>NIPM01000145.1:336906-434534 GCA_002738285.1 Holacanthella duospinosa | reverse complement strand
GAATTACCTGGGCATACGGAGATATCTGGAATGTACAGAGAAAGTTCATCATTAAACGTCTCCGTGAATTTGGTTTTGGAAAAACTCGTTCGATGGAACAAAGCTTTCGAGAAGAAGTCGACTATCTCTTAAGTGACATCGAAGGTTCATTAAATGGAAAAGGTGGCCGCTGGGATATAGATGAGAATAGATTCAGCGTAGTACCTATTAACATTCTCTGGAGTTGCGTTGGTGGAAGCAGGTTTGATGCGGACGATCCCAAAATCAAACGACACATCAAAATAAATCTTGACGTTTTTGAAGTTATGGGAATGCTAAATATCCTCAACATCTTCCCATTTCTTAAAGTATTTCCTTACTTGAGTGGCTATAAGCGGCAAGAGGCTTTGCAAGAAGAATGTTGGCAGTTTATGAAAGTAAGTTTGAAATCTTTACTGTTGTCTATTTTTATTCTTTGTGAAATAAATAGGTCATTGGGTAAATTTCCGGAATGACCCATTTGCTCCTCGTCCGTACTGATGAAACACTTTCATTTAAACACTAAAAGCCATCCGTTTTCGTTTTCACGTCTGAAATAGAATTCATTTCTTTCCTTTCGTTTTCGTTTCCAGTTTAGACAAAGAAAAAGAGAAGTAAACGAGGAAAATTTTTGTGAAAGATATAGAAAAAATACGATTTAAACCAAAATTTTTCGGATGAGCCAACAATTTGAACCTTCAATTTATCCAGTGACACTGAGTCATGACACGGTGATTCATTTCCGAAAATATATTACTCACTCATTCTGTGATAGCAATTGTGGAATTTATTAGCGCTGGAATTATTGCGTTATTCCGCAGCCAAATGTCTCTTGTTCTTGTAAGAAAAGTTGTATTTATTAAACTAACAAGTCCTTATTCAATAATAAAACGAATTAGTGACTTCCCGGAGGTTCTCAATACGGGATGCAATGTGTATAATCGATTAGACATGAATTACTTTGAGCCCAAAAAACGCTAATCTAAAGAATAATGTATTACTCTGTGGGACAACTCATACATAGTGGAGTATTTATAATCAATGGCCCAATTCCCGTAATTGCATAGAACGCTTAATAGTACTAGCAGACTATCAGACTATCGCATTAATATAACTATGAGATGTGACTCATTTTGGACGTCTCTGATTGGTTGAAAATCTATCGGCTCCCGCTAGTTCTAATGATCTCAGAGGCATGTATAAATGTCTTTTAGTCACTCCCTCAATGCAACCCTCTCCACTCAAACTCAACACATAAATTCTGTTTAAGAAAAGTTTGGGCATGGGAACTCATTTTCTCAATTGTGTAGTGACTTTATGCATACAGGATACTTAGGACAGAATTTAAGTAAACCACTCAAACTCAAGTGACTGATTTGTGAGTGATTTGGGGTCTAAACTGGAGTGAGGTGAGAGCTGCTTCGAATCTCAACTCCAAACTCCTATGCCACATCAATGTAAAAAACTAGTTCTTCAATACCAACTCTCCTCTCAAAAAATTACTCAAGTCGAGTCAACCTAAACACTCACTCAAGTGGTGTACCTAAATCCGGCCCTTAGTTGTCTCCTTGATATTGTGGCGCAGCCAGAAATCCGGCACTTCCCTAGTACTCGGGAATCCTGAAATTAGGAATAGTTTAGAATAGAATTTAGGGGTAATAAGAATTCCTCTGAGCCCATTCATTTCTCCGTAAGGATGTGTGAACGGGCTTAGAAGAATTTGTTAGGGATAGGAAATGGGCACTCCTTTTGTGGTAGGAAGCGATACCATAAATAGGAGTAAAGTCTTCACCTCAGGAGGGGGGGGGGGGTTCCCATTGAGGTTTTGTCTCTCAACGGAGTAGAGTATTAGGAGCTAAGTTTCAGCTTGTCAAACACGTAGGGACAATAGCTTTTCTAAAGATCTATAATTAAGAGTTTAGTGATTATTATAATTTGAGAATAAATAAGATAATCCTTCGACTACCGTGGATAGTGGAAAGCAATTGATTGTGTGTGCTGTGACTTGGTTGTTATTGGATCGGACCTCGGGAAAGAGAGAGAGTGAAGAACGAAATCCCTTCCCGGAAAAGCGTTGTAAGTGACATTTTATTCTAGAGAGACCGTAGACTCGGTGAGGCTCCATCCTCACTTAGGGTCAAAAGCCCCGCGTGGCACCCTCCAACTCTTGAGCGAGCATCGGATTTCTCGTCGTTTACAACACTGCTCTTGTATCCCTCCGGTTTCACCGTTTACACCGGTGTCACTGGGAAGCTCTGCAATTCAGCAAGACTCCGGTGACCCCGGGGATCCGGTGCCGGAGAACTCATCGCAATTCCCAAACCTTCCCTTCGGAGAAGACCTCACTTGCTAGGTAAGACCATCGGTCTTTAGTCCGAGTAACTAGTAACTTAGAAACTGTAGGAGGAGAGTAGACACTCTAGGAAGGTAAGCTCCTGTAGGAGAAGAGCAGTCCCTGTAGGAAGGTAGGCTCCTGTAGGAGAAGAGTCGTCACTATAGGAAGGCGAGCTCCTGTAGGAAGAGAAGAGTGTTCCTGTTGGAGACGGAGTTCCTATAGAGAAGGTAATCACTACAGGGATAGTACTCTTACAGCAGACCAGTCCCTAGAGTGAAGTAACACCATCTCCCTAAGTTAGGCATAGTCTTGGTGAGACATTACCCAAGAACCGAGAACACAAGTGACTGTCTTGTCCCGTGGGTAGAAGAGGCCCCTAACAGTTAGGCACTAGAGTACAAGAGCTCTAGGTTGAAGAGTATCCCGCCCTGTAGGAGCGAGAGTCTAGAGAGACCGGCCTGTAGGTAGTAGAAGAGAACCAGGCCCCGGTAATACCAGTTCCTAAAGAAGCCTCTAGGAGTAGGGAACCGAAGACAATAGCAGAGTCGGGTTACTCAGCCCAGACCTAACTCAACCCAAACCCATCCACTTCACTCTAGGCTTATATGAGACCAGTAGAGTAGAGAAGACACTTTACTTAGAGAACAAGAAGAGTCTCTAGGGAAGTTAACTTGACACTCTAGGAGTCCAACCTAAAGAGCCAGTCCCGTTCCCGTACTACAGGAATCCAATACTGTAGGTACTCCGTGTATCTAAGTCCCAATTACTATCATTCCCTATCTCTTTCATTCGAACCAAATTATTACGCTTTCCATTTTCCTAAATTACTTCATCCCAATCAATGCAACGGTACGCCGCGCCACACTATCTTCTTACACTTTTCGGTTAGAAATTGATAAAGCAGTTAATTCTATCACAACTTTTCTATCATTCGACAAGTTTTTTGTTCCCGTAAACTTTCTATAATCTGATAGTACTATGAGCCTTAATACTATCAGACGCTCTATACAGTAACGGTAATTGGGCCATTGAGAAACTTTTTGGGGCAAATAAATCCTCAGACTCATGTATGCTCCTACAGTTGGGAAATAATATAATTCTTAATACGCATCCTCCGGCTTTTGAAAAAACTTAATTTTGGGTTATATTTTTAAATCAATTGATACTGTAATTTGTTTGCAACCTATTTTAACCATGCTGTGCCAAGTTTGAGACTTTTGGATTAACTAGCTAAATAAATATATCCCTTAATTCGCACACCATTCTCTTTGTCATCCACCATAAATCGGCGTCAGAAATTAATTCATTTAATTATTAACTTTTAAAACAAGTACTTAATGCATCATTTGCTAAAATTTACCACCATTCATATACATGCAATAATTAATGCGATCATGAAAAGCGCTTGCGACATATTGTAACATTTGCAGATTGTCATTCAGTGTGGAACAAAGGCTTCTATCCTATTTTTGAGCTGCTGTTTGCTAGGTGATAAGAGTTAGTTTGAGAATACATGTGCCTCTGCAGGCAAACAGTANTGATAAAGCAGTTAATTCTATCACAACTTTTCTATCATTCGACAAGTTTTTTGTTCCCGTAAACTTTCTATAATCTGATAGTACTATGAGCCTTAATACTATCAGACGCTCTATACAGTAACGGTAATTGGGCCATTGAGAAACTTTTTGGGGCAAATAAATCCTCAGACTCATGTATGCTCCTACAGTTGGGAAATAATATAATTCTTAATACGCATCCTCCGGCTTTTGAAAAAACTTAATTTTGGGTTATATTTTTAAATCAATTGATACTGTAATTTGTTTGCAACCTATTTTAACCATGCTGTGCCAAGTTTGAGACTTTTGGATTAACTAGCTAAATAAATATATCCCTTAATTCGCACACCATTCTCTTTGTCATCCACCATAAATCGGCGTCAGAAATTAATTCATTTAATTATTAACTTTTAAAACAAGTACTTAATGCATCATTTGCTAAAATTTACCACCATTCATATACATGCAATAATTAATGCGATCATGAAAAGCGCTTGCGACATATTGTAACATTTGCGGATTGTCATTCAGTGTGGAACAAAGGCTTCTATCTTATTTTTGAGCTGCTGTTTGCTAGGTGATAAGAGTTAGTTTGAGAATACATGTGCCTCTGCAGGCAAACAGTAACCTTCACAATTAATTGATTAAAACGGTAGATTTTTTGCACCACTCTAAATAGTTTCAACGATATTGTCTATGGTGACTCTGCACATCACAGTAACTCCGAAATAATAAGAGATGCATTGGACTCACAGAAGGTATGAGTTTAGAATCCAAGCTAATCTCAAGTTCCACAACCCTCAACCCCTTATTATTTTTAGTAATCGCGGTTTACTTGCTTCCCTGTGCAAGTCTATATAAATTTTCTAGACAAGGGGCCCGTTTCATTTGCGAAATTTTCTGTAAAACTGTAAATTTTTATAATAGGAAATGATTGAGGATACGAAAAAGAGAATGAATGTCGGGCATATTCCAGAAACGTTCATCGAAGCATACCTGGCGGAAATCCAAAAGGCACAAAGTAACCCTAATTTCAGCACAACAGGTAAATTTTGATGATTCCAAATTAGCTTGATTACTAGTTTATGGGATTAAAGGTAAATTACGAGTTTAAGGGATTAAGGTGCTAAATATAAATTGAACATAGTTATGAAACGAATTCTAATGCTAAATTGAACCCTATTTATTCATAAACCATATTTTGTCATAATATCTTTTCAACTACAGAATTCCGCCCCAGAAAAACACATTTTGTACATTAGTGTTTAGGCAGTTTAATATTAGAAACTGTATGCAGTAAAAAGACTGGTTTTGTGCTAATGTCAGGCAACAAATATTCCCTGAACGTATTGCCTAGAGTTGGAACACCACGGATACTAACTCTTTTATTACCAAACGCAAATGAGTGAAACATTATAATATTAGCAAATTTTGATGATTCAAGATTACCTTGATTACTGCTTTATAGAATTGGGGTAATAGATGCCGCTATCAAAACGGACAAATTGTACATAGTTATGAAACGAATTCTAATTCAGAATTAAGCCATATTTTCTTATAAAATGAATCATTTTTAAGCACAGAATTGTGCCCCAAAACAACATATTTTATATAACTGTTTCAGGAGATTAATTTTAGCAATTCTACGCTGTAAAAAATTTAGGTTTTGTGCTAATGCCAAAAAACAAACATTACTGGCCTGGGGGTGTAACATTACTGATACCAACATTTTCATTTCCAAACATAAATGAGTGAAACATTATACTTTTTGTCTGTACATGGGCAATCACTGAAACTAAATTTTGTTAAACTTTCTTTCCCCTAAAAACAGTTGAAAATTTCAGAAAATTGTCACCTAATGTTTTCAATATGTGAAAAGTTTTTATGTATTTGCAAAGCAGTGGAAATCTTTTAATACAATTGGTCTAAAAACTATTTTCCCGAAAGTATTTTAGTGAAGAAAATTAAATTATGAAAAAGTTTTTAAACAGAAAATTATTCAATCAACTTAAATGGAATTACTGGCATATTTACCGCGTGCTTTCTTTTATACTTTTCTAACTCTTTGGAAGTTTCTGCCATTTTTCCATACATTTGCCAACATGAATATAAACTATTTGTATGACTTACACATTTTTTTCAATACTAGTGTTTTCAAATACATAAAAAGTAAATAAAATCAGAAGTGTTTAAGTCTAGCAATGATAAACATTATTTATGAACAATTTTTACAACGGAGCTATACCTACCAAACAATTTTGAACTAAAACCAACATCTTGCATAAATTTGGTGATCCATGCTACTGATTTATAGTTTTTAATATTGAAGTTACTCACAATCAGCCTGGTGTAGAGTTAAGTAATGTAAATGCTGCAATCCACATATAACGAAAATTTGAAACGTTATTCGAACGTTAAAACCTGTTCTTGTCATTACAGAGGAGCAATTAATTGTTGTCTTGATGGACTTATTTCTTGCGGCATCTGACACAACAACCGCAGCTATGAATTGGATTGTCCTGTTTCTTGCACTCAACCAACGTGCACAAAAAGTAGCTCGTGAAGAAATCATCAAGGCATCACAAAATGGGACAATTTTGATACCACTTGCAGCTTCATCCCGGTAATTATGCGACAAAACAAGTAAAAATATAAAACTATTCCAAAAAGCTGCTATGAAATGGAATAGGGTGTTGTAAGTGTACAATATTCATCCTACTTATAGGATGTTGGCAAAGCAGTATAGCGAGTATGTTAGCTGTTGGGTTCACTAATAAGCTTATCAATCTTAAGGGAAATACTTCTTAGGTTGTAATTTTGGAATCATAATATAAACAATAACAATAATACTAATAATATAATAACAATAATAATGACAAGGAAATGAAATATTTGACAAAATCTAAAGTATTAAATTTTCACACAAATTGGTTAACTTTAGTTGGTTAAACTTACATTTTAGGTATCAGTCTTAAGCGTTTTCCTCATGTACAATCGCAATCATACCTGCCTAAGTTAATCTATTTCTTGATTCGTTGTATATAAACTCAAAGATCCACGAGTTAATAATTGTCGAAGAAGATAAGATAGATAAAATATTTCCTGTTTCCTCCTCCGCATGAGTAACCAATAGTAAAATACTCTGGACATAATATAGATATTACAATACTATGGATGACACTAAACGATTTTGTTGGATTCTACAAAAGTATATATTTAATTCGTTTAATTATCTTCCAACACCAAATTAGCTACAAAAATCCAACCTTTGGACGGTTAAGTGGTTTATATCTATGACTGAATACTGTAGACAGACGCAAAGAAACGGTTGTGCAAATATAGATTTTAAAAGACGAGCAGGGAGTTAAGAATGAGATGCTAGGAAATGATAAGTTCCAACTCAAATTGAGATGAAATGAAAGGGTTGTAAAATCCTACAGTTGGTTGATACGCAGCATAGCTGAGGAAGTTTGAGAGGCAGGATAAATCTAAGATAGGTATAAGAGAGGAATGATAAGGAAGGTAGACTACCATGTGTAGCATTTCTCATTCGTTTGAAACAGAAAAATTAAAAAATAGACAAATATGTTAAGCAAAAAAAAATTTGCCTCATCCACGATTATTCTTCATTATAGCCGTTCTCCCAATCATGCGTAGATCTACTTACCCTATTGTAACCTTGAAAACTACTTACTACAATTAAAGTTATAAGTATTTTTTTGTTACGCTCGATTCCTTCAACCCTGAGTGTAAATCAGGCTTAATGTTAGAGTGTCTCGAGGCCAGATCCGGTTTCTGTTTTGCTCTAATTATTTCTAGAGCCTTGTGCATTCTAATTATATAAATGTTGGTTTTAGACCCTATTGTTTATAATAAAATGGAAGAGATCGAAGCTTTCTTATTGCTAATTATATGTTAAATTATATAGCCAAGAGATCTGTGATCCCTTATTGGCGTTCCAGAAGGTACCAAGAGATCCGTGATCCCTTATTGACACAAAATGCCAAGAGATCTGTGATCCCTTATTGGCATATTATACAGCACCAAGAGATTTGTGATCCCTTATTGGTGTCTTATTTACAGCACAAAGAGATCTGTGATTTCTTATTGGTGTCTTATTGATATATATTTTTTTATTTTTTGATAAGAATTGTAATAGTAATTTGTTAATATACCTTATTCTTTTAGATGAGAGAGAAAGAGCTGTTTCCGTTTGAATAGTGAATGTCGTCGTCTTTAATGTTTTGAAGTCTGCTAATAGTTGTTGGTGAATTGAACTTTTCTTTATTGAATTTTTTAAGTCAAGATTTTAAATCTTTAAGTTAAAACCAGTAGTTGAAATATTAGATTCAAATATTTAGTTAAATTATAAGTTAAATTGCTGTTATATTATTAAGTTGAAATTCTTAAGTTAAATTAGGCTTGACTTATGAATCGAACTGCCCGTTCTGATTCCTATATTTGGGTATTTAAAACTTTTGGTTATCTTATTATTGTGCAACATAGTTGCATCAATATAAATTAACTTTTCTTATTTTTCATTTTAAAATATCATTATTTTACATAAACTGGATTAAATAAGGATGACAGGTGACAGATTTATGACTTCCTCTTCTGACCTTTTGTCAGAAGAGCAAGTCTACTATTCCTCTTCATCTTAATCTAATCTTACTCTTGAATTTAAAACTTTGAATTAAACTCAAGGATACTTTTTAACTTATCTTAATTAGTGATATAATAATAGTATATAATAGTAGTATTGATTTTTCCTACCGTTACACTATGAAACATTCTGTGGTTTGCACCTGTTCCCAAACATTCTTTCATTTTCCTTACTATTCCACTTAACTACAATCATCCTTCCTCTTATTCCATTTCAATCACAACACCAGGAGAAATAATTCTAAACTAGAGTCTATGACTAACGAACAATAATAATCCCGTTGCAGTTCTGCACTAGTTAAAGCATTGGTACCTATATTTGCACACTTTGGTTTGCTTGAAATAAGTAACGCAATTATTTCAATTGTGCTCATCTACCCAAGTATTATGTTCTAATGCGTCCAGTCTAGAACTCATCCAGTCTAGAACACCGAATTCGAGCATGGGAGCTATTTTTGTGACCGATGGTGGAACAAGTGACATTGCCTAGAAGCATCTGTTATTAAGACCATGGTCATGCACTTTCTTCAAAGCATCAACTATAACAATGAATTTGGACCGCAACATTATTTTTTAAATAAATCCTAGACCCCGTCTTTAATTTAACATAATGTGTTCCCAGACATCTTTTAGATTGAGTTCGGACATATAAGTATAGATTCTATTTTAATTAGGCTGGACGTAAGGCTTCAAAATGATCATATTAATTATTACTTGTTATTACTACTCTTCCTAATTTGTTTTAAATTTCCTTCAGAGACCAAACAATCCACGTACGCTTTGCAAAGGAAAGCAAGACGCCACTTTCTTACAATGATGATTCCCTTACAGCTTAAATTTTATTATAATCAGAATATTTCCAGCCAATATCAAAATTCATTCCAACATGCTTCGCCGATAAATTTTGGAGTCTTGGCTATCATTCATGAGACAGTGTTATATTAGTTATGGCCACCGTGTTACGTTTAGCGGTGACATAAATATAAAGCTAGCGTACCGTAATACTATACTTTATTGTTTCCACCCCTACCGAGATAGAAATCAACCAACTTGAAATTTTGTTTTTGGAATTCTTCGTCATGCATGCAAAGTGTTTGTTTACCGACAATGTAAACACTGAACATTGTCAAAACAGATGTCGATTAATGTGTGGCATTTAAAAAGCCGGCAATGTTTTGTTAGTCATCATTCTGCATTATGCAAACTAAAATATCAAACTAAATTTACAGGATGCCTTACATTCGCGCTTTTATATTGGAAACGATGCGGCGTGCTGAGTTTGGACCACTCCCTCCTCCTCGACGTCTCTCTGCAGACTTGAAGTATGGAAATTTTATTCTTCCGAAAGGCACTATGCTCGTATTCAATTTATACACTGTTTTCCACGATGAAATCTACTGGGGAGACCCTGAAGAATTCAGGCCGGAGAGGTTCATTGAACTCACCACAGGTGAATTAATTCCAGCTAACGTGGAGAGAGTTGCACAGTTTGGATTTGGTGAGTGATTTATGATGCATTGAATTTATGGAATCCTATATGCCATGCAATTATAATTTTGAGAACATTTCTTTACTAAAACCATTTTTATTTCAGGGAGGAGGATTTGCCCTGGACAAGAAATGGCCATGGACACTTTATTTATTTTCCTCACAATGTTACTATCAAAATTCTCAGTCAACATTGTAGAGGGAAGTGAGCCATCCGTTATACCAGATATACCAACGCTTGTCATCAGTCCACAACATTACTCTGTGATTTTGGAGTATATCTAATGTAAACAACGTGGCGCAATTTCTCTTAAATGTTCACAATTAATTTGTAATCGCATTTCATTGATAACATTGGAAGAGTAAATGTTAAGTCTTAAGTCTTAAACTAAACTCAGGAGTATTTTCTAAGCTGTATTAACTAAGCTGTATTTTCCAACTTGTGCGGGCGATAGACGTGATAAGCTAAAATTTAAGGTTGCCAAGCGAAGCGAAAAATAATACACTGCTCGCTGTCGTCCCTAAACTTAACTTATAAAAAATCTTTCACTAGAGCCCCTCGTTTAAAACACTTGTATCAAATTCAAATGTTACATTAGAAACATGGCTACATAAATCAAATTGGGTAGAAAGTTTTCTATCATTGATGTTGAATAAATTAAATGCATGATATTAGAATGTGTATGTCAAAATTTGTCACATATTAAAAGTTACCTTAAAATGTTACGCTTTTGCTAAACATTTTACTCAGCATTGAGTTCAATCGATGAATCAAATTAGTCCATTATGATCAAAGTCAAGGAATCCGCTGTTTTCAAACATGCGAGGTTTGTTCCACATTTTCTTATTGCATTAAATTTTATGTTTCGATTTTACTATTTTGGATATAAAACACGAAAAGTTATTCCCATTTTTATATTCTCACATCAAGGAGCAGTTTCGCAATCGATGGGTTAACAACCATAGCCGCCATAACGATAAAGTATAAACTGTAACTAATGCAATATACTTGGAGGGTAGCAACTACACCGACTGCATTACGGCTATTACTAGTCGCAAAGTCGCTGGCATATATTAATCCTTCACAACCTACTTCGGCTTTGGTCGCTTTCGCTAGACTAGAATACGTATATTATTAATCCGTACTGGAATTCGCAGTTTAACATTAATTATTTCAGCTTTATTTATGCTTTTCGAAATAATTTTAGAAATTTTAGAAATTATTTAGAAATAGTAAGTAAGCTTTAAATAATTAGTAACAAAATTAAATAAATGTAATGTAAAAACCATTTAAGTAGCATCTTCAGTGTAGTAACAATAGTATATTCCACCCTAATCCTGTTTTAAAAAATTGCATTACCACACTTGCTTTGAATTTACCGTGATCTTTTGTAGTTCTCATTTTTAGAAAATTGGATTACAAGGTTGATATAATTTTTCTTTCTTTTGTTTACCTTGTCTTTCTTACGCCTGTTGTATACTTTGCTTTCTTTGTGCTTTCTCACGAGAATTGTTATGAGAAAGAAGAGAGAATCAATGTATACTTTCTCCTAGGAATGCCCCGAATATTCGGAAATTCGAATATTTAAAACGATTCGGACACTTTTACGAATATTAGTATTCGTAATATTTAAAAAATGATATTCGCAAACTAGTCGAATATTTTTAAAATTGAAAGTATTTTTAAATACGAAATAAGTAAGGAAATTTTGACTGTGCCTCATCTTTAATTGTCTAAATAATCTAAAATTAAAATTCATTGGTTGTGCAAGATATTTCCAAAAAGCCTAGAGAAGTCTAGATCTTTCACTTTTACTCAAAATCTAATTCTTTTAAGTTACGATTGAGGAAGGTTAACAATTCGCCATGCTCAGGAAGAGTCTGGAACGGTTATCTTCGTGTATAAACCCTTCTTCAGAGAATAATCGTTCACCGAAAACTGTGTTGGCAGGAACTGATAAATACTAACGCACTAATAGAGTCATGTTTGAAAAGGCCAAGTGGTTGTGTTTCCACCATGAATATCGACTTTTACCTGTCTACATTTCGTATAACAGTATAAGACCTGATTTCACTTGTGAAAATTACTTGTTGCGATGAAGTGACTTGTTCAATCATCGTGATATTTTGCGCTTAATTTTTTCTTCAAATTCCTGCAAAATTTTTTTAAATGAATTATGAGTCTCGTTGGTGTCAAGAGGATTTTGGATATTACTTGTAGACGGATTTTCTGCAGTCTGAATTTGTGTTTTGAGATGCTTCTTTTAGTTTTTAAACATTTCTGCCACCAGATAAGCCACAAAAGCTTTATGCGCTTCTGCTTCGATAAAAGACTACTTGTAACGCGGAACAAAGAATGTGGCGCATTTGTAGTTTAAAATTTTGAAACAATTTTTAGACCTATTGCGCTAACTTTGAGAGTTTCTTTCAGATTCCCTACTCCAAAATGCTTAGGGTGATCCTTTTCCAAATAATTTGTGAGAGCCATAAGACATGAACGTAGAAAAATTATAACCATATATTCCTGGAGTGATTTGGACTTCCTTAACCTAAACTGTCTTTAGCTCTCCCTTTGGGAATAATTAAAACTTAACTAGATTAAATTAACTAGATTAATTAAAGCTTAAGAAGAGTTTAAGAAGCTGACGAATGGACATCAAAATATTTTAGCGCAAAGTGGGAAATACTTTATTGTCTACATAGGGATACAACTTATAAAATCAACAAAAATTCCTTGAATTCCTATGATTGCTAAAGCTTACCTTACTTAGAATCACTCGAACATAAGTTTTTGAACTAACCTATGGTTAATCCGTGCTCAGCTGCAACTTCTTGTGTTTTTCAAGGTTTCAGATCGCCAATTGCTTAAATATTTTAGAATAATAAATAAGAATAATTGTACTTATTTACTTTATCCATTTTGAAAATTAATTACTTTGTATATTGAAGAATTTAAGCGTTAAACGTATAAAAGAAGTTTGTGGAAGACAATTAGTAAACACTAGTATGTGTTTCGTTTCCGAAAAGAATAAGAGTAAAGTAAAATATTGAAATTGCGCATGTTTTGGTCCCATTTAAGTTCCATCTGACACAAACTTGGGATTTGAAATCTGGTCGTATATCCGTTTTGGTCTTATATGGCGATATTTTCCTATGCCAAATACATTTTTGCAAACCAAGTGCGCCAAAAATTGATTTTATAACCGGAAGATCTTATAAGCGTGCTCCACTGTATTATTGTATGATCCATGGAGTTCACGATTTGAAAATAATGGATTAATATACATGATTCAAGCTTTGAGTTTCAATTTATTTCTTATTCTATTTATTAAAACTGCTTTAATTACGACTTCTGTCGTAACTTCCATGATACGACCTTTAGCTCGCATAAAAACAATAAACGGACTACAAAAATAAAAATTTCAATTATTTTGACTTCAAATTGCAATCCTTCTGTTCCGAAAAGTTGACACTGCTTCAAGTTTTTCGAAAGACAATGATGATGCAAAGACAAAATAAAAATCTCTAAAAACTCCGTTATATACTTTATCCTAACAATTCTCCTCACAACGAGCAGAGAAAGTAAAGAGAAAAAACCATCCGACAACGAACGGACAAAGTATATACAGTAAGTTCAACATTAAAGTTTACTGTACTTTCCCCAAAAATTACCAATGTGACTTAAACTCGCATTGAATCAAAAGGTGGAGTGAACTTAGCCAACATACATAAAATCGACAACAGTTTGGAAGTTAAGGGAGTGGATTGGGCAATCAGTATTTATTTGAATTAATCACTATGTCAAAATTTAATTGATTGATCTATAAGAATAAGTCAATTGACCGAGTTGGATTATCCTCAAAACCTAATAAGATCTTGAAACATAACTCACGGAAGGTTCATTTTTATAAGTTTCTGATAATGAATTTAATTTATTTTGGATTCTTGGAAGATTAGGTTATCAATGCTTTTTATTCAGAACTCACCACAGTATGTTATGTGGACGTGATGGATCATCACTGTCCTTAAGTAAAAATAAAGTTAGTAATCTGAAATGAAATGCACGGAACTCAGCATTGATTTTTAGAACGCTTGTATTCTTATGTACAGTATGTTAGGTAGCGAAGAAGAATTTTTTTTTCTCACTCTCTCTTATAACCTCCGAAAAATAAGAAAAAGTTAAAAAAAAATTTTCTTTGCTACCTAACATACTGTAAACTTATTCTTACCCAAACACAGTGATAAATAAAATGCAGTGTTGAGTTCTGAATATATGGAATTTAATGAACACACCAATTTTCAGTGTCAAGAATAAATTAAATCCATAATCAGAAAATTATGAAAACAAAACTTCCGTGAGTATTTTTCAAGATTTTATTAAGTTTTGAGGTTAATCCAAATCTTCCTCGATTGTCTTAGCACTATGGATCAATCAATTAAATTTTGGCATAGTGATTAAGTCAAATAAATACTGATTGCCCAATCCACTCCCTTAGCTTCTAAATTGTTGTCGATTTGATGCATGTTGGCTAAGTTCACTCCACCTTTTGATTCAATGCGCGCATTAAGTCACCTTGGTCATTTTAAGGGAAAGGCGACGAACGCACACTAAACTTTAATGTGGAACATACTGTATTGAAAAAACAATTAACGGAGTGAGCGATGGTTGGACTGAACCAAAAGGGGCTCAAAAAAAAATTTTACAACCGTGTTATGTGTCCCTCTTGAGCGACCAAATGACTTCTACAAATGTTGGTTAGAATGATGCAGTGAACAACTTTTTCCAAAAAAATTTTTTCTGTGATCAACTGTTGAAGTTTTTGAAGCTTTGGAACAATTAAAAGGCTGTAACGTCATCTTTAAAGTACTGTTTAACGGTTAATGGGTCTTCAGTTTCAATAATGGATTTCGCTTTACCTTCGTATATTTTTTTATCTGGCAGTAAAGAAAACGCACTTCTCATGAAATTGTGTAAGTGATACATCAATCGATCAGAAATTTAATGTAGACTACGGGTGTAACATCCATTGTTGGCGGTTTAGTCAAATTGTGCAAAAATTTTGCAAATTTGTGCCAAAAAACAATTTTTTTATAGTGACTCACCCAAATTTAATGGTGCGAAGTAAAAAATTGGTATTCCGAAGCATCTCAATTTTTGATTAAATTTATTTTGTCGACTAATATTGGGTCGCTGATCACGAATATGAAAAAAATTTTCACCGGAAACGCATAGAAAAAAAGTTCTGAATTTTTTTTAAATGAAACAAAAATAGGAGTTAATATGTATTCGTTGTTAGCATTAGGATTCCTTAGGTTGTCAGGTTATGTTGTTAATCAGTAAAATATTTCATCAGTATTTTGTTATCACGCGAAAGAAATTGCGACTCGCAATCTCCGGCGCGCCTCCGATATGGTCTGAACTACCTGAACCGTGGGGAAATATGGTCTGAACTACCTGAACACGATATCCGTTACAGGTATGGAATCACGCTCAACTAACGCAATCACAATTGTGCATGTTACCGATCCTTGTTTGCGTAAATACGTCTATTACCTAACAAAAACATTGACAAAAAAACCCTCTCAACCTACACGTAATTTCAAGGAAAAATTACAAAAACTTCAACAGTTAATCACAAAGAAAATCTTTTTTTTTAAAGTTGGCCACTGAATTATTATAAGTAACATTTGTAGAGGTCATTTGGTCGCTCAAGAGGGACANTTTTTTTTTAAAGTTGGCCACTGAATTATTATAAGTAACATTTGTAGAGGTCATTTGGTCGCTCAAGAGGGACACATAACAGGGTTGTAAAAATTTTTAAAGTTTTTCTTTTTGAACCCCCTTTGGTTCATTCCAACCGTAAGCGATAGCAAAGTAACGACAACGAACAGATATAGTATATATCGGGCGTTATTCTCAGACTCAGCTTATCTAAACGTTGAATATAAATCAAATTAATTGTCCTATTGGAATCTTAATTTCACTCACTAAGAATCAGAGAGATCATTCAGTGTGAGACAAACGCACTCTTGTTCTTTATGCAATACCACATGATTCTCGTACACAACTCCTCGGTAAGACACGTTTTACTGTTTCACGAAATCCACTGCCCACATGCTTACCTAATGCTTGACTAATAATTCGACTCATACACGACATGATTGTTTGAGTGACAGACTGANTGCCCACATGCTTACCTAATGCTTGACTAATAATTCGACTCATACACGACATGATTGTTTGAGTGACAGACTGATAAAACCAATTGACTGTGGCACAGATCTCTGACCGTGTAACTTGGGATAATAAGACTAGTGACAGTAAGTTTTCTTTTGAAAACTGAAAAGGCAGCAATCAACACTTAATTTTAAATAATTTAAAACAAATCTATAAATTTTTAATTAAGGGGGAAAACAAATTATTCGAAGTGGCTGTTGTATCTGAATCATACCTTGTTCTTCAGCTCATGGTGGCTGATGGGCAAAAATTTAGCACAGGGAAGACAAAGACTGTCTTTACAATTCGTCTCTAACCAGAAAAAGTCAAGCCTATAGTTTATGCACATTCTTTCTCTAATTGGTTGCGTTTAACCTTTTGCGTGAAACTAAAAGTTAGATCCAGTAGTCTATTTATTAACTTTTATTTTTTTTAATTACAGCAACTTGTCAGGTTTTGCCTGTGTCCTGTCATGGTCGCCACATAGTATTCATTGTTTCCAACCTATGTGCTTAAACAGGTCAACGAAAACAATAAAGAACATTATAATAAGCAGACCAATGCAGGTTAAAGAGGCTATTATTATTTTTTTGTTTAAGAACAAACTCAGATTTGCCGAAGCTAATATTTGAACCAGATATAAACCATATTATCATAATTATTAACGTAATAAATTTATCTACTAATTATTGAGGTATATGTAGCTACTATGATTGCTACACCAAGTCTGCCAATGTGTTAGGACTTTATGTGTCGTTATCGAAATGTATTTTAGATCAGTTTTTCCGCAAAGTTTACTCTTTTGTCAAACTAGTTTGCGATAGTGCACTAGTAATGGCGTCAATGTCACTTCCTGGGTCTATGTAAATGAGTTATAGTCTTTGAAGTCATTATCACAATAAAGACCTACGCCATTGACCTTTTTGCATACTTATCAAGTAGCAGGCATTGATAGTTTTTCCATGTTTTACGATCTAAAAAGCTGCTCCTATTTGAACCTCCATCCTCCACCCGTATGTGATACACAAAATGGGCGATTCAATGGGATCACAAGATTCAACTTTCTTCCACTTGAATATAAAAAATTTTGGCGATAAAGTTTCCATATATATTGAGATAAACAGTTTCCATTTGCATTTTAATTTGTAATTTGTCAAGGTCGTTGTTTCTGTTGTCAAAGAAGCTTGCATAATATAATAAACACATAATAAAAAGATGTTCATAGTACGGTTGTTATCAATCCTAACTAAACCCATTGCGTTACGCCCGTTTTACGCTTCCGCTTCATCTCTTCCTCATCTTTTAGGAGGTCGTTGTCATGACGTCCTTTCTCATATTTACATGTTTATGGTTTCGCTGAATGTTAGTTGGATGAAAAATCCTCCAACTTTCATGCAAATCACTTTGTAATTTTGTTGAAGGAAGTATACATTGAAAAAATGAATCTATTCACGAAGCAAAAAGTATCTCATAGTTCAACTTCTGTTGGAGGAGATGAGGACGAGATGAAGATGAAAAAAGTGGAAGCATAGATTGTTTTACTCAAACAAACTTTTATCCGATGATCGTCCGAGGTCATCAGACGAAACGCCGGAGGAACAACAGATGCGGCGGAAGTATAAAACGGGCGTTAGTCCGCATTTAGTTACTATAATCAGAATTCACTTTAATATATAACAACTTCTGAATATGTTGAACTGAATTCGTATCAACTCATTCTGTTTCTGTTAAGGCATCAATCAAGACTAGTTTTGTACCATGCTGAACATCATTGCACTTGTGATATTTCTTGGACTTTGCTNGTAAGGCATCAATCAAGACTAGTTTTGTACCATGCTGAACATCATTGCACTTGTGATATTTCTTGGACTTTGCTTTTTTCTTTGGAGGACAATTTCAAAAGATAAGGAAACTCTTCCTCCAGGCATGAATTTATTCATTTTATATTCATACATCTGTATATAAGACTTGTACTAAATGGAGAACAAGCTTGAATTATGATAATCTAAACAGTTTTATATTAGATTAATAAATATTTTTGAATATTTACTTCTCCATTTCAAAATTCAACAGTATAACTATAAACAGTACAAAAACTAACTTAAATCCCCTTCCTGTAAATTGATTCTGAAACAAGCATTCGAGTTTGCAAGCCTAACAATTGATCATATAATACTGATATCCATTGTACTAGTTTAGAACATACAATATTGATTACATTCTTCATTGTCAATATTTCAATATTAGATATCACAAATAACAACCTCTATATTGAATTATTTATTTCATTAGAACCATTAATCGTGATCTTAAAACAAAAATAANTCACAAATAACAACCTCTATATTGAATTATTTATTTCATTAGAACCATTAATCGTGATCTTAAAACAAAAATAAACGATATAAATTATTTGTTGAAGCATTGTCGTATGAACAATCATCCGATCCATTTTAAAAGTATGGAACAAAATTAATAATACATCATATCCTTTTTATCAAAAAATACAAATTTTGCCTACAAGGTGTGTTTTTTTTATTTAACTACTCAATATAGGGGGTGACCATATTTCAATAAAGAAAAAATCAAAAATATTTTAATATTATATGCCTTAATAGTATTGGTACATTTCTAAAGTAATGAAACGAAAATAGTAGTTTTGAACGCTGTGTAGTGTTACCGAGGAAAGCCAGCTTTACATTGACGAAACAAACAACTACGCTATTGTCTTGAAAACCGTTTGTCTTCCAATATTTCGCATTTACGTGATCAATCTGTGGTTAAGCCATGATGGAGTTGATTTTGACAAAATTTAGTCGAGTACATATTCCAATGAACTGTGGTCCACGTCTATTATGACCCCGAGTGTAATGGAACCACAGTTATAATGAACGTGAACCACCGATGATCCTTGCATAGAGATAGACACTGTGGGATAGTGAAGCATAGTTCCTATACCCACGGGATAGTGAGCATAGACTCCTATACCCAATTAAAAGTCTTCCCCGCCTCTGCCAAGAGATGAAGAGAAGCACAGATGATGGATCCCCCACCTGCAAGAAAGACTTTGTTGGTGATAACTGGTGGATCATCATCATATAGTCAAGGTGTGAAACAACATTTTTCCAATCGGCTCTGTAGCACAAATTGTAGTGCGTTGGGTCCAAAATACCCAAGACGTGGGATCATACCACACCAGAGACCATCTTTGTTTGAGCACAATGTTTGAATGGGATAGAAGCCTGCACGAAATGATCCCCATAGGTCGCAAGAGTAAAAATGTAAATGAGAAGGTCTGAACTGTCACTGAAAATTAAGCCTAATGCTAATGTTGATCTCTGAACGTAATGAAATTTTCCTTAGTCTTATATCGTATTTAAACTTATGAGTAAAACATCATTCAGAGCCTGTATACAAAACAATACTGCATGGTACCTACTCATAAGTATCCGTGCATCCGCATGAGTCAATGTTTATTTCGAGGTAATCAATTCGAATCAATTAAATGTTTATTTCGAGGTAAACATAAAACATAAATTTGTTTATACTGGTTGGACTGATTCAACACACCTCTTTTTGAGAATTAAGTTTTTGTTTACTTTTCTGACCAGCAAATGTACACAAATACCTAATGGAAAAGCAATTTTAATATCATTATAAACTTTCTATATTATACTGTTCTTCATGATTCCCAGTTTGGCCTGAATCAGTCGGTACTTCTGGGACACATTGCTCTGACTTTCTAAAGTTTGGGAGTCGTCTTTGAGTAATAGTCAGAGTTATCACTCAAACTCCGGAGTTGCACAAAACGAAATAGGCAAAATAAATGCAATGTGTGCGCATGTTGAAAAAAAGTTACGAATTTCAAGTCTGTGAGTCGACTCCCTGAGTCATGACTCTGAATCAAAACCAGAAAAGATTCAAACTAGAAAAGATAAGTCAAATTTACATGAGTTCGTTTGAACTGATTTCTTTACAATATGCAGTCTGGACTCTGTATTTAACCTGTAAGATGGAAAAGTGAGGAACATTCCTGGATCATTGATCATATTATTGCGGCTATTCAAACATATAAATATACAATATGTAAATGGGAAAGAGTTAAGTTCCAAGTCGTTGGACGTTATTTATGTATTGCTATTTGACTTATCGGTAGGAGTAAAACACTGCCCGCTGATTGCATTAGCCCAATGTAATAAACCTATGTTATTAGCTCATTGCACCAGTATATGAATACTTTTATAAGGTTGATTTGTCAGGTGGGAATGAGCTGACATATAGGGCTGATAAAATGAGGCGACGGTCATTTATGTCGACCGACATGTACAGTTTGGTTATTTCTGGTGGTCAAGGGTCAACTTTAAAAAGTTTTCCACAGTTAAACATCACTCGCTGGTATATTGTCTACCTTTCGCCAAATGCGAAATAATCTAACGGGTGTCGTCTGTTTCCGAAACTTTGATGACATCTAGAGGTCAAATATTAATTTCTACAGAATTGGATGCAGTTTAAACAGTTTTCGATGTTATGCTTTCTATCTTTTCGCCTAATTTCAAAATAAACTAATAGGTTTGTATGTCCCTGCAATTGTAATTTTGGTGACTTTTGTATGTACAGTGCGTTCGAATAAGAAAGCGAACTTTCCGCGACATGATTTCAGAAAAATATTAGAAATTTACAAATTTTAGACTCGTGCACCTCAATTGTCTAAAAAATACAAAAATTACTAAAGGAAGTAAAAAACTAATCAAACCTGAAAAAATTAACAAAATAGACTACTTTTGTTAATTTTATCAAATGTTTAATTATGGATCATTGAAGTTTTGAGTTGACATGCTTACCAACGTAATGACCACACTTTTTTTTATAATTCAGTTTCATTTAGGGTTAAGATATTTCCACATGCAGAATTTAGTATAATAACTATTCTCAATCTTGATCGAAAGAGTTCAGTAAATTACAATTATAATTTCAATTCATTGAACTCTTTCGATCAAATTTTAATAAGGAACATGTTAGTTAGGTTCAACTCAATATCATAATTGCTAAATAATTTTTTTTGATAATCAAATCAATTCAATTTTTAGTAACAATGCCCAACAATGTAAATTGAGATTATGAGCAGAGCAAGTTAAATATTATGTGTCCTGATTTGTTTTCGCCTGCTGACAATACTAATAGTCGTTACGCTTTAGGTGTCATTTTTATTCTTAGTTTCTTTTCCTCAACATTTGAAATTGTTTCAAAATAGTTTTTATTTGTTTCAACAGACTAACTCCTGTATCAAGTTTAGTTTCAATAATTGCTAGATTTATTTAATGGAAAATGGAACATCTTTCAAGGCAAGTAATCGTCAGCGGTAAATTTTGGTAGGTACGAGTATCAGCGCTGTGTATCAGCCCATTGCACTAGTGTTAAGGTTAAGTTAGGATTTTAAGAGGCAATGAGCTGATACAATTAGCGGATGGTGCTTTACTTTGAACGAACAATTCATCAGTAGTATGAAATTGTCAACCATCATGCGATGTAATATTTTAAATTTGAATTAGAAATACTAGAGTTACGATATTTTACCTGACTACATATGTTTTCGATGATTCCTCCCCCCTCATTTTCACATAAGTAAACTATCAAAGGAAGAATTTCAGGATGATAAACCGCCCAGCAGCTGTGCAATTCTCTAATTATCTATAAATTTTGAATTTTTTGTGATTTCATTGCGCGGGAAGTTCGCTTTCTTATTCGAACGCACTGTATATATACATTGTGTATTCTGTATGTATATTGTGAAAAAATTTTTACTTGTGTTTTCCCATACCAAAATTTTCAACATGTATTTTCCCATGCTATAGCTTTATAAAATACATGTTGCCTTACTAAAACTTCCACAAATTGTTTTCCATCATTGGGTTTTACCTTGTGATTTCAACTTGAAATCAATCAACAGATTGATGTCAATTCTTGTTAGTAGTATTTCATTGTTTGGTAACATCCTAGAGAGCAAAAAGTCATAAGTAAGTTGGAAATCTCATCTCCAAATATTAATGTTAGCTATAGGGTTGGCCATAGCATTGTTATTTTTTATTAAACTTTTGGAATGCGTATCTCGTAAACATAAATATGGCGATTTTGAAAAATTAAACGAATAAATATCAAAATTATGAAATAAGTATCAATAATATACGATATATATCTATAATTTTGGATATATCAATAATAATATCGGAATATTTATTTTAAATATGCAATATTTACCCGCCGTGGTGTTTTACTATGACGAAGTTGACTGTATAAATTTTATGATGTAAAATCATTTGTTCATTGACTAAACTCTCAACTTCATGCTAGACGATGTTATACCTATAGAAATATGTACAATCCGGAATTACGTATAATTTATACCATAGAACAAGAAAAAATTTCTTCACAAATTTTAATAGAGATTGTTTTACAATTGGGAGGCTTTTTTACCCTTTTGGATACAGAGAATATACCAGAATTGGGAAGAAATCTTTAGGGAAAAAGTGGATTAGATAACCATTACTCAAGAATTCTGCTAACAAAAACAAATAGTCAACATTGTCACACAATTTCAAGTTTTCTTAGTTTACACAATTTTTATATATGCCAAACTTGTGTTTACTTATAAAAAAATAAGTCACTGAGACTTTCCTGGTAGATAGGAGAGAACACATAGGTTTTTGTATTCTCCTGTGATAAATTTTACTATTAGATTCATATTTTACTATTATACATAGGTCTGTGTGTTCTAAATGATAAATTTGATTATTTCAAGGTGAACCAACTTTGCAGCTACGTGTACAAGAGATTGTTTCCATTATATTAATGTTAAAAAAAATGTTGCAACAATTTGTTATGTTATAATAAACCGGTTGGTTACATGAGAATAATTTCGCTTCAAAATACTACGATTCATATGACAATACCGGAATAATTTAACTTGAACTAAACCAAATGTCGAATTTTCCAGGTCCCATTCGATGGCCGATTGTAGGAAGTCTACCTCAGATGCTCTTGATAAATCCCAATTTTCCTCATATGCAATTTGATAGACTTGCAAAAAAATATGGTGATGTTATGTCTATTGGGTTTGGTTCTTCCTACGCAGGTAAGCAATGGCGTATCTTATGTTTCGACTAACAAAATTTAGGTATATACGAAGAACAAAATGACATATTTTGACAGATAATTTATTCCGGTGTTGATAAATAACAAAATGATGTAACATAAATTGCAAAACATATTTTAAGCCTTCTAAACATGCATGGGGTGATACTCTGAAGTATTGTGGCGAACGACGTCCCTATGTAGCCCAGTCGACACGTCGTAGATAAGCACGTTTACTCACCAGCTGAAACGTTATGGAAGAATGTTGTCAACAAACCATTATACATGAATTATTTTATGGAAGCGAACCGCAACTGGAACTGCAAGATTTCAAAATCCGACTTTTGTCCGAGCCAGAGTTTTTGTGCTATACCACCGAACTGTTTCCAACGAATAATAGTAGCATTCTCGGACCAAAAATTATGAGTCCTTCAAAATGGCGGGAATACAAAAGCGTAAAAACCTTTGAAAAGGTGCAGGCATACCGAAGGCCTTTAAATCATGTATTACACTATATTTAATATTTAACAACACAACTTACTTAGTAATTAACTCAATGAGCGTTCCAAGAATTTCTTCATTGTCGGAAATTCCTTGCGAGCATAAAAGCGGAGACATACGCGACGGACCTTCTAAATTATTTTGATTGACAACACTATTCAACCAAATAATAATTTCATAGATTTACGTGCTCAGTAAGGAAAATAACCCATTTATGCCGTTTTCTCTCCCGAATAAATTTTGGTATAATTATATATTTTCAGAAGTTTTCTTACTTGCTTTCAATCGCTTTGGTTGAGCTTACACAACATAATTCTGCAGTAAGTTCAGCTACGTTACTAATTTCTACTGGTAATGATGATGAATTAATATTCCTATCATTGAAAAAAATTCAGGTTTTGTCATCAAATCTGACAGGAAAAACTTGAGATGTTACAATTCTGTTAATATCCTCTTTATCAGTGTATTTCCGTTGACGGTTTGGAGTTTGAGAAAACATTAGGATAATAGTTACATTTAATTACAAAAATTACCTGAGAAAATATTTAAAGTTAAAACAAGTTGTTAGACAGATTTATAATTAAATTCACACTTTGAATAAGGGTATTCCGCTGTTTCAACGTGTTTTGTGTTTTCAATTTTATGGTAACAATTGATCATTTAAATNTTTGAATAAGGGTATTCCGCTGTTTCAACGTGTTTTGTGTTTTCAATTTTATGGTAACAATTGATCATTTAAATAATACATGTAATTTACATTCATATGCAAATATACAGAGTGAGTATTTTATCACTGAACAGGCCTACCCACACTAACCTAATATCACCAAATGATCTCTTTGATTTCAAGTTTTATTAAGTGGGTAAGTTCACACATAGACAAGTAGGTGACAGTAAGGTAGTGTGGGTAACCCTGTTCAGTGAAAAAATACTCACTTTGCCTATACAGACTAACGTGTATTTACATTCACACACAAAATATATATAAAAGTTAAGGCGTTAAATTAGTCAATCAATACGTATCAACTGAAATATGCATATTTTGTACCACTTTCACTGTGGTACTACTCAATACATATAAAAATTTTGTTTACACTTAATAAGTGTATTTACATTTACATATGTGGGAAAGAAAGTGCCCATATCTGATGGGCAGGGGAAGGAGTGCGCCATGTGGCGGAAGGGCGTTGTCCCCAGCATACTGGATCAGGATCTGGGACTGGCTGGTTCTCCTCTCTCTTCCTAAAATATAATTATTTATTTATTTGTATTCTTTTGTTTGTTTTCGTTTGTTGGAGTAAAGTGATTGGCAACAGCCATTAAATTATTATTATTTATTTGGTTGTGTTTGTGTTGTTTGAAGTCCCAGGAGGGACTTCATTTATTGAACTTTTTGGGTTGTTTGTCCCTTACGAGACTTAGTGTATTGTTTGCCCCACCGGGCTATTGGATCCCTCGGAGCCACCATCTCCATCATCACATCCTTCCAGGTACCTTTTTAGGTACCCATCCCCACTTACTTTATACTTTTATTCATTCAGCGGCACTTTCCGCTCCTCACATACAAATTTATATACCAGCTGATATGTAAACATGCATTATGTGGAAATTGTTTTATACAATAAATTTTTGCACAAAGGTGGCTTTTAGTTTTGCGACCACAATTACGTCACATTAATAAAAGTCATAATTTGAAATATCTAATCTTGATCCAGCTATTATGGGAAACGATATTCTTTACAACTGGAATTGCTTTCCCTTAAAGTAATTACGACTTGCTTGCCGGTATCGCAGACACAAACGCTGAAGACTTACACAAAGAATAATGGTACAAGGTGTTTCTACTCAGAAAGTTAGGAAATTCTCTGTACTAATATATCGTAAAATGTAATAGGCTAGTTCAGTAGCTAGACGAGAGGCATGGCTCTGGCACAAATCCAAAAATAAGAAGACCAAACAGAATTGACTCCTACGTCTATACTTTCTGGTAACTAAAGTTAATTAGTGTCGTACCGTCAAAATACTGAGACCTGTAAAGGGTTCACTTTAGTATAGCACAGCATAATATTGTATGTGACGATACATCGCGAATGTTGTACATTTTGTACATTTTTGGTGCGAAACAAAAATTCGAGTAGCCAGTTTATTTCTACACTGGAACTTGGGCCTCCTTATCTCACAGCAGAGTTTTTAACTAACTTATCATCGTGTCCTGTGACCAAACCATGGCTTACCTATTGTGAGAGTACGATCCAACTACCATTCGCAGCTTAAGTAGTCTTCACTTTTTGTCTCATTCAGTTGAATTAAAAAAGTGAAGACTACTTAAGCAGCGCATGGTACATGGGCAACTTGGGGTTTCGTTTAATAATTGACACGAACGCAGGATTTCCATAACGAACATCCTTAATTTTGTTCTAATTTGTTAAGAATTGTTAGATTATGATACTAATTATTATTAGAACTATTATATTAAGAGTTAATAATGTTTATTACAAACTAACATAACAATTTTGTATTCCACATATATTTATTGAAAATTTACATGAATTTTATGTATAAAATATTCTTAAAGAAATAGGAGTTATATACTAACCAAGACCGTCTAAAAATGTGTTTTTTTTTTNTTATGTATAAAATATTCTTAAAGAAATAGGAGTTATATACTAACCAAGACCGTCTAAAAATGTGTTTTTTTTTTTCAGAAAATGGGATTATAGTCGTAAAGATGCGATTTAGTACGATTTAATTTCTACAGAAAGTAGNTTTTTTTTTTTCAGAAAATGGGATTATAGTCGTAAAGATGCGATTTAGTACGATTTAATTTCTACAGAAAGTAGCATTAAACTTTAATTGTGAAAAATGTTCAATGATTAAACAGGTAATTTCTACGCTACAACATGATATTGTTGTAAAGTTCATAAATATTAGATTGGATTACAATTGGTTGTTAGGTTGTAACTTCATATTTAAGTATCTCGATGAAGGCTTGATCAGACATCTTNGATTGGATTACAATTGGTTGTTAGGTTGTAACTTCATATTTAAGTATCTCGATGAAGGCTTGATCAGACATCTTAGGAATTATTCCATGTGTCGTGTATGTCTCCGCCAATTAGACCTAAAGTTAATACCTGGAGATTCCCAAATTAAAATATAATCAAAAATTACATTTCCTTAAATGCCGATTTTATCAAACCGACCAGCATCTAAGTATTGATGAAGATCTTAAACATACATTCTACTCCAATTCAAATATTAATTCTTGGTCANGATTGGATTACAATTGGTTGTTAGGTTGTAACTTCATATTTAAGTATCTCGATGAAGGCTTGATCAGACATCTTGGGAATTATTCCATGTGTCGTGTATGTCTCCGCCAATTAGACCTAAAGTTAATACCTGGAGGTTCCCAAATTAAAATATAATCAAAAATTACATTTCCTTAAATGCCGATTTTATCAAATCGACCAGCATCTAAGTATTGATGAAGATCTTAAACATACATTCTACTCCAATTCAAATATTAATTCTTGGTCANTCGACCAGCATCTAAGTATTGATGAAGATCTTAAACATACATTCTACTCCAATTCAAATATTAATTCTTGGTCATTATTGGTTGCATTCACAATTTCTGGGTGTCCCATACCAATTCCAAATCCACACATGTGAATGTTCGTGATAATTATCACAATTTTTTCAACAAAAATGACATTACATTCGTTGTATGGTTTGTAAATTAAGATTAC
Organism: Holacanthella duospinosa; assembly: GCA_002738285.1. Taxonomy (NCBI): domain Eukaryota; kingdom Metazoa; phylum Arthropoda; class Collembola; order Poduromorpha; family Neanuridae; genus Holacanthella; species Holacanthella duospinosa. The sequence goes on along the minus strand of NIPM01000145.1, from coordinate 406,877 downwards.
AACGAAAACTAGATTATCTTTATTTCTTCTGTGCTATGAACATAGTTAATAGTTTATTATGCCTTAACAATAAGCTGGGTGCTAGTTAGATTTCGTTAGGTGTTTGGTTGGGCTCAACTGAAAAAGTTGAACAAAATTACCAAGTGTAGAAGGCTCAAGTTTGGCTAAAGTCCGAAGTGAACCACCTAATTTTAGAGCAAAATGCTAAATACCAATGTTCAACCACAGAATGCGGAAATTTTTTTTTGAATTATGTGCGATAGTTGTACTCATCTTCCTGCAGTTGTACTCTCTCTTATACTTCCCATTGAAGTCAGGCAATCCATTTGAATATTTACCTTCAACTCGACATCATATTTANTACTCTCTCTTATACTTCCCATTGAAGTCAGGCAATCCATTTGAATATTTACCTTCAACTCGACATCATATTTATTCTAATTCTTAACCGCGAAAAGCAAAGCTGGAGTGGTTTATGCAATAGGTGTTTTGTCTGTCAAGCCGTCAGTCCGTCCATCCGTTTGTCTGCCATGCTTGTTTCAATTTTCGCACCAAAATGGTAATCTGAGTACAAACAGTTCCAATAGATGCTAGTTACATATCGTTGTAGAGATTCTGATTAATTAAAACCTACTGAAGATAAACAGAGAGCGTTTGTTTTCCTGACAAACAACATCAGTACATGTTTTAGAATCATTTCTAACTAAGCATCTATTTGTTTGATGCCAACCAACGCCTTAAATTCTACTATAATCGTTTTTCGTAAAATTTTAACAAACTTTGTATTAATTCTGTTAAAGTGGTTAAGGTTTCTAAAATCGTCACTAGTTGAATTTCCTTTCCTATTATAACAGAAGTTCAGATGAACCCAACCAAATAGTAAATTTATGTTACCAAACAGTTGTTCTCATGTAAATATAAAAAAGTTGGTTGAAATACAAATATCATTTTTTATTGATGCTAATGCAACAAAATACGGTATCAAACTTTGCGTCTATTTAGCGTTCACACGCTATGTAACGTTATATCAGATACAATCACAATCAACCATTAAATTGATGCTATAAGTATATGCTTCCGCTTATCCCTATTTCCATCCATTTATTTATTCATCTATCCATCTATGCATGTATCCATCTATCTACACGTTGTCTATCGGTCTATATACTTATCTCCATCAATCAATCTATGTCCGGTTTCTTGCTGCGACTATCCCTACACCAATCTTAACTTATCTATGAACCAATTGCTTNCAATCAATCTATGTCCGGTTTCTTGCTGCGACTATCCCTACACCAATCTTAACTTATCTATGAACCAATTGCTTTGTTCTTGGTTTTGTACATGTTGCTACGTAATTTTTATAATTCACGGAGAAACCGGAATCAATATCAATANTCTTTGTTCTTGGTTTTGTACATGTTGCTACGTAATTTTTATAATTCACGGAGAAACCGGAATCAATATCAATAACAGGATCAAGAGTTATTTGTGAAATGTGATTTAATACAAAAAGTGCATTTGGTTGACCTTGATAATGAAGCTAAAGTACATTGAGTTTAATTTTTTTCACATCGGAAATAATTCTGGCTTAGGAAAACTCAAAATCTCCAAGGACTTTTTATGGCGGTGCTTTTTTAGTTACTTCCTGAACATTTAGCTAAAATAAAGGCAATGTAATTTATTAATAATTATTTTTAGAATAAGTCAGACTAGATGAAAATTTATAATTATATCACATTCTAAGTGAATGTGGGATAGTTGAAGCAAAGCTCCTGTACCGAGGGATCTTAGACTCTTTTACCTTATAAAGTCCTTATCGTCTCTGGCAAGAGAGGAGGAGAAGCACAGATGTTGAATTGACACCAGCAAAAACACTTGCCGGTGATAACTAGTGGATTATCATCGTATAAGTCAAGGTTTGAAAAAGCATTTTTTCAATTGTCTCTGTAGCACAATTGGCAATGCATTGGGTCCAGGAAACCTTAGATCATGCCGCAATAGAGTCCAAATTTTTGGGTTAATAAATCAAAAGCTTTGGGTTGAATTTCGATTATTTAACCACTCTTTAACACCTTGACGGGTATTTTTTCTCCGTCATATAAAATGGTTTTAAAAATAAGGAAATATTTTTGCAAATCTTATTGCTTATTTTATGTGAAAACGGTTAAAATCACACGTATATATTATCTACACTCTATACTTTAAAAACATTCTATCTACATATCCTTAGCCTCTACATTATTTATTACATGCTTTTTCATTTTTATAGTTGTTATATCATCTTACGAGACAATGAAAGACATGTTGAAACTACCGGAAACGACTGTAGAGAGATTCAGGTTTCAATTTGCAGAACAACGGAGTCACGGGAAGAATTTAGGTAATTTTTGTAACCATTAATAGATGATGTATTAAATATGGAAAGAAATATTTCATGACGGATGAAGTTGCAGTTACAACACAATACCAACGCGTTAACATCCAAGACGTATACGTAATTGCACCCTGAGAAAGCACAAAGGGATTTTATGATTATTAAATAAACTATTGAAGTTCATAGATTTATCGCTACATATCAGTTAGAATAAGTATGATAAAGCACATCTTTGGAAATAATCTTCCTAGAACTGTACCTATAGATTAGCAGTTTTAAATCTGCAGAATTAGTGTCCTCCTTATCTCTCCTTTTGAACAAATACATAAAGAAACAATCGGAAGATTTCGTTTTAAGTGTATTCAAAGAATTTCTTCATATGGCTTATTTTAGTGAATCTCTAATATAGCTTTTACTTATGGAACAATTTGTGTAACTTTTGATTTTGTTGAGGTTGATTAATAGTCGCTAAGTAAGCATATTTCCCTTTTTTATGCAACGGCAAAAAAAATTTGTTTTAACTGTTTCATAGACAATTAAGTAAATTTTTATCATCATTTTGAAATAACGCATCGCATAAGCTTTATACGAGATAAAGTGATTCTATATAAAACTGTTGGTTGTAGGAATTACCTGGGCATACGGAGATATCTGGAATGTACAGAGAAAGTTCATCATTAAACGTCTCCGTGAATTTGGNGGAATTACCTGGGCATACGGAGATATCTGGAATGTACAGAGAAAGTTCATCATTAAACGTCTCCGTGAATTTGGGTTTGGAAAAACTCGTTCGATGGAACAAAGCATTCGAGAAGAAGTCGACCATCTCTTAAGTGACATCGAAGGTTCATTAAATGAAAAAGGTGGCCGCTGGGATATGGATGAGAATAGATTCAGCGTTGTACCTATTAACATTCTCTGGAGTTGCGTTGGTGGAAGCAGGTTTGATGCGGACGATCCCAAAATTAAACGACACATCAAAATAAATATTGACTTGTTCGAAGTTATGGGAATGCGTAATATCCTCAACATCTTCCCATTTCTTAAAGTATTTCCTTACTTGAGTGGCTATAAGCGGCAAGAGGCTTTTCAAGAAGAATGTTGGCAGTTTATGAAAGTAAGTTTGAAATCGTTACTGTTGTCTATTTTCATTCTTTGTAAAATAACTAGATCATTGGATAAGTTTCCGGAATGACCCAATTACTCCTCGTCCCTACTGATGAAACACTTTCAATTAAACACTAAAAGCCGTCTGTTTTCGTTTTCACGTCTGAAAAAGAATTCATTTCTTTCCTTTCGTTTTCGTTTCCAGTTTAGACAAAGAAAAAGAAAAGTAGACGGGAAAATTTTTTGTGAAAGATATAGAAAAAATACGATTTAAACCAAAATTTATCGGATGAGCCAAGAATTTGAACCTTCAATTTATCCAATGACACTGAGTCATGACACGGTGATTCATTTCCGAAAATATATTACTCATTCTGTGATAGCAATTGTGGAATTTATTAGCGCTGGAATTGTTGCGTTATTCCTCAGCCACATGTCTTTTGTTCTTGTAAGAAAAGTTGTTTATTAAACTAACAAGTCCTTATACAATAACAGAACGAATTAGTGACTTCCCGGAGGTCCTAAGTATGGCACTATGGGGCCAAATTAATAATTTTCGGACATGTTGAGGTTATTGAATATTCTGGCTCTCATGTATTCAGAAATGGTAAATAGAATGCCATTTGTTAAAAATTTCAAGCCAAATTTCTTAAAAACCAAAAAAAGTCCAAAAACCCGAAATTCAGATTTTTCGGTGTTTGGTTCAATTAACATGGAGATTCTTGTAGCTGTACGACAGACATAGTCGAAATAATTACTTTGCAAACAAAATTTTGAAAATCGGTAAAGAAATGACATCACTACATCAATTTAAGCTCTTTTACAAAAGTCAGTTTAAAGGTCAGCTGCAGGTCAAGATCGAAATTGTGGCAAACCATTGAATCATGAAATCAAAGATCTAGTCTTGAGCTACAAATTCATTGAAGCTGAAGGCTCACACTTGTGGGACTCAAAAGTTACGAGGTTCGGAACTTCGAAAGGTTTTGGGTCAAAATATGGGGGAATGCATGTAACATTATTGTAGAAAACATTCGATTACATATAAGTAAATTGTACATTTGTAGGAAAGCGATAGGGCATTGAAACTAATATTTTCGGTATATTTGGAAGTTGCAAACTATTGTTAGAGTGATTTGGGGCTAGCTGGGTTCGCGTAGTTGTCTGCTAGAAATATTTTAACAAACCAAATCAGTCTTTTAGGTGCAGAAAATCGAGAACACATAATGGACACTTGAATATCCAGGTGTCAACTTGCTTAATTTAGTTGAATACTGCTGAGCATTTAGCAACTAAAATAGATAGCCATTAAGTTAAACCCCTGGATTTATTCAAAAAACCCCACAACCGTTTTTAAGGGTTTCTATATGTTTGAAAGATCTTTTTGAATTTCGCAGTCTCTTGATAAATTTAAACCCTTTCAGCGGCAAACTTCTAATTTCAAAAGTACACGAAACTTTAGCCTCACTTTCAAAATTCACAAAGAAATCATTTACAAACTCCATAATTATAAACAAATTAATAAGTATTAGCGACGACTTAAGTATCCCAGATAGTTCGTCCCTTTTAGATGTTAGGGGCTAAAAAGTTCATTCTTTCAGATGTTTTAAATAAATGAAGTTTTTAACTGCTGCTCTTGCTTTGATGCATCTAAAAGGAACAAATTATTTGTGATACTTAACTCGTCGTTAACACTCTAACAATTGTTTACAATTAATTATGGACTTTGCAAATAATTCTTCCTGAATTTTGAAAGGGAGGCTAGAGTATCACCCACTGCATATCTGGGCATCGCCCACAAGCCAAACAATGGAACCAATGTGCGTTGGTATCTAACACATAAGATGGTTAAATATTCGCGTACTTTTGAACTTAGATGTTTGCTGCTAAAAGGGGCTTAAGTTTATCAAAAGACTGAAATTCAAAAAGATCCTACAAAGTTATAGAAACCCGTTGTTGGGTTTTTTGAATAAATCCAGGGGTTTAACTTAATGGCTATCTATTTTAGTTGCTAAATGCTTAGCAGTATTCAATTTGATGGGATGGGAACTCATTTTCTCAATTGCGTAGTGACTTTATGCATACAGGATACTTAGGACGGAATTTAAGTAAGCCACTCCAACTCAAGTGACTGATTTGTGAGTGATTTGGGGTCTAAACTGGAGTGTGGTGAGAGCTACTTCAAATCTCAACTCCAAACTCCCATGCCACATCAATGGAAAAAACTCGTTCTTGAATACCAACTGTCTTCTCAAAAAATTACTCAAGTAGAGTCAACCTAAACACTCACTCAAGTGGTGTACCTAAATCCGGCCCTTAGTTGTTTCTTTGATATCTTCCTACACATTTCGGTTAGAAATACAGCAAAACCTCTCATTCGGAAACTAAATCTCTCCACCCCGTCTCACCTCACGTGACGGTTACCGTAAACATTCAAATAATGTGAAGGGCAAGTGTGTATAAACAATTTGCGAATTATGTGAAATATCTGATACTTTACGGTACCTGAAAGGAAGAAGGGGTGGAGTGAATTTTATGCAGCCAGTGAGAGATAGTTTCCGAATGAGAGGTTTTACTGTAGATAAAGCAGTTAATTCTATCACAACTTTTCTATCATTCGACAAGTTTTTTGTTCCCGTAAACTTTCTATAATCTGATAGTACTATGAGCCTTAATACTATCAGACGCTCTATACAGTAACGGTAATTGGGCCATTGAGAAACTTTTTGGGGCAAATAAATCCTCAGACTCATGTATGCTCCTACAGTTGGGTAATAATATAATTCTTAATACGCATCCTCCGGCTTTTGAAAAAATTTAATTTTGGGTTATATTTTTAAATCAATTGATACTGTAATTTGTTTGCAACCTATTTTAACCATGCTGTGCCNTTTAATTTTGGGTTATATTTTTAAATCAATTGATACTGTAATTTGTTTGCAACCTATTTTAACCATGCTGTGCCAAGTTTGAGACTTTTGGATTAACTAGCTAAATAAATATATCCCTTAATTAGCACACCATTCTCTTTGTCATCCACCATAAATCGGCGTCAGAAATTAATTCATTTAATTATTAACTTTTAAAACAAGTACTTAATGCATCATTTGCTAAAATTTACCACCATTCATATACATGCAATAATTAATGCGATCATGAAAAGCGCTTGCGACATATTGTAACATTTGCNATTTACCACCATTCATATACATGCAATAATTAATGCGATCATGAAAAGCGCTTGCGACATATTGTAACATTTGCGGATTGTCATTCAGTGTGGAACAAAGGCTTCTATCTTATTTTTGAGCTGCTGTTTGCTAGGTGATAAGAGTTAGTTTGAGAATACATGTGCCTCTGCAGGCAAACAGTANTTATTTTTGAGCTGCTGTTTGCTAGGTGATAAGAGTTAGTTTGAGAATACATGTGCCTCTGCAGGCAAACAGTAACCTTCACAATTAATTGATTAAAACGGTAGATTTTTTGCACCACTCTAAATAGTTTCAACGATATTGTCTATGGTGACTCTGCACATCACAGTAACTCCGAAATAATAAGAGATGCATTGGACTCACAGAAGGTATGAGTTTAGAATCCAAGCTAATCTCAAGTTCCACAACCCTCAACCCCTTATTATTTTTAGTAATCGCGGTTTACTTGCTTCCCTGTGCAAGTCTATATAAATTTTCTAGACAAGGGGCCCGTTTCATTTGCGAAATTTTCTGTAAAACTGTAAATTTTTATAATAGGAAATGATTGAGGATACGAAAAAGAGAATGAATGTCGGGCATATTCCAGAAACGTTCATCGAAGCATACCTGGCGGAAATCCAAAAGGCACAAAGTAACCCTAATTTCAGCACAACAGGTAAATTTTGATGATTCCAAATTAGCTTGATTACTAGTTTATGGGATTAAAGGTAAATTACGAGTTTAAGGGATTAAGGTGCTAAATATAAATTGAACATAGTTATGAAACGAATTCTAATGCTAAATTGAACCCTATTTATTCATAAACCATATTTTGTCATAATATCTTTTCAACTACAGAATTCCGCCCCAGAAAAACACATTTTGTACATTAGTGTTTAGGCAGTTTAATATTAGAAACTGTATGCAGTAAAAAGACTGGTTTTGTGCTAATGTCAGGCAACAAATATTCCCTGAACGTATTGCCTAGAGTTGGAACACCACGGATACTAACTCTTTTATTACCAAACGCAAATGAGTGAAACATTATAATATTAGCAAATTTTGATGATTCAAGATTACCTTGATTACTGCTTTATAGAATTGGGGTAATAGATGCCGCTATCAAAACGGACAAATTGTACATAGTTATGAAACGAATTCTAATTCAGAATTAAGCCATATTTTCTTATAAAATGAATCATTTTTAAGCACAGAATTGTGCCCCAAAACAACATATTTTATATAACTGTTTCAGGAGATTAATTTTAGCAATTCTACGCTGTAAAAAATTTAGGTTTTGTGCTAATGCCAAAAAACAAACATTACTGGCCTGGGGGTGTAACATTACTGATACCAACATTTTCATTTCCAAACATAAATGAGTGAAACATTATACTTTTTGTCTGTACATGGGCAATCACTGAAACTAAATTTTGTTAAACTTTCTTTCCCCTAAAAACAGTTGAAAATTTCAGAAAATTGTCACCTAATGTTTTCAATATGTGAAAAGTTTTTATGTATTTGCAAAGCAGTGGAAATCTTTTAATACAATTGGTCTAAAAACTATTTTCCCGAAAGTATTTTAGTGAAGAAAATTAAATTATGAAAAAGTTTTTAAACAGAAAATTATTCAATCAACTTNTTTCCCGAAAGTATTTTAGTGAAGAAAATTAAATTATGAAAAAGTTTTTAAACAGAAAATTATTCAATCAACTTAAATGGAATTACTGGCATATTTACCGCGTGCTTTCTTTTATACTTTTCNTTTTCCCGAAAGTATTTTAGTGAAGAAAATTAAATTATGAAAAAGTTTTTAAACAGAAAATTATTCAATCAACTTTAAATGGAATTACTGGCATATTTACCGCGTGCTTTCTTTTATACTTTTCTAACTCTTTGGAAGTTTCTGCCATTTTTCCATACATTTGCCAACATGAATATAAACTATTTGTATGACTTACACATTTTTTTCAATACTAGTGTTTTCAAATACATAAAAAGTAAATAAAATCAGAAGTGTTTAAGTCTAGCAATGATAAACATTATTTATGAACAATTTTTACAACGGAGTTATACCTACCAAACAATTTTGAACTAAAACCAACATCTTGCATAAATTTGGTGATCCATGCTACTGATTTATAGTTTTTAATATTGAAGTTACTCACAATCAGCCTGGTGTAGAGTTAAGTAATGTAAATGCTGCAATCCACATATAACGAAAATTTGAAACGTTATTCGAACGTTAAAACCTGTTCTTGTCATTACAGAGGAGCAATTAATTGTTGTCTTGATGGACTTATTTCTTGCGGCATCTGACACAACAACCGCAGCTATGAATTGGATTGTCCTGTTTCTTGCACTCAACCAACGTGCACAAAAAGTAGCTCGTGAAGAAATCATCAAGGCATCACAAAATGGGACAATTTTGATACCACTTGCAGCTTCATCCCGGTAATTATGCGACAAAACAAGTAAAAATATAAAACTATTCCAAAAAGCTGCTATGAAATGGAATAGGGTGTTGTAAGTGTACAATATTCATCCTACTTATAGGATGTTGGCAAAGCAGTATAGCGAGTATGTTAGCTGTTGGGTTCACTAATAAGCTTATCAATCTTAAGGGAAATACTTCTTAGGTTGTAATTTTGGAATCATAATATAAACAATAACAATAATACTAATAATATAATAACAATAATAATGACAAGGAAATGAAATATTTGACAAAATCTAAAGTATTAAATTTTCACACAAATTGGTTAACTTTAGTTGGTTAAACTTACATTTTAGGTATCAGTCTTAAGCGTTTTCCTCATGTACAATCGCAATCATACCTGCCTAAGTTAATCTATTTCTTGATTCGTTGTATATAAACTCAAAGATCCACGAGTTAATAATTGTCGAAGAAGATAAGATAGATAAAATATTTCCTGTTTCCTCCTCCGCATGAGTAACCAATAGTAAAATACTCTGGACATAATATAGATATTACAATACTATGGATGACACTAAACGATTTTGTTGGATTCTACAAAAGTATATATTTAATTCGTTTAATTATCTTCCAACACCAAATTAGCTACAAAAATCCAACCTTTGGACGGTTAAGTGGTTTATATCTATGACTGAATACTGTAGACAGACGCAAAGAAACGGTTGTGCAAATATAGATTTTAAAAGACGAGCAGGGAGTTAAGAATGAGATGCTAGGAAATGATAAGTTCCAACTCAAATTGAGATGAAATGAAAGGGTTGTAAAATCCTACAGTTGGTTGATACGCAGCATAGCTGAGGAAGTTTGAGAGGCAGGATAAATCTAAGATAGGTATAAGAGAGGAATGATAAGGAAGGTAGACTACCATGTGTAGCATTTCTCATTCGTTTGAAACAGAAAAATTAAAAAATAGACAAATATGTTAAGCAAAAAAAAATTTGCCTCATCCACGATTATTCTTCATTATAGCCGTTCTCCCAATCATGCGTAGATCTACTTACCCTATTGTAACCTTGAAAACTACTTACTACAATTAAAGTTATAAGTATTTTTTTGTTACGCTCGATTCCTTCAACCCTGAGTGTAAATCAGGCTTAATGTTAGAGTGTCTCGAGGCCAGATCCGGTTTCTGTTTTGCTCTAATTATTTCTAGAGCCTTGTGCATTCTAATTATATAAATGTTGGTTTTAGACCCTATTGTTTATAATAAAATGGAAGAGATCGAAGCTTTCTTATTGCTAATTATATGTTAAATTATATAGCCAAGAGATCTGTGATCCCTTATTGGCGTTCCAGAAGGTACCAAGAGATCCGTGATCCCTTATTGACACAAAATGCCAAGAGATCTGTGATCCCTTATTGGCATATTATACAGCACCAAGAGATTTGTGATCCCTTATTGGTGTCTTATTTACAGCACAAAGAGATCTGTGATTTCTTATTGGTGTCTTATTGATATATATTTTTTTATTTTTTGATAAGAATTGTAATAGTAATTTGTTAATATACCTTATTCTTTTAGATGAGAGAGAAAGAGCTGTTTCCGTTTGAATAGTGAATGTCGTCGTCTTTAATGTTTTGAAGTCTGCTAATAGTTGTTGGTGAATTGAACTTTTCTTTATTGAATTTTTTAAGTCAAGATTTTAAATCTTTAAGTTAAAACCAGTAGTTGAAATATTAGATTCAAATATTTAGTTAAATTATAAGTTAAATTGCTGTTATATTATTAAGTTGAAATTCTTAAGTTAAATTAGGCTTGACTTATGAATCGAACTGCCCGTTCTGATTCCTATATTTGGGTATTTAAAACTTTTGGTTATCTTATTATTGTGCAACATAGTTGCATCAATATAAATTAACTTTTCTTATTTTTCATTTTAAAATATCATTATTTTACATAAACTGGATTAAATAAGGATGACAGGTGACAGATTTATGACTTCCTCTTCTGACCTTTTGTCAGAAGAGCAAGTCTACTATTCCTCTTCATCTTAATCTAATCTTACTCTTGAATTTAAAACTTTGAATTAAACTCAAGGATACTTTTTAACTTATCTTAATTAGTGATATAATAATAGTATATAATAGTAGTATTGATTTTTCCTACCGTTACACTATGAAACATTCTGTGGTTTGCACCTGTTCCCAAACATTCTTTCATTTTCCTTACTATTCCACTTAACTACAATCATCCTTCCTCTTATTCCATTTCAATCACAACACCAGGAGAAATAATTCTAAACTAGAGTCTATGACTAACGAACAATAATAATCCCGTTGCAGTTCTGCACTAGTTAAAGCATTGGTACCTATATTTGCACACTTTGGTTTGCTTGAAATAAGTAACGCAATTATTTCAATTGTGCTCATCTACCCAAGTATTATGTTCTAATGCGTCCAGTCTAGAACTCATCCAGTCTAGAACACCGAATTCGAGCATGGGAGCTATTTTTGTGACCGATGGTGGAACAAGTGACATTGCCTAGAAGCATCTGTTATTAAGACCATGGTCATGCACTTTCTTCAAAGCATCAACTATAACAATGAATTTGGACCGCAACATTATTTTTTAAATAAATCCTAGACCCCGTCTTTAATTTAACATAATGTGTTCCCAGACATCTTTTAGATTGAGTTCGGACATATAAGTATAGATTCTATTTTAATTAGGCTGGACGTAAGGCTTCAAAATGATCATATTAATTATTACTTGTTATTACTACTCTTCCTAATTTGTTTTAAATTTCCTTCAGAGACCAAACAATCCACGTACGCTTTGCAAAGGAAAGCAAGACGCCACTTTCTTACAATGATGATTCCCTTACAGCTTAAATTTTATTATAATCAGAATATTTCCAGCCAATATCAAAATTCATTCCAACATGCTTCGCCGATAAATTTTGGAGTCTTGGCTATCATTCATGAGACAGTGTTATATTAGTTATGGCCACCGTGTTACGTTTAGCGGTGACATAAATATAAAGCTAGCGTACCGTAATACTATACTTTATTGTTTCCACCCCTACCGAGATAGAAATCAACCAACTTGAAATTTTGTTTTTGGAATTCTTCGTCATGCATGCAAAGTGTTTGTTTACCGACAATGTAAACACTGAACATTGTCAAAACAGATGTCGATTAATGTGTGGCATTTAAAAAGCCGGCAATGTTTTGTTAGTCATCATTCTGCATTATGCAAACTAAAATATCAAACTAAATTTACAGGATGCCTTACATTCGCGCTTTTATATTGGAAACGATGCGGCGTGCTGAGTTTGGACCACTCCCTCCTCCTCGACGTCTCTCTGCAGACTTGAAGTATGGAAATTTTATTCTTCCGAAAGGCACTATGCTCGTATTCAATTTATACACTGTTTTCCACGATGAAATCTACTGGGGAGACCCTGAAGAATTCAGGCCGGAGAGGTTCATTGAACTCACCACAGGTGAATTAATTCCAGCTAACGTGGAGAGAGTTGCACAGTTTGGATTTGGTGAGTGATTTATGATGCATTGAATTTATGGAATCCTATATGCCATGCAATTATAATTTTGAGAACATTTCTTTACTAAAACCATTTTTATTTCAGGGAGGAGGATTTGCCCTGGACAAGAAATGGCCATGGACACTTTATTTATTTTCCTCACAATGTTACTATCAAAATTCTCAGTCAACATTGTAGAGGGAAGTGAGCCATCCGTTATACCAGATATACCAACGCTTGTCATCAGTCCACAACATTACTCTGTGATTTTGGAGTATATCTAATGTAAACAACGTGGCGCAATTTCTCTTAAATGTTCACAATTAATTTGTAATCGCATTTCATTGATAACATTGGAAGAGTAAATGTTAAGTCTTAAGTCTTAAACTAAACTCAGGAGTATTTTCTAAGCTGTATTAACTAAGCTGTATTTTCCAACTTGTGCGGGCGATAGACGTGATAAGCTAAAATTTAAGGTTGCCAAGCGAAGCGAAAAATAATACACTGCTCGCTGTCGTCCCTAAACTTAACTTATAAAAAATCTTTCACTAGAGCCCCTCGTTTAAAACACTTGTATCAAATTCAAATGTTACATTAGAAACATGGCTACATAAATCAAATTGGGTAGAAAGTTTTCTATCATTGATGTTGAATAAATTAAATGCATGATATTAGAATGTGTATGTCAAAATTTGTCACATATTAAAAGTTACCTTAAAATGTTACGCTTTTGCTAAACATTTTACTCAGCATTGAGTTCAATCGATGAATCAAATTAGTCCATTATGATCAAAGTCAAGGAATCCGCTGTTTTCAAACATGCGAGGTTTGTTCCACATTTTCTTATTGCATTAAATTTTATGTTTCGATTTTACTATTTTGGATATAAAACACGAAAAGTTATTCCCATTTTTATATTCTCACATCAAGGAGCAGTTTCGCAATCGATGGGTTAACAACCATAGCCGCCATAACGATAAAGTATAAACTGTAACTAATGCAATATACTTGGAGGGTAGCAACTACACCGACTGCATTACGGCTATTACTAGTCGCAAAGTCGCTGGCATATATTAATCCTTCACAACCTACTTCGGCTTTGGTCGCTTTCGCTAGACTAGAATACGTATATTATTAATCCGTACTGGAATTCGCAGTTTAACATTAATTATTTCAGCTTTATTTATGCTTTTCGAAATAATTTTAGAAATTTTAGAAATTATTTAGAAATAGTAAGTAAGCTTTAAATAATTAGTAACAAAATTAAATAAATGTAATGTAAAAACCATTTAAGTAGCATCTTCAGTGTAGTAACAATAGTATATTCCACCCTAATCCTGTTTTAAAAAATTGCATTACCACACTTGCTTTGAATTTACCGTGATCTTTTGTAGTTCTCATTTTTAGAAAATTGGATTACAAGGTTGATATAATTTTTCTTTCTTTTGTTTACTTTGTCTCCACCCATTCGACATCCATCAGGCCTCCACCGCTCGTCCACAGATGTGACATGTCAAATTTGACTTACNCGTGATCTTTTGTAGTTCTCATTTTTAGAAAATTGGATTACAAGGTTGATATAATTTTTCTTTCTTTTGTTTACCTTGTCTTTCTTACGCCTGTTGTATACTTTGCTTTCTTTGTGCTTTCTCACGAGAATTGTTATGAGAAAGAAGAGAGAATCAATGTATACTTTCTCCTAGGAATGCCCCGAATATTCGGAAATTCGAATATTTAAAACGATTCGGACACTTTTACGAATATTAGTATTCGTAATATTTAAAAAATGATATTCGCAAACTAGTCGAATATTTTTAAAATTGAAAGTATTTTTAAATACGAAATAAGTAAGGAAATTTTGACTGTGCCTCATCTTNAGTCGAATATTTTTAAAATTGAAAGTATTTTTAAATACGAAATAAGTAAGGAAATTTTGACTGTGCCTCATCTTTAATTGTCTAAATAATCTAAAATTAAAATTCATTGGTTGTGCAAGATATTTCCAAAAAGCCTAGAGAAGTCTAGNTAATTGTCTAAATAATCTAAAATTAAAATTCATTGGTTGTGCAAGATATTTCCAAAAAGCCTAGAGAAGTCTAGATCTTTCACTTTTACTCAAAATCTAATTCTTTTAAGTTACGATTGAGGAAGGTTAACAATTCGCCATGCTCAGGAAGAGTCTGGAACGGTTATCTTCGTGTATAAACCCTTCTTCAGAGAATAATCGTTCACCGAAAACTGTGTTGGCAGGAACTGATAAATACTAACGCACTAATAGAGTCATGTTTGAAAAGGCCAAGTGGTTGTGTTTCCACCATGAATATCGACTTTTACCTGTCTACATTTCATATAACAGTATAAGACCTGATTTCACTTGTGAAAATTACTTGTTGCGATGAAGTGACTTGTTCAATCATCGTGATATTTTGCGCTTAATTTTTTCTTCAAATTCCTGCAAAATTTTTTTAAATGAATTATGAGTCTCGTTGGTGTCAAGAGGATTTTGGATATTACTTGTAGACGGATTTTCTGCAGTCTGAATTTGTGTTTTGAGATGCTTCTTTTAGTTTTTAAACATTTCTGCCACCAGATAAGCCACAAAAGCTTTATGCGCTTCTGCTTCGATAAAAGACTACTTGTAACGCGGAACAAAGAATGTGGCGCATTTGTAGTTTAAAATTTTGAAACAATTTTTAGACCTATTGCGCTAACTTTGAGAGTTTCTTTCAGATTCCCTACTCCAAAATGCTTAGGGTGATCCTTTTCCAAATAATTTGTGAGAGCCATAAGACATGAACGTAGAAAAATTATAACCATATATTCCTGGAGTGATTTGGACTTCCTTAACCTAAACTGTCTTTAGCTCTCCCTTTGGGAATAATTAAAACTTAACTAGATTAAATTAACTAGATTAATTAAAGCTTAAGAAGAGTTTAAGAAGCTGACGAATGGACATCAAAATATTTTAGCGCAAAGTGGGAAATACTTTATTGTCTACATAGGGATACAACTTATAAAATCAACAAAAATTCCTTGAATTCCTATGATTGCTAAAGCTTACCTTACTTAGAATCACTCGAACATAAGTTTTTGAACTAACCTATGGTTAATCCGTGCTCAGCTGCAACTTCTTGTGTTTTTCAAGGTTTCAGATCGCCAATTGCTTAAATATTTTAGAATAATAAATAAGAATAATTGTACTTATTTACTTTATCCATTTTGAAAATTAATTACTTTGTATATTGAAGAATTTAAGCGTTAAACGTATAAAAGAAGTTTGTGGAAGACAATTAGTAAACACTAGTATGTGTTTCGTTTCCGAAAAGAATAAGAGTAAAGTAAAATATTGAAATTGCGCATGTTTTGGTCCCATTTAAGTTCCATCTGACACAAACTTGGGATTTGAAATCTGGTCGTATATCCGTTTTGGTCTTATATGGCGATATTTTCCTATGCCAAATACATTTTTGCAAACCAAGTGCGCCAAAAATTGATTTTATAACCGGAAGATCTTATAAGCGTGCTCCACTGTATTATTGTATGATCCATGGAGTTCACGATTTGAAAATAATGGATTAATATACATGATTCAAGCTTTGAGTTTCAATTTATTTCTTATTCTATTTATTAAAACTGCTTTAATTACGACTTCTGTCGTAACTTCCATGATACGACCTTTAGCTCGGATAAAAACAATAAACGGACTACAAAAATAAAAATTTCAATTATTTTGACTTCAAATTGCAATCCTTCTGTTCCGAAAAGTTGACACTGCTTCAAGTTTTTCGAAAGACAATGATGATGCAAAGACAAAATAAAAATCTCTAAAAACTCCGTTATATACTTTATCCTAACAATTCTCCTCACAACGAGCAGAGAAAGTAAAGAGAAAAAACCATCCGACAACGAACGGACAAAGTATATACAGTAAGTTCAACATTAAAGTTTACTGTACTTTCCCCAAAAATTACCAATGTGACTTAAACTCGCATTGAATCAAAAGGTGGAGTGAACTTAGCCAACATACATAAAATCGACAACAGTTTGGAAGTTAAGGGAGTGGATTGGGCAATCAGTATTTATTTGAATTAATCACTATGTCAAAATTTAATTGATTGATCTATANTTAAGGGAGTGGATTGGGCAATCAGTATTTATTTGAATTAATCACTATGTCAAAATTTAATTGATTGATCTATAGGAATAAGTCAATTGACCAGGAGTTGGATTATCATCAAAACTGAACTCAAATCAAATGCTGCCTTGCAAAAATTAATCTTTTCTCCTCAGGTTAACTTGACATCCTAATAGTAATTTCCTAATTACCTTTATCGATCCCGGATTAATTTTCTTTTGAAGCATAATTTTTATTTACAAAAATTGTTAAAACAGGATCATATTTCCTCCCGTTTACAATTTAGTACCAGGAAACTACCAAAATTAGTCGCGGATTAATTTGCCCCACAAATATATTTTTTGAAAATTTCAAAATACTTTTGCGAAATGAACTAATATCACATGTTTTATTTAGTTTTAACTCATGTTTGATACCAGAAAAATGCCAAAATTAGTGGCGGATTAATTTGGCCCCTCGTAAATTGTATTTGTAAACCGTAAAAATCATTCAGAAATAAATTAAAACCACTTATTAAGTATTCAGATAGACGATAGATCCATGAAAACACAAAATTTATTGGCGGATTAATTTGGCCTAAAAATAAAAATAAAAATTTTTTTTTTGAAAATCCCAAAAATCTATTAGAAAAAGGGTCATCACTTACTAAGAGTTGGAAAATAGATATAGTTACATAAAAATAACAAATTTAATCGCAGATTTCTTACGTAAGTATTTTACTATTTTCAAAAAAAATGGGGGCCAAATTAATCCGCGACTAATTTTGACATTTTCCTGGTACCAAATATGTATTTAAAACTGACCAAGTGATATGAGCTTATTTCGTAAAGTAATTTACGATTTTCAAAAAAAACTTTGTGGGACCAAATTAATCCGCGACTAATTTTGGCATTTTCCTGGTATCAAATATTTATTTAAAACTCTGAGCAAGTGATATGAGTTCATTTCTTAAAGTATTTTAAAATTTCCAAAAAATATATTTGTGGGGGCAAATTAATCCGCGACTAATTTTGGTATTTTCCTGGTACTAAACTGTAAATGGGAGGAAATATGATCCTGTTTTAAACAATTTTTGTAAATAAAAAAGTATGTTTCAAAGGAAAATTAATCCGGGATCGATAAGGTAATTAGGAAATTGTTGTTAAGATGTCAAGTTAATCTATTAGGACAAATGATAAATTTTACAAGGCAGCATTTGTCGAAAAACCCCTAATGCTGTGGAGTTTAGGTTTTCTTTCATGCTCCCTACACCTTAAAGTCAATCTCTTGTTGTTTTTTCAGAGTGAGACCAAGGTGTCAGGAGTGACGAATGTTGCATTAGAATATCTATAATTAAAAATAAAATAAAAATTCAAAATTTGTCAGCTAACTTCACGTCTATTATTCACTAACTTGTTTGCCTGCTGACTTAAGCCGATTTTGGTGAAAAGCGGCGAAATAAGGCCCGGGTTTATTTGGCTGTCCTTATACTGTATAACGGTTAATGGGTCTTCAGTTTCAATAATGGATTTCGCTTTACATTCTTATATTATTTTATCTGGCAGCATATGTGATTTCATCAAAGAAAACGCACTCCTCATGAAATTGGGTAAGTGATACATCAATCGATCAGAAATTTAATGTAGACTACGGGTGTAACATCCATTGTTGGCGGTCTAGTCAAATTTTGCAAAAATTTTGCAAATTTGTGCCAAAAAACAATTTTTTTATAAGTGACTTACCCAAATGTAATGGTGCGAAGTAAAAAATTGGTATTCCGAAGCATCTCAATTTTTGATTAAATTTATTTTGTCGACTAATATGGGGTCGCTGATCACGAATATGAAAAAAATTTTAACCGGAAACGCATAGAAAAAAGTTCTGAATTTTTTTAAAATGAAACAAAAGTAGGAGTTAATATGCATTCGTTGTTAGCATTAGGATTCGTTAGGTTGTTAGGTTATGTTGTTAATCAGTAAAATATTTCATCAGTATTTTGTTATCACGCGAAAGAAATTGCGACTCGCAATCTCCGCCGCGCCTCCGATATGGTCTGAACTACCTGAACCGTGGGGAAATATGGTCTGAACTACCTGAACACGATATCCGTTACAGGTATGGAATCACGCTCAACTAACGCAATCACAATTGTGCATGTTACCGATCCTTGTTTGCGTAAATACGTCTATTATCTAATAAAAACATTGACAAAAAAACCCTCTCAACCTACACGTAATTTCAAGGAAAAACTACAAAAACTTCAACAGTTAATCACAAAGAAAATCTTTTTTTTAAAGTTGGCCACTGAATTATTATAAGTAACATTTGTAGAGGTCATTTGGTCGCTCAAGAGGGACACATAACAGGGTTGTAAAAATTTTTAAAGTTTTTCTTTTTGAACCCCCTTTGGTTCATTCCAACCGTAAGCGATAGCAAAGTAACGACAACGAACAGATATAGTATATATCGGGCGTTATTCTCAGACTCAGCTTATCTAAACGTTGAATATAAATCAAATTAATTGTCCTATTGGAATCTTAATTTCACTCACTAAGAATCAGAGAGATCATTCAGTGTGAGACAAACGCACTCTTGTTCTTTGTGCAATACCACATGATTCTCATACACAACTCCTCGGTAAGACACGTTTTACTGTTTCACGAAATCCACTGCCCACATGCTTACCTAATGCTTGACTAATAATTCGACTCATACACGACATGATTGTTTGAGTGACAGACTGAGAAAATCAATTGTCTGTGGCACAGACCTCTGACCGTGTAACTTGGGATAATAAGATTAGTGACCGTAAGTTGTCCTTTGAAAACTGAAAAGGCAGCAATCAACACTTAATTTTAAATAATTTAAAACAAATCTATAAATTTTTAATTAAGGGGGAAAACAAATTATTCAAAGTGGCTGTTGTACCTGAATCATACCTTGTTCTTCAGCTCATGGTGGCTGATGGGCAAAAGTTTAGCACAAAGAAGACAAAGACTGTCGTTACAATTCGTCTCCAACCAGAAAAAGTCAAGTCTATAGTTTATGCACTAATTGGTTACGTTTAACCTTTTGCGTTTAACTAAAAGTTAGATCCAACATGCCGCGAAAGCTGGCACCTCAAACCTCCCTTACGAGAGTAGTCTATTTATTAACTTTTTATTTTTTTTTTAATTACAGCAACTTGTCAGGTTTTGCCTGTGTCCTGTCATGGTCGCCACATAGTGTTCATTGTTTCCGACCTATGTGCTTAAACAGGTCAACGAATACAATAAAGAACATTATAATAAGCAGACCAATGCAGGTTAAAGAGGCTATTATTATTTTTTTGTTTACGAACAAACTCAGATTGGTCGAAGCTAATATTTGAACCAGATATAAACCATATTATCATAAATATTAACGTAATAAATTTATCTATTAATTATTGAGGTATATGTAGCTACTATGATCGCTACACCAAGTCTGCCAATGTGTTAGCACGTTATGTGTCGTTATCGAAATGTATTTTAGATCAGTCTTTCCGCAAAGTTTACTTTTTTGTCAAAATAGTTTGCGACAGTACACTAGTAATGGCGTCAATGTCACTTCCTGGGTCTAAATTAATTTCGATCTTGTCAGGCGTTATGTAAATGAGTTATAGTCTTTGAAGCCATTATCACGATAAAGACCTACGCCATTGACCTTTTTGCATACTTATCAAGTAGCAGGCATTGATAGTTTTTCCATGTTTCACGATCTAGAAAGCTGTTCCTATTTGAACCTTCATCCTCCACCCGTATCTGATACACAAAATGAGCGATTCAATGGGATCACAAGATTCAACTTTCTTCCACTTGAATATAAAAAATTTCGGCGATAAAGTTTCCATATACATTGAGATAAACAGTTTCCATTTGCATTTTAATTTGTAATTCTGAAATATCAAATAAATGAAATATGGAATGGAAATGTGAAACTTTTATAATTAATACTTCCCAAAATTTGCCTAAAATATAAAATTTAAAAATTTAAACGAAAAACGTAGAAAATAATCTTTAGAATTCTTACGTAAATTTTTATGCCAATATGTACAAATACCCAAGCAAATCACAGAAACACATGAAATATCCATATTCGCACATTTTCAAATATTATAATTCATACAAGTCATTGTAAGTTTGCTACCTGGAATCTTGGCATCCAGTGGGTCCAATGTTGCAACCTTATTTTTTACCCACGAACCAACAACAATTTTTTCAAAAATTGTAAAAAATCAAAACTTCAAAATTTCAAAAAAAAATTTCTCTTGAACAACAGAATTGTATTTGCCCATTTAATATGTCGATAAATGATAAAGATGAACGATGACAAATGAATTCCGTTTTTTCAGGTTTACAATTTCACCGAAATTGCAATAAATAAATAAATTAAAATACAATTTCTACACTTCCGTAAATTAAGTTTAAATTTCAGAAACGCGTGATATAGATTCTTTTTNTAGATTCCTTTTTTTTACCATTTCATTGACATATACGCACAATTAGTTGAATTTTTAGATGCCACCCTCTGGGTATCCACAAATTATTTGTATCGATTATAAAAACAAATATTTATGTAAAAAAGTTTGGGTTTTGCAACTTGTGAATATACATAAAGATTTCGGCACTTGTAAATATTTTGCCGACCTTTGATCATGACTCAGAAAACCAAAGAAGTAAGAGTTATTTAATTAATCTCTGACCCACAAAATAAATGAGAGTCAGAGTAATGAGAATCAGAAGCAGAGTAACAGTCATAGAGACCACTAGTTCCTAATCTTTTAAAATTTATTTTTATTTCATAATAAAATGCATACATACACAATATCAAGGTTTCTCGACTCTAAGAAACAAGCGGCTGTTGATAAGGTTACTTCATAACTCCAAAGAAATTAAAAAAATTCAACTGGATGCCGTCGGCACCCAGCTGAAGAGCTGTTTAGCAACGATGTAAAATGATTATTTGTAAATTATTTTTAACTAACTTATAATCGAAAGCAAACATAAATCTGTTTGTTTATTCTAAAGTTTGTTGACCCTTGATTACAAAAAAAATTTTTTAAGTTTTAGAGTTATGACAACCTTATCAAGAGTCGTTGTTTCTGTTGTCAAGGAACCTTGCATAATATAATAAATACATGATAAAATACGTTCATAGTACGGTTGTTATCAATCCTCCTAACTAAACCCAATGCGTTAGTTCGCATTTAGTTACTATAATCAGAATCCACTCTAATATATAACAACTTCTGAATATGTTGAACTGAATTCGTATCAACTCATTCTGTTTCTGGTAAGGCATCAATCAAGACTAGTTTTGTACCATGCTGAACATCATTGCACTTGTGATATTTCTTGGACTTTGCTTTTTTCTTTGGAGGACAATTTCAAAAGATAAGGAAACTCTTCCTCCAGGCATGAATTTATTCATTTTATATTCATACATCTGTATATAAGACTTGTACTAAATGGAGAACAAGCTTGAATTATGATAATCTAAACAGTTTTATATTAGATTAATAAATATTTTTGAATATTTACTTCTCCATTTCAAAATTCAACAGTATAACTATAAACAGTACAAAAACTAACTTAAATCCCCTTCCTGTAAATTGATTCTGAAACAAGCATTCGAGTTTGCAAGCCTAACAATTGATCATATAATACTGATATCCATTGTACTAGTTTAGAACATACAATATTGATTACATTCTTCATTGTCAATATTTCAATATTAGATATCACAAATAACAACCTCTATATTGAATTATTTATTTCATTAGAACCATTAATCGTGATCTTAAAACAAAAATAACCGACATAAATTATTTGTTGAAGCATTGTCGTATGAACAATCATCCGATTCATTTGAAAACTATGGAACAAAATTAATAATACATCATATGCTTTTTATCAAAAAATACAAATTTTGCCTACAAGGTGTGTTTTTTTATTTAACTACTCAATATAGGGGGTGACCATATTTCAATATAGAGAAAATCAAAAATATTTTAATATTACATGCCTTAATAGTATTGGTACATTTCTAAAGTAATGAAACGAAAATAGTAGTTTTGAACGCTGTGTAGTGTTACAGAGGAAAGCCAGCTTTACATTGACGAAACAAACTATTTGCTACGCTATTGTCTTGTAAACTACGCTATTGTCTTGAAAACCGTTTGTCTTCCAATATTTCGCATTTACGTGATCAATCTGTGGTTAAGCCATGATGGAGTTGATTTTGACAAAATTTAGTCGAGTACATATTCCAATGTACTGTGGTCCACGTCTATTATAACCCCGAGTGTAATGGAACCACAATTATAATGAACGTGAACCACCGATGATCCTTGCATAGAGATAGACACATTAATGCTAAATATGTCTGTCATAANAGCCATGATGGAGTTGATTTTGACAAAATTTAGTCGAGTACATATTCCAATGTACTGTGGTCCACGTCTATTATGACCCCGAGTGTAATGGAACCACAGTTATAATGAACGTGAACCACCGATGATCCTTGCATAGAGATAGACACATTAATGCTAAATATGTCTGTCATAATNTTATAATGAACGTGAACCACCGATGATCCTTGCATAGAGATAGACACATTAATGCTAAATATGTCTGTCATAATGAACTCGGCTACAGTGAACACTCGAGTGTAATGAACCATATCTTGCGGTCTAGCCTTCCACTTCGCAATCGTGAGAGATGAACCAGAGCCAATTTTGTTAAAAAAAATCAAGTGAATTTAATAAAATTACGTTGAGAATGAATGAAGAATTGAAGTTTTCAATCGTTGGACCAACGTTTAGCTATTATTCCGCATTTTATTAGCAGTTAACAAAATACTACAATTGTCATGATTTTAATTTTCTGTTATTTTTCATCCATTATTACAGCTTCTGTAAATCGTAGGTAAATACTAGAAGTGTACAATGTTTAAGACATTCTACACTTTTTTCTCAAATAAATTCTTCATTTATTTGGGTGGTGAAGTAGCAGACTCTAGAAAAAGAAAATAATTGATCCAAGAAAAGTAAAAAACAACGGATGTCAGGAACATACAGAGGGTTATTTATATAGCACAATTTACTTTCTCCATTCAAACTTCAAAAAATGCCAACGAGGCTGAGAAGTTGCGAACACTAGAATCTCAAACTTAAATATGCACACTTATTCTTTACTTAGCAATTTCAAAATATACTTTTTTTGTTTTTTGAAAATTAATTATTTGAAATAACTTGTAATATTTATTTCTAATTCTTATTTGATTCTGTCCTCCAATTTTTTTTCTTTTAACTTATTATGAGAAAACCAGTAACCGTTAGATTTGTTAGCCGCGCAAATTCTGTGCGAAAATATTAGTTCTGAAGTAATGTACATGATGGCAGCACCACCAACCCACGCTATGTCACTCTTATGCCCTAGCAACCAGACTTACATAAATAACACTCTGTATATTTAAATTTAGTATTTGTTCATTATTCAGCTATAATTAACGTCAGCTGTTCCCCAACTGAATAAGCTCCTTAACTAAAGGGGTATAGCTAAACCTGATTGACTTTGTTGAAATTTTGCAAACCAGCAGATTACTACCCTGCACAATGTTTGAATGGGACAGAAGCCTGCACGAAATGATCCCCAGAGGTCGCAAGAGTAAAAATGTAAATGAGAGGGTCTGAACTGTCACTGAAAATTAAGCCTAATGCTAATGTTGATCTCTGAACGTAATGAGATTTTCCTTAGTCTTATATCGTATTTAAACTTATGAGTAAAACATCATTCAGAGCCTGTATACAAAACAATACTGCATGGTACCTACTCATAAATATCCGTGCATCCGCAATGCGGATTCCGCATGAGTCAATGTTTATTTCGAGGTAATCAATTCGAATCAATTAAATGTTTATTTCGAGGTAAACATAANATCCGCATGAGTCAATGTTTATTTCGAGGTAATCAATTCGAATCAATTAAATGTTTATTTCGAGGTAAACATAAAACATAAATTTGTTTATACTGGTTGGACTGATTCAACACACCTCTTTTTGAGAATTAAGTTTTTGTTTACTTTTCTGACCAGCAAATGTACACAAATACCTAATGGAAAAGCAATTTTAATATCATTATAAACTTTCTATATTATACTGTTCTTCATGATTCCCAGTTTGGCCTGAATCAGTCGGTACTTCTGGGACACATTGCTCTGACTTTCTAAAGTTTGGGAGTCGTCTTTGAGTAATAGTCAGAGTTATCACTCAAACTCCGGAGTTGCACAAAACGAAATAGGCAAAATAAATGCAATGTGTGCGCATGTTGAAAAAAAGTTACGAATTTCAAGTCTGTGAGTCGACTCCCTGAGTCATGACTCTGAATCAAAACCAGAAAAGATTCAAACTAGAAAAGATAAGTCAAATTTACATGAGTTCGTTTGAACTGATTTCTTTACAATATGCAGTCTGGACTCTGTATTTAACCTGTAAGATGGAAAAGTGAGGAACATTCCTGGATCATTGATCATATTATTGCGGCTATTCAAACATATAAATATACAATATGTAAATGGGAAAGAGTTAAGTTCCAAGTCGTTGGACGTTATTTATGTATTGCTATTTGAGTTATCGGTAGGAGTAAAACACTGCCCGCTGATTGCATTAGCCCAATGTAATAAACCTATGTTATTAGCTCATTGCACCAGTATATGAATACTTTTATAAGGTTGATTTGTCAGGTGGNAATGTAATAAACCTATGTTATTAGCTCATTGCACCAGTATATGAATACTTTTATAAGGTTGATTTGTCAGGTGGAAATGGGCTGACATATAGGGCTGATAAAATGAGGGGACGGTCATTTATGTCGACCGACATGTACAGTTTGGTTATTTCTGGTGGTCAAAGGTCAACTTTAAAAACTTTTCCACAGTTAAACATCACTCGCTGGTATATTGTCTACCTTTCGCCAAATGCGAAATAATCTAACGGGTGTCGTCTGTTTCCGAAACTTTGATGACATCTAGAGGTCAAATATTAATTTCTACAGAATTGATGCAGTTTAAACAGTTTTCGATGTTATGCTTTCTATCTTTTCGCCTAATTTCAAAATAAACTAATAGGTTTGTATGTCCCTGCAATTGTTATTTTGGTGACTTTTGTATGTATATATACATTGTGTATTCTGTATGTATATTGTGAAAAATTTTTTACTTGTGTTTTCCCATACCGAAATTTTCAACATGTATTTTCCCATGCTATAGCTTTATAAAACACATGTTGCCTTACCAAAACTTCCACAAATTGTTTTCCATCATTGGGTTTTACCTTGTGATTTCAACTTGAAATCAATCAACAGATTGATGTCAATTCTTGTTAGTAGTATTTCATTGTTTGGTAACATCCTAGAGAGCAAAAAGTCATAAGTAAGTTGGAAATCTCATCTCCAAATATCAATGTTAGCTATAGGGTTGGCCATAGCATTGTTATTTTTTATTAAATTTTTGGCTGTAAAAAGATCAAATTGATAAATATTTTGATTCTGCAAACAATATCATGCATGAATCCCTTTGCAACGCTGCTTGCATCAGTAGCAAGTACTGCTCCTTTAAACAGGCAGTGATTAATTAATCTCCACATCATTTTTAATTATTGGGAATTAAAGTTACTGGTGTTGTATTAGAACAATTTCAACACTTTGGTCCCTATCCGTCCTCAAAAATGTGCGAAATGGCATTTCTGCTGGCAAAAACCCATGTCTGTCGTATGCTAATACCCAATAACATTGGAATGCGTATCTCGTAAACATAAATATGGCGACTTTGAAAAATTAAACGAATAAATATCAAAATTATGAAATAAGTATCAATAATATACGATATATATCTTTAATTTTGAATATATCAATAATAATATCGGAATATTTATTTTAAATATGCAATATTTACCCTCCATGGTGTTTTACTATGACGAAGTTGACTGTATGAATTTTATGATGTAAAATCATTTGCTCATTGACTAAACTCTCAACTTCATGCTAGACGATGTCATACCTATAGAAATATGTACAATGCGAAATTACTTATAATTTATATCGTAGAACAAGAAAAAATTTCTTCGCAAATTAACCATTACGCAAGAATTCCGCTAACGAAAACAAATAGTCAACATCTTCACGCAATATCAAGTTTTCTTAGTTTACACAATTTTTATACATGCCAAACTTGCGTTTATTATAAAAAAATAAGTTAAAATTTAAACAAAAAATAAGTTTCAGAGATTTTCCTGATAGATAGAAGAGAACACATAGGTTTTTGTATTCTCCTGTGATAAATTTTACTATTAGATTCATATTTTACTATTATACATAGGTCTGTGGGTTCTAAATGATAAATTTGATTATTTCAAGGTGAACCAGCTTTGCAGCTACTTGTACAAGAGATTGTTTCCATTATATTAATGTTAAAGAAATGTTGCAACAATTTATGTTATGTTATAATAAACCGGTTGGTTACATGAGAATAATTTCGATACAAAATACTACGATTCATATGACAATACCGGAATAATTTAACTTGAACTAAACCAAATGTCGAATTTTCCAGGTCCCATTCGATGGCCGATTGTAGGAAGTCTACCTCAGATGCTCTGGATAAATCCGAATTTTCCGCATATACAACTTGCTGCACTAGCTAAAAAATATGGAGATGTTATGTCAATTGGGTTTGGTTCGCAATATGCAGGTAAGAAATGACTTATGTTATGATTACACTCAACAACTGTAGGTACGAAGAATGAACAAGACGGCACGTTTCGACAGACCATTTGGTTTACTGTTGATGTATGTTTCGATAGGCCATTTATTCGGGTGTTGATGAATGTTTCGACAGACTATTTATTTTCGTGTTGATAAATACCCAAAATGGTAAACATATATTGCAAAACATATTTTAAACGTTTTAGACAACGTGGGGTGATGCTCTAAATTGTCGTTATGCCTACGAAGGTCAAGCAGTCCCGTTGACACATCGTAATCAGCACGTTTACTCCATAGCAAAAACTTTATGGAAGACTGTTATGTTAACCACAGCTTTAGACATGAGCTATTTTTTATTTTTGGAAAGTGTAAGATGTATGTTTTATTCGGATTTAGTAGTACTGTTGTAAGCATCCTTTTCGACGGTTGATCGTGGAATTTGTCGAACCAATTCACCATTGGTACCGCAAAGTTCCAAAATCTTTCAACGAATCAAACGTTATGTCCACGGTAGTAATAATGGTATAAAAAAATCCATTTTACATGTAATCTAACACAAAAATTTTGTAAAGAATTTGTTACCGCAGTACATTGCGGTTAGAAATGGTCGTTCGACTTTGAATTATGAAGTGTATACACGTGCAGCTGAAAAGGTTTGGTCAAACTCATCAACCAATATCAGGGCTACGTATGGAACGATTCATTTTAACAACAATAACTGACACTGTCGGAAACACATGTAGATGTCCTTCCTTCAACTTTCCTTTCACTGCACACACACACCATTGGAATTCGTTCTAATACCCTCCCAATAGCTGGGGTATCTTTCCAACTCCAGTTGTACTGAATTTTTATACCCGGGAGCTGGGAAATTTATCCAACTCCTAAAAAAGTGGTTGACGAATTGCATTTTGCCGTGGCTTCCTTCGCGGCGGACCGCCCTCCATAATGCCTGCCGCCCTTCTTACTGACCACCGCCCTTCTTATTGCTCGCCGCCCTCCCTACTGCCTGTCGCCCTTCCTACAGCCCGCTATCCCTCTAATTATCCATAATTTCAGCAAATTTTGCCCAAAAATCTCGACGTGGTTATGCCCGAAGAAGTTACGAAATAGTTTACTCAATGAGACGATCAGTATATCAATTTCAATCTTTGGTCATTCCGGAGATCGTCTCGGAGGAACAATTTTAAATTTTTTACTTTTTACAATTTTTAAAATTAGTGAAAAGGTTACTAAGTGTGAAACCTTGAAACAGGTAGCTTTGTTTCGTATAAATGAATAACTTCTAATTAATTTTGTTTGAAGTATTTCTCCGAAATTGTCTCGGGATTGAACAGAAGTTTCACTTGACGTATATACTGACTGTCGCAACAGCCAAAATAGACTTCTTCGGTTTTTTGTCCTTATGGCCGTTAACATATAGCTGATTAGGGGTTATGCCTCCTTAGCTCTGAGACACTATAGTAAACTTCATAATAAAAAACCGACTGCATCGACAAAAAAATCAACCCTTCAAAAAAGGCGGGAAATTATTACTCGGGGGCTTTTTCCAGCAAAGAGCATGAGCCAAAAGTAACTTCTAGGTTGAGTAAAACATTTGCCCGCACTCTACTATTCACTACATTTTAGTTTGTTAAATTTTGGACCTAACACATAACACACTATTACATCACTAAATTTGATTGTATTAAATTTTTCAACTCAATTATATGTGAAACTTAAATTTACGTAACTTC
Organism: Holacanthella duospinosa; assembly: GCA_002738285.1. NCBI lineage: Eukaryota > Metazoa > Arthropoda > Collembola > Poduromorpha > Neanuridae > Holacanthella > Holacanthella duospinosa. The sequence continues at coordinate 377,592 of NIPM01000145.1, read as the reverse complement.
GAATTTCGTTTAATATCTGTAATTGGCGTGAGTGCAGGATATCCAATACGAACATCCTATATTTTGTTCTGTTTTATCAAGAAGAATTTTTAGCGTTGACAATTTTTTATTCCAAACTAACATATCAATTCTCTATTCCAAAATTTTTGTCCAAATTTTACTTCAATTATAGGTTATAAAATAATGTTAAGCAAATTGGCATTAATATAATGACTATAAGCTGAAATATATTGGATCTTTTATCATATTTTTGTAAATACATCTTTTCCTACATATTTATTTATTTATTTATCGGAAATACCCTAGTTACATTAGCAGGTAGGTTGTTACATTTCCGTCCTTTTTTTTTTTTTTTTTTACATTTCATGACTGAAGAATTTGGTAAATATGATTAAATTAAAATTACGTGGTTTTAAAAGTTACAATTACTGGATTAAGTATAAAATTTAAAGTTGGTAATAAAATGAGCTGTTATAGGTGGTACATAGTAAAATTTTGCATACGATTATTGCAAATTTACACTGATTCTTCGTTACTCTCGTTACTTCCTAAACATACGTAGAGGGAGAATGTGATATTTAATAACTATTTTAAGAACACGTCAGACTAAATAGATACTTATAGTTATGATACTATTAAACGCAAAATGGTTTTAAAATTATAAAAATATTTGTGCAAATCTGATTACCTATATTTTGAAAACGTTTAGAGCCACACATAAATCTCCAACTCTAATCTTTAATTGAAACATACTATTTACATATTCTTAGTCTCATTATAATTCATGAAATGTGATTTTCATAATTACAGTTGTTGTATCATCTTACGAGATAATGAAATATATGTTAAAGCTACCGGAAACGACCATGGAAAGATTCAAATTTCAATTTGCAGAACGAAGGAGTCGCGGAAAGAATTTAGGTAATATTTGTAACTATTGTTAACTGATGCACTAAATATGAGGTGGGGGGATATTTGTTGACCGAGGAAACTGCAGTAACAACACAATATAGTGTTTACGTAAGTGTACAGTTAGGAAGTATCATTCGCAATGTGTGTATGTCATTTGTGTTACTCTGTCAATTACATCTTGCTACAAAGCTAACGCAATTGGATTTTATGATAATTAAATAAAAAATTTATTGAGATTCTTAAAGATTTATTGGTACATATCGGTTGGAACAAGTGAATTAAAACAAGTTTTTAGAAAAAATTCTCCTGTGGCGTTATTAAATTTCTAAGACTGTTCCAATCAATTGGCAGAGTTTCAAATTTTTAAAGTTATTTTCCTTTTAAAGTAAATTTTTCCTTTAAATGTATTCAAAAGAATTTCTTTTTCTGTTTTAGTGAATCTCTAATATAAGTAGCTTTAATGTTTTTGCAACAATTTGTCTAAGTTTTAATTTTGTTCTCGTTAATTAATGTTGCTGTGTGAGCATATTTCTTTTTTTGTAGGCAACAGCAAACAAAAATTTCATCTAAGCTGTTTAATTTATAATCAAAAGAAATTTGTAGGATCAAATGTCTTAGAGGATTAGTTAATCTAGCGTTCAATATAATCCATACCCTGCAACTGGTACGCTTTGGATAAAAAAAAAATGCTCCAATTATGACATATTAGTTAACGACAAAACATGCTTCGACTGAGTAATGGACTTAAGCAATCACCATTTTGAATTAAAACATAAACATCACATATGGACTATGCGTAATAAAGTGATTCGATGTAAAAAAAAATTTGGTTGTAGGGATTATCTGGGCATATGGTGATTTCTGGGATATACAGAGAAAGTTAGCCATTAAGCGCCTCCGTGAGTTTGGTTTTGGAAAAATTCGTTCGATGGAACAAAGCATTCGAGAAGAACTGGATTCCCTAATCAGTGACATCGAAATTTCAATAAATGGCAAAAGTGGACGATTCGAGATAGATGAGAATAGATTCGCCGTTGTACCTATTAACATTGTCTGGAGTTGCGTCGGTGGAATCAAATTCAGTGCAGACGATCCCAACACCAAGCGACACATCAAAATAAATCATGCTTTATTTGAAATTATGGGAATGAGAAATATCCTCAATGTCTTCCCATATCTTAAAGTATTTCCTTACTTGAGCGGCTACAACAAGGAAGAGGCTTTGCATGAAGAATGTTGGCAGTTTATGAAAGTAAGTTTGAAATTCCTGCTATTATCTAATTTTGCTCTTGTGGAATCTGTAGAGCGTGGGGTGAGTTTTCGAAATTAGTCATTTCATCGTCTCGAGTGATGAAACAATTTATCATTAAAATGAAAAGGAAAAGCCGTTTCCTTTCCTTTTCACATGTCTCAAAGCGAATCCGTTTGTAACCTTTGTTTTTTGTTCCGAGTCTATACAAAAAAATTGAAGTAAACGCTGAAAAACTTTTTCCAAAAAATTTACAAAATGTAATAATACAACTAAAATATTTCTGATGCCCCAACGAAGAGAATCTTCATATTATCCAGCAATTCTGATCATGACACATTGATTTTCGAAAATATTTTATGCATTCTATGACAACATTTGAGGTATTTATTAGCTCTGGATGTTGCGTTACTCATGAGCAGAGGACGGGTTTTTACTTGTCTTTAGCTACTTTAGATACTTCTTTTTAGCTACTGTACCTACACTTCTGAAACTTCGTATCTTTCCGATTCATGAAATTTGAGGAAGAATGGAATGCCCTTATAAACAAGTATTTGAAATATTTTTGATTTTTAGTCATTACAAATTACTTTGGAAAGTATTTTCGAGTTTTGAGTAATTGAAAAGTACTTTGGAAAGTATTTTGGTACATGAAATGTCCTGCCCAATTCGCACTATATTCGCTGTAAATTTGCTGGGTTTTTACCAAGTTGCAGACTCATCACGATATAAGTCGATAGAGAGTCATTTAAATTATTAAATGATAAATGATTCCTATTGTAAATTTGATGCTGAATCGAATGCGCTAGGTCCCAACTCTCTAGGTGGTCACCATATAAAGATATATGTCCAAAACCACGACAAAGACATTTTCTCTTGAAATTATTTAAAAATTATCTTTAGCTCTTATATTTAGATACGAATAGACATGTTTGTAATTCAATTATATATAGCCATTAAAGCAATTAGTTCTTTAAGTCACATTGATCATTTTTAGTGAAAGGCGAAGGAAGCAATGTGGAACATACTGTACCTCTACGGCGAGAGATTTTGGATATTTCTCTTAGCATATAAAGTATACATATCTTTTAAATCAAAGGGAAATCAGAATGCGGATTTTGGAAAAAAGGCATCCACAATTTATTTTGTGTTTTAATTTCATTCCACAGGGAATGAACAAACTTTCTAAGACAACTGTTGAAACGTCAGCTTCACTTGATTCATTGCTTCATAATGAAACATTTGATCTGCCTACATTTGTCCATAGCTTTTTGATTATTTCTAACGTTTCGGTTGTTACTAATGAAATCTTTTTGTTGAACTCCTATCGAAATAGTCAACTAACATACAGCGTAAAAATATAATGGCTACCTATAGATCATCAATTCATACATCCTTCTCACTGTCAACCACCATAAATCGGCGTCAGAAATTAATTAAATTATTAAATTTAAAAACAATTGCTTAATATTTTTTTAGTTTAAATTTATTCAGTTGATTTGTTGTGAAATAAACAAAATTCTAATGCCGATTTATGTTGAGTGACAGAGACAAAAATGGTTAATTGAGGATCTCTAGGTATCCCTTATACTTTCACTCTGTATAAGTTCAGAATACTTTAAGTCTAAACTTATGTTTAGCACAAGATTATATGTGCTATAACTTTCATCAGGAAAGCATTAAAGTGTAAACAGAAATATATGTATACAAAAATAAATGTATACAAAAATAAAAATATGTTCCTTCCTACACTCGTGTTTAGACTCGACAAGTACTAGTTGCATCAAAGTTTAATACGTAATATCACGCAGAGAGTTTGGGACTACACACAAGTTATTTCTAAATCGCCATGTTTATCCGCTTAAGAAAAGGTTGTTGCAGGTAATCTTAAACAACTGGCTTTTGTCTACTTAAAAATAGGAAGGACAAACTGTCTGGATATTTTTTTAACTTTAATTACATGCTGTTCCAAATAAAATGCACAACTCACCCGTACTTTCATCCTAATTGTCACTTTCTGGGGTGACTCGGCGTATCACAGCAACTTCGGAATAATGAGGAATGGAGTGGACTAGCAGAAAGTATGAGTTTAGAATTTAAGCTGGTTTGTTGGTCAAACCCCTAAACCTTATTATTTGGAAGTTAATGCATTTTGCCTGGTTCGAAGAGAAAATTTATATAAAGTGAGAAGAAAAAGTGTTGCGTTTCATTTCTTTGATTTTCATTTCCAAACGGCAAATTTTTATCATAGGAAATGATTGAGGATACGAAGAAAAAAATGAATGTCGGCCATATTCCAGAAACTTTCATCGAAGTATATCTGGCTGACATCGGAAAGGCACAAAGTAACTCTAATTCCAGTGCAACAGGTAAATTTTGATGATTCTACATTAACTTGATTATTACTTTATGTGATTAGGGTAATACCTTCATCTGTTTCCGTGATATAAATTAAACTTGGTTACGAAACGAATACTAATTCTGATTTAAACCATATTTTATCATAAACCGAATCACTTTTCAAACACAAAATTATGTCTCAGAACAACAGATTTGTTATAAGTTTTTCAGAAGATCAATATTAACAATTATACAGTAGTAATATTTTGGTTCTGTGCTAATGATAAGATACAAACATTTTTTGAACTTACTGGCCAGGGGTACCACCTTTTTATTTCCTAAAGTAAATGAGTGAAATAATATACTTTTAGACTGTACGTAGGCAATCACTGAAGTAAAATTTCGAAAAACTTTTTTGCCTTCTTTCCCCTAAAATCAGTTAAAACTTTCACAAAATTTTCACAAAATTTTTCACTATTTGCAAATTTTTTTAATATATTTGCAATGCAGATGAAATCCTGGTAATGTAGGGTCATCTTAGGTGCCTTATAATTACGGTAACAATAATGTATGAAGTACACAACCATTCTTTTATATTAGCGCTTTATAAATGCTTAGAAAATAGTTTATAAGAATTGCTTAATTCCACCCAATGTTCCTTTATATCACTTTAATAAGGTTACTCCATAATTTATAACTTTTAAAAAACTAGAAATTTTATTCATGAATGTCGTTCGACATCCAGACGCATGGCATGGCAATAGAGGCGTAAAAATATTTACAAGTAAGTATTATTTCGTTTCTTTTATCGAAAAAATTAATTAAAAAAAAAAAGTTAAAAGTTATAAAGTGACTTTTTTAGTTCTTTGTTGTCAAGCAACCTTGATTCCACCAATGATTATCAATTATTATTATTTATGAACAACATCTAAATAAAATATGTATCTGAATTATAAGTTATTAATATTGTAGTTGCTCCCAATCAGCCTTGTGGAGCGAATTAATGTGAATGATGCAATCCTTATATAACAAAAAATTTGCAATACTATTCTAATCTTAAAAATCATTCATTTTATTACAGAGGAGCAATTAGTTGTTACCTTGATGGATTTATTCTTTGCGGCATCTGACACAACGCCTGCTGCGATGAGTTGGATGATCTTGTTTCTTGCACTCAACCAACGTGAGCAAAAAACAGCTCGAGAAGAAATCAGGAAGGCATCAGAAAATGGGACAGTATTGATACCACTTGCAGCGACATCCCGGTAATCATGCAACAAAGCAAATAAAAACATAAAACTATTCCAAAAGCTGCTATGAAAGAAGTAGGTATCGAGTTGTTAATGTATGCTCTAGGATAGGATGTTGGTAGAGTAGAAAATCGAGTATTTTAGCTGTTGGATTCGATAATAGAGAGTTATGGCTGACGACCTCAGGTTGAAGGTATTTCTAGATGCTATTCTTAATTGAAAAATAGCATTAGAGTTATAGCGTTAAGACAATTTTAGCAGGACTTCCTTGATCTTATAGAATATTTTGAGGTTGTTGTTTCGAGTTCGGAAAAATGAGACTTTTTACATGGCACTAAATATAATTTCTAATTTTAAATTGCAATTTTAAAAACTAAGAACTGCCATTTCAATTTACAATTCGATTATTTTAGTAATTGTCTGGATGGTTTAAAGGTGAGAGGGGCTTTTTAGCATTAAGTTGGCATGATAGATTTACAAAACATTTCATAGCAAAAAAAATTTCAAAGTTGGTTAACGTGTTTTGTTATTAGTTTTTGTATAGAGTAAATTAATGCAATAGGTAAAGGAAATCCTTTTATCTTTTCTCATCTACTCAAGTATTATCCTCCCATGCTTTTGAGATACAACAACAAATTCGAGTAGGGAGCTATTGCTACTCACACTTTGTTTGACTTCGGTGATTAGCAAAACACCACCAATTATATTACCTAAACGGTTATTAGGCTCTGGGAAATACATTATCTTAAAAGCATAATTTATAACAATAAAATTTTACACAACCACACAATTTTAAAAATGGATCCTGGACCAATGGGGTCCCTAATTTAATATAATGTTTTCCAAGATATCTTTGGGATTGAGTTACGACATGGAGTACAAGTTCATTTTGGTCTTCCTTTTCATTGTTTGAACTAGGCGGGTCGTAAGGTTTCAAAATGATCCTATTTTCTGGATATTACAACTCTTCGTAATTTGTTTTTTAATTTCCTTCAAAGACCAAACAGTCAGAAAAGCAAGATGTCACTTTCTAACAATAATTATTTCGTTACAGCTTAATGCCCATTATAATCAGAATATTTCCAGTCAATATTAAAATTCGTTCCAACATGCTTCGTAGATAAATTTTGAAGCCTTGGCTACCATTCGTGACAGTGTTATATTAGGCCAACATGTTAGCTTTAGCGGTGCCATAAATATACAGCTAGCGTACCGTAAAATGTAGCATGGGTGCATCATTTTAATGTTGATAGGCGAATCAGTTGATAACGTTTTTCGGTGTGAATAAATTCGGATCAGATCAAAATAATTATTCCCATGAGTAGTGTCCCTTATTAGCTCTGTCCCCTTTGAGAAAGTGATCAAGTAATTCTGGATTTTGTTGTGGAGATTCTTGATAATGTAAACAAAATGTTTGTTTGTCGACAATTTAAAACATTGAAGATTCGTCAAAACAGATGTCAGTTAATTTAGCATTAAATTAGCCGCGAATGTTTGTTAGTAATGAATCGAAAATGTTGAAACCTTTGTTTATTTTTAGATTGCCATAAAAAGCCGGCAATGTTTTGTTAGTCATCATTCTGCATTATGCAAACTAAACTATCAAACTAAATTTACAGGATGCCTTACATTCGCGCTTTTATATTGGAAACGATGCGGCGTGCTGAGTATGGACCACTTCCTCCTCCTCGATGTGTCTCTGCTGACTTGAAGTATGAAAATTTTATACTTCCGAAGGGTACTTTGCTCATAACCAATTTATACACTGTTTTCCACGACAAGTCCTACTGGGGAGACCCTGAGGAGTTTAGACCTGAAAGATTCATTGAACCCACCACAGGAGAATTAATTCCAGCTAATGTAGAGAGGGTGGTGGCACAGTTTGGAGTTGGTAGGTGATTTATTTTAGATTAAAATTATTACTCTTACCACAATGTTAATTCATTATGGTTTTTGATGAACATTGCTTCTAGTAAAACAATCTATATTTTAGGAAGGAGAATTTGCCCTGCACAAGAAATGGCCATGGACACCTTATTTGTTTTTATCACAATGTTATTATCGAAGTTTTCAGTCAACGTTGTGAAAGGTAGCGAACCATCCATCTTACCAGCAATGTCAAAGCTTGTCATGAGTCCACAACCATACTCTGTGATTTTGAATTATCTCTAGTGTACAGCATATAGAGAATTTTTTCTTAAATGTAGATAGTTATAGCTTTAATTACTGGTGTATTTATTGCAACGGGACGTTAGCTTATTGGTTCTATGCCTACATCCAAGGATTCACTGTTTTTTGGACGTTTGACCACTGAAATAAATCTCACCTCTTAGCTACCTTTAGCCCAATGTTGGTGTGAATGACGCTGTTTAGGTCGTTGTTTTCCATTGATTTAATTATACTTTTTTAGTGTTCAGTACACCAATTTAAATTTATCATATTTGTTTCGTCCTTCATTCGCCACACTCATGGAATCAGAACTAAAAAAATTATTATCAATCTTAAGTGTTACTATCGCAAATGGTAGTTAGAAATCCATTTTGGATAAAATAATTGTTCCTAATTTGCTTTTCTTCGGAACAATATTCTCCAAAAGCTGTTGCCATTCAGCATACAGAGAATAGTTCTCTAGTTTCATCAGCTAAAGTACAATGCGAACAGAATTTTAACTACTGGGCAAATTTTACACTGACGGGAAATAACATTTTGCCTGTCCCATTAGGGAAAAATTTCTTAACTTAAATTTTAGAAGTTATGATTTATTGAATGTTAATTTTTTAACTGAATTCTGGAAATATCCACTTCAATGTTGGGTTTATTATTTGTGTTCGACAAGCATACTTTAAAATAAATCAACCATTAAAGAAGAGAACACTGACATTAATAAGTCGTGAAAAAAGTTGTTTTAATGGTTAAGCAAACTTTTATGTTTCATGTTATAGCTATTTATATATTGCATTAGATTTATTTCTGCAATAATTGTTGTGAAGTAGCAAAATTTCGGTAAATCAAACAACTAGCATAATTTCTAATACAACTTCCCAAGAGTAACTTATGTAGTCTGCATTGAACAAGAGGTCAATCTGTTTCTCGGAAAAGCTAGAAACTGCTTCTCTAAAGTTCACGAAACTGTTACACTTTTCGCGGAAATCATAAAGTTCTTAATAACTGAACAGAGTTTTTAATAATATAATATGATTTCCAAATTAACCTATCACGAAATCACTCCAGGTGAATGTAATACTCTGAAAATCAACATAAACTTGCCAACAACGAAAGCTATAAGAAAATTGCAGCGGATCGACATTGTGGATGGACTGTATTTTGACAGAATGTGCAACCACGCCTGGATCAACGACGCTATCCTTGCTATAGGCGGCATACTGCAAGACGGTTAGAAAAACATTACAGACGTCAAGCAAACCCCACTGTGACACGAAGTCAGAATGGATTAACTCGAATGCCGGAAGTAGTGATTGTAAATCTCGAAAAGGTGAACGAAAAATTTCGGGAATTGGTTTCCAGAGGTAACCACAAGAAATCCCGTTGAAGATAAGAATAACAATAATAAAATAATTCAAATTTTTTCATTATCTTTAAATTTGTGTAATAATTATTAAATTCTGAAATTTATCAAAATGAAAATTTCATTAAATTTCGGTGACTTTTCATCTGGCTCCCCAATTTGGAAACACTTTTGGAGAAGAGAAAATGGCCTACAAGCAAAGTGCAAGCTTTGTTTCAAAGTTTTGAAAACGAAAGGCGTTCGACAAATGTACTTCATAGTCATCTAAAGCTTATCCATCAAATCAACGGTTTGAAAAGGACTTCGAACATGACTGACATGAATTCAAGTAAACCGATACATTTAAATAATGATATTTCGATAAAACTAAAATAATGTTTGTACAGATTCACCTCGAACGATAAATAGGTTGCTGAGGTTGTTGTTGAGCTAAAACGGCGTACCTTGATGGAATTCCGATGTCAGTTTTCTGTACATCGGATGAATTAAGAATTTTATTATACGCCAGAGGATTCAATGAAATCCCAAAGTCCTTTCGTGAGATGATACAGAATTACGCAGAATCAATTCGTACTATGAATTGTAGTGAGATTTACAAATTGAAGGAGATTGGTCAAAAATTTTCTGTGTTTTGATTAGTGGACTTCTGACGGAATAGAAGGTTCATGAATGTAACCTTACACATCATGGGAAAATTTTAGTTTAGGATTGGTGAAATGCTGTGGTTCTCTACCTGCCGAGCGATCTGTAGAAAACGTCGATGAACGACTTTCAATGTTTGGATTGACGCTGAAGGACGATATCATGCCTATTATCACTGATGGCCCGAATGGTCAACTTAAACTTTTTGTAATCATTCCAATTTCAATTTAGTTTTTTAATTTTAGATNCACTGATGGCCCGAATGGTCAACTTAAACTTTTTGTAATCATTCCAATTTCAATTTAGTTTTTTAATTTTAGATCACAGTTATGAGAAAAGTAGGTCGACTCTCCCCAACATCCCAGCAATTGTTTTGCTCATGTTCTCCACTTGGCTTTTGTAGACGTGGTGCTCAAAGAAGAACAGAAACAACCGTCGAAAAAGTGGATATCGTTGACAGTGATGTTGATTAAGATAAGCTCCCTTTCATTTTGAAAGGAAATGGTGCCGGAAAAGGAAAGGTCGACGACCTCTTTCGCAATAAGTATACCACAAGAGAGAGAGAGAGGTACTTTCCTTTTCCACGCATCCTTTCCCGTTAAAAATGGAATCTGCCTTTCTTTTCTTTAAGCATGCGAAATCGAAAATGAAAGAATTGGTTAGTGCTTTCGCGAAAGGAAATGAACCATTTAGCCTACCACCCAAAGTCTTTACATATAGGTTTTTACAAGATAACTTCATAAACATTATTACTAAAAATTTAACAACAGCCATATTACCTGGAGAACAAAGCGAGAACGGTAAGTTTAGATCAGGCATAAACATTGCTAGAGATGGGCATTAGATGAGGAATAGGGTAGTTCCTTATGAAAAGTGTGTGCTTTTTATTTAACACCAAATCCACTCGTTAAACTCATTCTATTCAGAGAGACCAACTGATTGTGGTTTAAATGACAAAAAAATAAACAAAACCTGTACCTCACTCACTTGTGCCTAGTAACAATTGTATTCATTGAATTCATTCATACATTGTTCTCACTTTTGTTTTTGTACGTGAAATTAAATATTACATAAAAAGCAGCATCAATTTTTGTCTTTGCACAAAATTACAAATTACAAAATAAAATTGTGCAAAATTAACAATTTATCAGATTTTTTACTTACGGACTAAGCCTATGACGATGCAATTAAAAATCTGACAAGCTAACTAATTTGGTATTAAGTAGAGGAGAAACGCAAAATTTAAAAAAAAATAGTTAATTCGTTCTAATATTCAAATATTCACTTTACTTTGCTTCAATTTTCATTATGGTTTGTTACATTTTTACTAATGTCCCTTTCCCCGAAAGTTTTCATCACTACCTCATGTCACACGCAATTTTGCCTAACTCTTGGCGGTTAGGTTTAAAAAGCCTTGGAGCAGAGAAGAGATACAGAGTTGAATCATGTAACAGTGTTGAGGACCGGTTCACTATTATTTTAGATTTCTCCCGGTTTGCTTCGGCCTTCAGCTTTGTTAAAAATTTTCTCGGTTCGTTTTTCTCAATTTAGGAATGTCGCCCAGTTCGGCTTTCCAAGGTTTGAAATGTGTTTATTGGTTCTGTTTTCACAATTTTCAGCCTTATTTCGGTCCATTTTCTCTTTACTTTTGCGCACCCCAAACGTTGCCAAATTTGCCATGTGTGATAGCATATTGGTGCGTAAGCCTTCATTAAATTTTGATTAATCGATTAACTTCTTAAACCCGGTTCGGTGATATTAAATTAAAAAATTTTGAACTCTAAATTATTACCCGAATAGGAAATTGAGCTTTGGATTTTCAATTTTCAACTATGTGAATTTCCTGTGTAAATTCTTGCTGGAGAAAATGAGATTTAGCTTATTTTATTATACATATCTTTTTTGTAATTTTGGAAGTGAAAAATTTGTAATTTGTAATCATTTTGTAATCAATTTTGTAGATCTGTATTTTTGTACCCTNAATTTTGGAAGTGAAAAATTTGTAATTTGTAATCATTTTGTAATCAATTTTGTAGATCTGTATTTTTGTACCCTTGGCAAGAGAAACGTGGATTGGAAATAGGGTGGTTAGGGNATCTTTTTTGTAATTTTGGAAGTGAAAAATTTGTAATTTGTAATCATTTTGTAATCAATTTTGTAGATCTGTATTTTTGTACCCTCGGCAAGAGAAACGTGGATTGGAAATAGGGTGGTTAGGGTTTTTTTTAGAAGAACCCAGTGCAGTGGAGGGATGGGTCCGCATCTAGAATCCAAGGAAAGTGACAAAAATAAAAAAATTAAAGTGTATGACTTATTCTGTCTCTCAGGAGAGTAAAATCAAAATGTGCGTTCGTGTTTCTGAAAACTTTGCAGAACAGCTCTCGCCCTCTGAAGGGAATGAGGTCCTAATGTTGACCCTTGACCCTTGTCCTGTGTGGAGATAGGTCACCGTGTTCACCAAAAATCAACAAAATAAATAAATTAATAATTAATAAATAATAATAATTAAATAATAATTAAATATTTAATAATAATTAAATAAAAATAATAATCTCCAAAATGGAGTAGCAGAGAGAGATCCGTTTTATTCAACGGTTGAAGTTAAACTGAGTCTATCCACAGGGATAGACTATACAGCAGGTAAGTATATATATATATATATAGTAATGATAAAAATAATAATAATAATAATAATACTAATACTAACTATAGCTAGGGAGAGTATATTGAGAATGAAAGGGAAGAAGCAGCTTTGTTGTTGTTGTTGTTTGTGGAGAACGGAAGTCCAGTCCCGTTCACCATGTGATGTGAGGCCGGGGGTTGGTTTCCCAACACCTCTGTATAATTTGTGTAAAAGGTAAGTCAATCGATTGGAAATTTTGCTCAGATTACGAATCTGGCATCCGTTGCTAGCTGTCAAGTCACATTTTGGAAAACTTACAAATTAAAGTGTCAAAAATACATTTTTTTAAATATGACTTATTTACACGAAGGAAAGGGCGGAATTTGAGCAAGTGATACTTTAGTCGAACTGAAATTTCATAAAGATTAGGAATCTGACATCAACCACTTGTGGTCAACAACCTAAACCTAAAGAAAGCCTAAAACAATACCAAGGAAACTTTAAGAAATCGTATCCTGCTTACCTACTCTCGAAACAAATAGCATTGAGCCCACGAAGTTCTCGCCGTGAGATTTTTTATTTCGAGATGTGCGCGTCTTCTCATTTAAATTTTTAGGCGTGAAGTCACGATTTACTTTTAGCTTGCCACCATAAATTAAAAAATAGTGTTTTTAAAGTGAAACAGTTTCTAATTATGTTGAAGGAGAGTGTATATAAGGAATTGGGTGGGAGACACCTAAGAAATTTCGAAAATTTTTACACAGATACTGCTATCTATATAATTTTCTAATCTTATAACAGGATTTTTGGTAGCTATGATTAATTCCATGTTTCTTTCAATTAGTCTATTGCGAATCCAATATTTCTTTTTGACTCATGTATCATTTAGAACAACTTGGCTGCATTTATTTCGTTTTTGATTTGGAGAGTCCAGATTTCATCACAGTAAAATATGTCGTACCCTGCGTCCCGGAAATGTTTAATGTGGCGCAAGTAGTACTCACATTGTGCTGTTGTCATTCCATTCCAGGAATACAGGTTTACTGTATAATTTACGATATCATTTTCTGAATGTCTCTTTACCAACTTTTGGAATGTTGTCACCTTCAAAAACTTTTGGTGCAAGTTTTCATTGTAGAATACGCATGACTTTCATAAAAGTGATGATAGATTTGTTTGATTACAGAGATTGTAAACGAATCAATTTATTTTGTGTGATTATCAGGTGTATCGTTTTCCGTTTTTGGCGGTAGAACTGTGAATAACCTTTTTACAGTAGATACATTAACACCACATGCTATAGCAGTGCCTGATTCACAATTCTAATTCCAATTTTTTCTAGAAATTTCTTGTCTTGAGAGTGTATTCAATTCCTTGAATACACTCTCCTTCAACATAATTAGAAACTGTTTCACCTTTGGTACACTGTATATTTGAATTTTTGGTGGCTAGCTAAAAGTTAATCAAAGAATACAGACTTATCTGAATCACAAATTAAACTTTTTAACTTCAAAGGCTAAAAGCTTAAAAGAGAAGACACGCACATCTCTAAATAAAAAATAAAAAATTTCGCGGCGAGAACTTTGTGGGCTCAATGCTATTTGGTTCGAGAGTAAGTATCTGATTGTTAAGTAATATATGTAAATAAAAAAAAAATTTGAAAAAAAATTCTTAGAAAATATAGATTTTTCCTAAAATTTCGACTAAATTGCCAATAAACTGTTGTAAACGGATAAACATGTGTTGGAGTGCTAAAACGCTGGGAGGAATGTCAACGGTAGATCGATATGGAGGCATGTTGGGAGGTAGCACGGAAAATTTTGCAGCAGGGAAGACGGGGTAATACCTGAGGGTAGGTTAATGTCAAGGTAGGGTCATCTACCGGAGTGGGCTAATGTCTGGAGTAGATTAATGCCTGGCATATTGTAATGTCATGGTCGGCTGATGCCCGAGGTAGAATAATGCTCGCGGTCGGTTAATGCTAACGGTTGGGTCGTTCCAGGTGTCGAGGATTGTCTAGGGTTGCGTAATGTCAGGGTCGGGTAATGTCTGGAATAGGGTAATGCCTCATATTGTAATGTCCGGGTAGGGTTATACTCGGGGTCGGATAATGTCTGGGGTAAGGTGGTGAGATGTAATCCACCTGAGGTTCAACCCGATGAAGTCCTTTGGAGTTCACCAAAATCAACAAAGGAAATAATTAAATAATAATAATAAATAATTAAATAAATAATAAATTGTTAAATATTTTTTTCAAAACGGAGTAGTCCAGAGAGAAGCTCTTGCTTTATTGAAGGTTGAAATTAATGATGAGTATCTGGGAGGGTAGACTCCTCCACAGGTAAGTATGTACAGTGGACTTTACTAAAGTAAGGCAGAGAAAGGAGAACTTACTCTCACCTTCACATGCTACCTTACGGAAAAGTGAAAGGAAATTTTCCTTTTATTGCCTTACGTTAGTAAAGTCCACTGTATATATTTGTAATAATAAATATAATAATAAATATAGGGAGGGCAATGAAAGTGAAAAGGAAGAAGAAGTTCAACAGCAGCGTTGTTGCTTGTATTGAGCAGGAAGTCTAGTCCCGTTCACACATGGAGAATCGAAGGATCAGATTCTCTACAGTAATGCCTGGCTAAGTTTAAGGTGGCTGATGCCCTGGGTCGGATAAAGCCCGTGGTCGGGTAATACCCGTGGTCGGGTAATGAAAAAGGTCGGGTAATGGATGATGAATGATGAATGAATGATTTATTTCCGCTTCTTTCAGACTAACGTCCATGGGGCGGCTTTCTTGGTTATTATTTTTACTATTTAGTAGTAATAAATCAAGTGAATAAGAGAGTTTAAATTAAATCAGATTAAGTTAATCTAAATTAAGTTATTAAGTTAAGTTATTAAATTATGTTATATTAAATTATGTTATGTTATAAGTTATATCCTCCGTTTTCCTGTTAAATACCCTCTCGATCACCACCCCTATCTGACTGACCACAAGTTTCTTTAGATTTTGAATTTTAGATTTTCTGGGTTCCAGTTTCTTTCTTTCCTCGGGTGTTCATACAGTAAAATTTGCACAGAAACAAGACTATAATCATTCCGGCAGAGAGGCGGCGGAGACAGAACCTAATGAGATTATAAAGATCTGATGTTTTGAGTGTTCTTGTTTCATTTTTTCCAATTCTTCTTGGTTTTGTGCCTCAATGTACTTTATTGCTACCTCTAGGTTTTGTGTCGTTATTGATGCAGGGGGGAAGTCCCCGTTAATTTTATCCATGATTACATCCGCCGACGCAAATGACGTTCCCATCGCAATAGTCTTGTGATGCCATGTTTCGGCATTGCTTTGATCAATTGGCTTACTGTGGCCCAGAAGAAGGGGGTAGTTCTCGGGAAAAGGCCCACCAGGAGAGTCATAAGTATCATATTCTTCAGAATTCTGCAAATAATAATTTGATAATTTGATAATTTGGGTTACTAATTTTCATATTTGATTTCTATTGTACATCTACAACTACAATTAATATTAATTAATAAATATAAGTTTAAATTTAATCTAATTTTCTATGTTAATTTCTTACTTTAGTTTAATTTTATTATAATTTATAATCTTTACATTCTCATTTTGTTTACCACAAGTGAAAATAGGCTTTAATAGATTAGGTTTGTATGTTCAATTGTTGTATTTAGTGTTTCTGTGGACCTGTTATGTTTGAATTTTGAATATGAACTAATCTAATTCTTCAATGTAATGTTTCTGAAGTTGGCGTTGATTTAATTAAATTAGTACTTTCGTCGTGAAGGATTTTGCTGACTCTCGTGATTTGAATTGCATTTTTTCATCTTCTATGGTGGGGTAGAGGTTTCTTGGTTGAATCAGGCATTCCGTGAGTAGATTAGTCAGTGTGTCAATTGAGGTCAAATTGCAGCAGAATTGTTCCTTATGCGTAAACAGGTGTAGGTGTCCTTTGGATACGACCATTTTGGATTTTAATCGACACGCCGCTATTAATTTCTTGTCGAAGTTACTGAATGTTAAGAGTCAGATATTCCTGCGGAGAGACTCCACGGTGTTTGATTTAAAAAAAAAAAAAGACCTCAATGCTCTTTCATGTAACGAAAGTGAAAGTGAGACAAAGCAGGAGGGTTGACCCACACGGACGGCCTTCAGCTATGTCTCGTACAGAAATATTCTGGTGTAACTTAAAAAAAAATAATTTTACACCCCGTAGTGTTCATATACTTTTATTAAACAATTGGGCAATTATTATTAAAAAAAAATTTTTTTTTTGTACCCTTAACATATTTAGTTTCAAGAATATGAGGGTATAGTGAACTGGAAATCAAGAACTGTTAAGGACAATTTAGACTGTTACGTAAGTGTTCCGACACGTCAAAATGCATCCGACACGTCATTTTGTCTAAACGGAATTTATTCCGCAACACCTCTTTTGTACGTAGATTCGGCGGATGTCAATTTATACTCCACCGACAACAAACCGCTGATGTTTTTGGTAAAAAATTAAGCGGGTAAACAGAATTTAAAATACATTCCGAGTTTATTAGCAAAGATTTAGTTCTTGTGCATTTTGAATTACAAATTATTTTATTACAAATTTATTAAGTTATTAAGTTATAAGTAAGCTATTGTTAAGTTATTTATTAAGTTATTACAAATAATTTTATTAATTAAAAACTCTCAAATGGTAACAATTTTCTTAGTTTTAGTAATTTAAGATTTCAAATTTTAAATGAAAATGATTCGCGCCTTTGGGCAAGGAACTTTGACGGATGACCGATCCGTCAAATATTAAACATGTTTAATATTTGGCGGAAGAGTTTTTTGTCGGGACGGAAAGGAGGAACGACAAAGTTTTGAACTGTTGTAAGAGTATAAATTACCTACCGTCCCGACAATTTCCAGTCGTTAAGTCGATTTGTCGTGACGGATCACTTGTCGGATTGAGTATTAATTGGCCTTTAACGGTTGGATTCGGGCCTTAGGTGCGCAGTGAAATTTTCTAAGTTTTTTAACATTGTATTTCCTATCTCGAATTTTTTCTAAGTTTTTTCACGATTTCGATTGCCTTATAACAGAAAATTTCACTTCTACAAAAGTTTTTGCAAACATCGTCACACGCAACTTTTGTGGGGAACATTTTTTTCTGCGGTGACCTCATGAGGTCAGAGGTCAAGGTGAACTCTGAGATAACATAAGATAAAATTCGACCTCTACAAAAGTTTTTGTAAACATCGCCACAAGCAACTTTTGAAGGAAAGATTTTTCTCTGCGGTGACCTGATGAGGTCAGAGGTCAAGGTGACCTCTGAAATACATTATAACAAAAAATTTGATCTTTACAAAGGTTTTTGCAAACATCGTCACAAACAACTTTTGTGGGGAACATTTTTCTCTGCGGTGACCTCATGAGGTCAGAGGTCAAGGTGACCTCAGACAAGATAAAATTTGACCTCTACAAAAGTTTTTGTAAACATCGCCACAAGCAACTTTTGTGGGAAAGACTGTTTCTTCGGTGACCTCGAGGTCAGAGGTCAAGGTGACCTCTGGGATACATTATAACAGCAAGTGTTATTGTGTTAGTGTTAGTGTCAGTGTAGTGTTAGTGTTAGTAAAAGTTTTAGCAAACGTTTACTAACAAGCACAATAACACACTAACACTAACACCCTAACACTAACACTAACACCCTAACACTAACACACTAACACTTGCTGGTATAATGTATCTCAGAGGTCACCTTGACCTCTGACCTAGAGATTACCGCAGAGAAAAATCTTTCACACAAAAGATGCTTGTGGCGATGTTTACAAAACCTTGTGTAGAGCTCAAATTTTATCTTATTATCTCTGAGGTCACCCTGACCTCTGACCTCATGAGGTCACCGCAGAGACAAATGTTTCCCGCAAAAGTTGCTTGTGACGATGTTTTCAAAACTTTTGTAGAGGTGAAATTTTCTGTTATAAGGTAACCACGTCAGACAAATTCTAAATTTAAAAGTTGCCCAATCCCTAGACAATGTTTGTATACGTTTCCAACTGTTAACAGAAAATTTTCAAACTGATTTTAATTACCCGTATGGTTATCAATTGTAAAATTTATTTCCTTGTTCCACGAAAATTGTCGATGTGACGTAAAATTGACTTTTACATTTTCTCTATTCATTTTCAATGATGTTCCGCTAAGTGATGGACAAACTGGCATCACACTCAAAGCGGGATTATGTACACATTGAGGCTACCGCTAAGATGACCCCCACTTATGGGGGGAATTTTTTTCAATTGTTTTTTCAAAAAAAAATTTCAAAGTGCCACAAAAATTATTTTTTATATAATATAGGCTGTTAGCTTGTTAGTTACAACAAACTAACAACGTAACGTACGTCTTCAAATGTCACGATTCGTGTAGAAATGCAAACATCCGAAAAAAAATTTTTTTTTTTCAAATAAAGTGAAATTTTTGGATAATTAGAAAAAAATTTTTGAAAAAATTCTCTTTTTTTAAACTATCTCACAAGTTCAAACATCATGATTCGCAGAGATATGCAAAAATCCGAATTTTCAACCCGGAACATATTTGTAGTATGTACCTCTATGGATGATTAATCAGCTCCAATTTTAATATAAGAATTCAATTTTTTTCATTTGACTTTTTAAAATTAAATTGAAAATGGGGCAAAAGGGGGGTGTATTTACCTGTGAGATGAAGCTTCGGTGCTTCTTCTAACATCACACTTTTTGTTGGAAGACACAGGGTAACACAGGGTAATTGATTTTAAAAAATCAGTTTTTTCCGTTTACCTCAATGAAAATAAACTAAACTCACACACGATCCCTTTACTTTCTCAGTTCCTCCCCCTTAGTGATTTGAAACACTGGATTCCTTCGTTTGATTTCCATACCTTTGAATAGAATTGTAGTTCCGGAGTTTGGGTTAAGATTTGGATGTCGGAGTTATATAAGTTTATATCGTTATATAGAGGTCGGGTAATGCCCAGGGTCGGGTAATGATAAGTTGTTAGGTTGTTAGTGTTTCAGGTCGTTAAAAAGTGCTGGGTGGCGTTTGAGGCATTGGGAATCCTGTAGTGAAAACCCCATATCGATCGGTCCATTGGTTGTCGAAGTATTCTAGTTATTATTTCCATAAGGCAATAATTGAGTTTCGGGAAAAAAAATTAAAAAAACTAGGTCAGAGTTGACGGATATGGCTCATCTACTAACTTGTCTGTCTTTTTCACATGATCTATCGAGTAGTGAAAACCGCATCTCGTGCCGTCAATTAATGTTGGAATTAGAGCACTGATAAGTGGGATGGACAGCTGGACGGATGAACGGATGAACGGATGGACGGATGGACGGATGGACGGATGGACGGATGGATGGATGGACGGATGGACGGATGGACTTACAAGATATCTATAATGTGTTTGCAACACATAATAACCAAGAAGTTGATAGAAAAGTTCAAAAAATTTCTTATTAATTTAAAATTCTATAACCTCTGTTACTAAGAATATGAATTGAACCAGTAAAAACTTTTAAACAGCTTTCACTTTGCAAAAAAATTAAGTTATGGAAAGTTTTAAAAAAAATTGCTATGCAACAGAATCAAATTTCATTTTTCCAAAAATTAAAAGTGAAATGTTGAAAACTATTAGACAGTTATAAATGAGAGTGGCATCGTATCGTGGTATCTCATCCGTATCGTAACGAGAGATAAGATACGACGCAAAGATACGATACCACTGACTAGTTTTAAATTTTGTAGCATCGTATCGGCGTATCGAAATCCACTTGGTTTTCATTTGCAGTGTTTTTGGAGGCAAATTGTTTGAATTCAAAACAATTGGAGATTTTTTTTTAATTTACATTTAATTTTCTTATTTGCTGAATGTTGATTTTTGAAATGTGTATTGAAAATAAATAAGGATGTTTAAGGAATGTAGCTGCGATGGTGCGAAAACTTCAACCAAACCATTTTTAACTTCCACCCATTCCAAACTTAAACGGGTTCAATTGAATACAAAGTTGAACCAGTTTGATTTCCATTTTTGTGGAATAGGATATTCGAGGCTTTTTAGCACGAAATATCTGTAATAATTAGTATGCCGGAAATCAAAATTTCTGTTTTATAAATTGTTGAATTTATTATTTACCTTCGATTTTGTGTCATCAAATTACGAGAACAGGCGCTTCGGTACTATACCAGATAATTGTTGGTCGGTTACAAATTCAAGGAATTTTTAAAACAAAAAATCAATTCAGACATCAAAAAAAAAGTAAAAGAAAATTTTAATATTTTTTTTTTGAATTTGGTGTTCATCTGTTCAAGAAACTTGAGTTGTATCCTTGTCTCATATGGTTGATTGGAGTAAAGTGAGATACGATGCGGAGTAGCATCTCCCTCCGTACCTTATCGATTCCTACGGAGGATACCACGCCGTATCTCATGCCGTGGCATCGTATCTCCGAAAAAGGGAAGGGAGAGTGGTATTGGTGGGCGGAGTAAGATACGATACCACTCTGAGATGCGATACCATCACTCATTTAAACTGTCTATTATTGTAAGAATTATTTGATTCAACACACCCCACCCTTACAATTCTTAGTAATTTGGCTAATAAGTATCACTTTGCCAAACAGCAGTTATGGTTACCAAACCAAACACTAAAATTCAGATTAAACTACGTTGTAATTTTTCAAAGTATTCAGGTAAAGTAGTATAGCAGCTACGGCGTAGCTGGATACAACATACGAAACGTACGCCTTACCATCACATACGCCGTACATTTATGTACGTGGTGCCGGTACGTTATGGTTATTACTTCTGACTCTGAGTGAGGAAGGGCGTACGGTATAGGAATGTTTTTAGGGAAAGTATGGGGTATTTTAAGAATCAATTAAATAGAGTTGGGTGATTAGTAAATTTTCTAGTCGGATTAGGGATTGCGGATTGAGTTTTTTCCAAATTAACCAAAGTAGACGAGACGGATTAAGATTAGGTATTAACTTTTTCAAAACTTTAGCAGGATTAAGGATTACTGGTTACTTAATCGGTAATCTCTATCGTAACATGGATTACTTTGTTTACCGACCTTAGAAATTTAATTTACAAGTAGTTAATACAAATTCAAAATTAATTTTCACTCTAAAATGGTTATGATTGTAAACTATAACTTAATTTTCAGAATANGTTAATACAAATTCAAAATTAATTTTCACTCTAAAATGGTTATGATTGTAAACTATAACTTAATTTTCAGAATAAATTAAAAACTTCATCGGTGCGTCTCCGAATGGAATTAGACATTATGGACTGACTCTATCTTGCCAAACACTTTTAGTTAGAGATTTTTGGATTAGAATTTGCAAAACTATTTTACCCGGATTGAGGATTAGATATTACTAATTCCTAATCTGGATTACCTAANGTTAATACAAATTCAAAATTAATTTTCACTCTAAAATGGTTATGATTGTAAACTATAACTTAATTTTCAGAATAGTTAAAAACTTCATCGGTGCGTCTCCGAATGGAATTAGACATTATGGACTGACTCTATCTTGCCAAACACTTTTAGTTAGAGATTTTTTGATTAGAATTTGCAAAACTATTTTACCCGGATTGAGGATTAGATATTACTAATTCCTAATCTGGATTACCTAATCCTTAATCTGGATTATCCCAACTCTGCAATTAAAGAAAACACACTCCTTCCGGAATGGGGTAAGTGATACCTCAATCGATCAGAAATTTCATGTAGATTATGAATATGCATTCATTGTTGACGGTCAAGTCAAATTTTTGAATTTTACAAAATTTGCAAATTTTGCAAAATAATTGCAAATTTTTGCCAAAAAAAAATATTTTATTTTAGTATGACTTTTCCCAAAAGCCGGATTTCAACAAATGATACGTCAATCCATTAGAAATTGCGTGTAGAATACTAATATGACATCCATCATTGGCGGTCAACTCGAAATTTCCAAAAAATACGCAAAGTACAAAAAAAAAATTTAATTCTTTTGTCAACCTTGTAAAAACAACACAGAATGTTTGGTTTCAAATCTTGTGGAATCATTGAAACTTTCAACCGTAACCAACAACCGAAAGATTTAAAAATCATAAAGAAGGCCTAAAATAAACTCAATCAATAAGCTAAAGAGAACCTAAAAGAAAATCTTAAAGAAACCTAAATAATATCCATAGAACACCTAAGACAAGCACAAATAAAACCTAAGAAAACCTAAAAGAAAATCTAAAGAAAACCTAATACAAAATCTAAAGAAACCCTAGCAGAAAATCTAAAAGAAAACTTAAAGAAAACTTAAAGGAAACGTAATAGAAAAATAAAGAAAACGTAATAGAAAACCTAAAAAAAAACTAAAAGAAGCCTAACAACGTAAAAGAAAACCTAAACGCAAACCTAGGGAAAGCCTAATAGAAATCTAAATAAAATGCATAGAAAATCTAAAAGAAACCTAATTGAAAACCTAAAACTCTAAAGAAAACCTAATAGAAACCCTAAAAAAAACTAATAGAAAATCTAAAAGAAACCTAATTGAAAACCTAAAAATCTAAAGAAAACCTAATAGAAACCTTAAAAAAAACTAATAGAAAACCTAAAAAAAAAAGAAAAAGAAAACCTAAGAAAACCCAAAAAGAAACCTAAAGATAATTCATAGAAATTCTAAAAAAAAATCTCGAAGAAAACCTACGTAAACCTATTTGAAACCTAAATAAATCTATAAGAAAACCTAAAGAAAACCTCAAAGAAAATCTAAAGGAAACCTAATAAAAAACAAAAGCAAACGTAAAGAAAACCTAAAGAAAACCTAAAAGAAATCTAAATAAAGTTCATAGAACACCTGGAAGGAAGTCTGAATAAAATCCATAGAAAACCTAAACAAAATCTAAACGAAAACCTAAAAAAATACTTAAAGGAAAACCTAAAAAAATACTTAAAGGAAAACCTAAAGAAAACTTAANTCTGAATAAAATCCATAGAAAACCTAAACAAAATCTAAACGAAAACCTAAAAAAATACTTAAAGGAAAACCTAAAGAAAACTTAAAAAAAAATCCATAGGAAACCTCGAAGAAAACCTACATAAACTCTAAAAGAAAAAAATCTATGAAAAACCTAAAGAAAACATAAAAGAAAATTTAATAAAACCTAATAAAAAACCCCAAAAAAAATGTACAAAATATTTGACATTTACTGTTGGGAAATCTAAAAAACCTTGAACAAATTCCATCGCAACATGGCGTGACCTTTCAATATCCAAAGCCCAACTTAATTTCCAAGCAAGCATATTTTTCAGACACTTCCTACCTTCCTTACCTATCTCACTGCTTACCAGTAAATTAAAAAAAAATTGAAAGAAAAAAAACATTTTTTTAGATATTTTTTTTTCAAAAATTGCACTTAACGGCCAATTAGGAATCTCAGATTCGTAATCTGCGATATATTTCTGATGGATTGACATGCTACTTGCTTAAATCCGGAAAAATACCATAGTGTAAGTCATCTAAACAAACAAATTTTTTGCAAAATTTGATTTGACCGCCAACAATGAATGCCATATTCGTAATCTACATGAAAGTTCTGACCGATTGAGGTTATCACTTACACTAGTGTGCAGCGTGGCTCAGCTTTTGGCGTGAGCCAGAGCCACTGGCTTAATGAGCCATGGCTCATGGCTCACTCGAGCGGTGAGTCAGCTCATCAGCCATGGCTCTGGCTCCGCACTTTTGTTGAGCTGGCTCATGAGCCAGAGCCATGGCTCATGGCTCAACAAAAAAAAATCCCGTTAATATGCACATTTTGCTAAAAGTGAGAATAAGCCAACACAAATCATAATTATGAACTGGCTAAAATCAAAAATTCCGAAAATTAAAAAAAAAGTGATAATTTGGAAGAAAAATAAATAAAAAATTAGAAGAAAAGTGGAAGAATTTAGGGGAAAAGTTGAGCCATTGAGCTATGGTTCACAAGTTTCGTTGAGCTGGCTCATGAGGCATGGCTCTGGCTCAAAATTACTACATGAGCCAGAGCCATGCACTGACTCTGGCTCAGAAATTTTTGTCAGCCAGCTCGAGCCAGAGCCAGAGCCATTGAGCCAGAGCCATGCAGAACACTAACTTACACCGTTCCGCGAGGAGTGAGTTTCCTTTAATTATACCGTACGGCGTACCCATCACGCCCACCTGTGATTACAAGAAGAGTAGTGCCTAGCGATTCAGAATAAGTTAACAGAAATTTTTTTATAATTTTTTTTCTTGCAGTAAGGTCTACTACACTAGAAGTAGCATCTCTGCTGCTTAGATGTAGTGGACGCTATATCTAGTAGATCTGCTGCTAGAAGTAGTGTAGCTGCAATTTCGAGGTGCTTTGCTCCTACTTCTAGGGGCTTGCACTGTTGCCTACCTTTCGTAGTATATTTTTGAATTTAGCTATAAAAATACTTAATAAAAATAAGAACATAAGAAAATAATAATCAATTAATTGTAAAACAAATGAGGAAGTAGTTCTACAGTGAAACAAAAAGTTGTAAAGTATTTTTTATTTCTCAAAAGAAAATATTGATATATAATTTATAAATATTAAAAGTTAAGCTTAACGAAGTATTAAATTTTCTTTTACCACTTGCGATAACAGAAATACAGAAAGAATTTAAACTTATTGCTAAAGACTACGACTACCATAAGTAATAAGCTATAATTAAAGCAGTGAGGGAAGTTTTAAAAATTTCTAGTTGCTAGATTTCTCATTAAAAACGATGCTGGAAGTAACTCCCATAAAAATTTAAGCTTCTTTTGTCTGCTGTTCAGAAAACGTGCAGTACAGCAAAACCTCTCATTCGGAAACTAAAACTTTCCATCCCGTCTCACCTCACGTGGCGGTTACCGTAAACATTCAAATAATTTGGAGGGCGAATTTGTATAAACAATTTGTGAATTATTTTTAGTAATTAATTAAGCTAATTAATTAATTGTTATGGATAAAGTAAAATCACTTAAACGTTTGTCACTTCATACAAAGCAGCAAGTTTTATCGGATTTAACAAATATGACAAGAAAGGAAGTGTGTGAGGCATTTTCAATTAGTAAGTCTACCGTGTCTAAAATTTTGAAACAGGAAGAAGGAATTAACGATTTCAAAGGGGATTCCAAGGTAAATCTAAATAAATATATAATTTTGAATTAAACTTTGTAGTACAATTATTTTTTCGTATCCTAATTAATTTTGCTACTACATATCCTTTACTCTCGTGGGTTTAAGAATCGAAAATATATCTTTAAGGGTAATGTCAAAGAAAAACTCATTGTTGGTGGAATGAATTTTAAAACTTCGTGAACGAGCCATTCCAATTTCTGGATGTTTCATTAAAGAAAAAGCTGAAATAATTTTTGATAAATCCAATTTTCAATTGCTGGCTTGAAAAGTTTTTGAAAAGAAACAATTTCATCTACAAAAGTGTAAATGGGGAAGAGATGTCAGTTGACACAAAAAATTTGGTGGAATGGAAACGGACGGTTTTGGCTGAGAGGATTCAGAATTATGATGATAATGACATCTTTAACTGCGATGAATCTGCTCTTGTTTTCAAAAAACTGCATCGAAAAACATATGACGTGAAAGGTATCACTACTAAAGAGAATGAAGGAAAGGGAAACCAAAAATAATTAAAAATGACTAGCAGCAGGTGCAACTTGCACTTGCTTCTAGATCTAGCGTCTTGGTGCTGCTAGATCTAGCAGCACTAAACTTATTTTCAAAACCTCGAAAATATATCTTTTTGACAAGTTTAGCTACTATTTTTAATCTAATAGTAAATCAAATTTAGCAACTTGTCGTGCAAGATTTTCCAGCTTCGCTGCTACATCTAGGAGCTCATCCCCTAAGTTTAGAGACTGAGCTGCTAAATCTGGCAGCCCGCTAATTGATTTAGTGGACGCTAGATCAAGTAGCGGGCTGCTACTTCTAGTGTATTGAATCCTACTGACATGCTTAAGTTTTCAGTCAGTTGTTTCCAGTGAAGGCGGGAAAGTTAGGTCGTAAATTAAATTAGTTGAAGTTTACCCATTCAAATTCAATTCAAGAAGCAAATCATCGACGAAACGAAAACAAAGAACATNATCCTACTGACATGCTTAAGTTTTCAGTCAGTTGTTTCCAGTGAAGGCGGGAAAGTTAGGTCGTAAATTAAATTAAGTTGAAGTTTATCCATTCAAATTCAATTCAAGAAGCAAATCATCGACGAAACGAAAACAAAGAACATTATCATCAGCTATAATGTCGGGAAACCAACTGAGACCCGAACCTTGGACTGCTCAACCAATCCGAGTAATCAACATTCATGGAAATCATTTATTTGTATGTGGAGGTAGAAATGTCCTTGTATGGTCCTTAGCAACGCCAGATAAAAATGCAATAACTGTAACACCATTCACAGAAGAAGGAACAATTACAAGTATTAGTTGTCTTAGTATAAATAATAATATGAACGAAAAAGAGGATTTTGATGTTGTAGTGTTCGTAACATCGTTCTATTGCTACAGGAAGTTTCTGCTCAATTTTAGTACAGGGAAGGTCAAGTTCTATTCAGAAATAGAAGGACGATATGGAGAAATACTAATTGGACATTTATTAGAATCTACAGGAATGCTTGTATATGATTTGAATAACTATGCTGTTGTCCATGGTTCTTCAGGTATATCTGATAAAAGTGTTAGAGTTTTTAAAGGTCAAATTGGGGCACCAGATAGTGTATCTGTCTATGGAAGTCATTGGGAAGAAATTGTCATATTTGTTGCCACGTCGTCTTCAGTCTTCATCTGTAATCTTGTAACGAAGGACAGGGAAATTGGCGAAGTGGAGCCTATTTATGTATTTTCTCAAACTAAGGTTAGAAAAAGTCATAAATTGAATTTCAAACTCGCAAAATAGTTTTCTATTTTTTTTAAAGCAATTAAGTAAAATGTTTCAAAGGGGGTAATTTTCTCTATCAACTATTATCCGAAATCTTCGCTGATTGTCACGTCATCGGATGATCGATCTATTTCGTTATGGAATTGTCACTTGTATCGGGATCAAGTTTCTGAGAAGCAAGACAACCTATACACTATTAAAAATCCAATAGGAGGGGTTATCGTCACTCTCAAAGCTCAACTTGAAGGTCATACATCAAGACTCTTCAATGCAATACTTGCAGGGAATGGAATTGTTAGCGTTGGAGAGGTTACTTTTATTTCTATGGAATGATGTTATTTTTAAGAAATTGTTACCAAAATCGTTGTTTCAGGATTCAAATGTTGTTTTTTGGCCTATGGATGAAACGATTCCTCATCATATAATTGGAAATCATAGTGGGTCTACTGTATGGTCATGCGTATATTCTGAAGAGTTGTCAAAAATTGTAAGTTAACACCCTAAACGAATAAACGAGTACTTTTGAAATTTTACGAAATTTTAGTAACCATAATAGCCTAAATGTTATGTTAAAAATTTACTGACAAGTAAAAATAATTACTGTCCTCGACAAAGAAGGCAGCTGATAAATTATTATTGATGTGTTGCGTATATTAATTTTTAATTTTTCTTTTTGAACGGATTATAGTATACTTGTGCCGACAACGGATCTGTTCTTAGCTGGGATCTATGTAAAAAATATCCATACGAGTTAGGAGAGAGTCAACTGTTTCCAGGCTGGATTAACTCCAATAATTCAGAAGGGGTTTGCGTAAAAGGTACAGTTTGACTAATATTTAAAACAACACATGTAATTTCACGTTGCCAATGTTTACTTTATTCTCAATAGACTTTCCACGCCTTGTTAAATGTTGGGATCATGAAAAGTTTGTTATCACTACCAATTGTGGGAGAGTTATGATTGTGAACAATGAAAAAGTTTTTTACAGCATGTACGATCTCACATGGAAGAGTTATTTAACAATTGCCTTGTCGTTGGAGAAGGAATATTATGTGACTGGGAATATTACTGGATTGTTGTCCTTCAATACAATGTCCAATTTAGGTAACTTTACAATTTCTTTCGTATTTACGCATCTTTTACTCAACTGCCCAACTTAAGGTATAAAGGAGCAAAAGGTGTGCGTTGAATAATACCATTAGGAATTAGTTTTAGATCAAATTCTATACGATTCACTTTTTCATTCGTTGCATTCAAATCATACTTAACTTNAGCAAAAGGTGTGCGTTGAATAATACCATTAGGAATTAGTTTTAGATCAAATTCTATACGATTCACTTTTTCATTTGTTGCATTCAAATCATACTTAACTTTTTTTTTTGTTCGTTAGAAGATGGACAACCGGTAGTTGAAGAAAAATTCCAGTTGGAGCTTCCTGAGCCTGAGAAAGTAATGTCAATTCATTTCCTCTGTCATTCCGAACTTTTGGTTTCCACTACAGCTTCCTTGCTAAAGTACAATTTACAACAGTGTGATACTACCAAACTACCTCATATTTCATTGGCCTGGAATACAAAGCAGAATTCTAACGTAAATTGTGTGGAGAAGTTAGGTAATGTGATTTACTTAGGGTTTGATAATGGGAAAATCAAAGCCTATAACCGGCGTAATGGATATAAACTACACGAATTCAAGATTCGGCATAGTAAATTTGGAGTTGGTGGAATTGTTGTCTACAATGATACTCTTGTCACCGGTGGCAGAGACTCAAAACTCAATTTCTTTTTCATTGACAAGAATCTTGGAGAAGAGAGCTATATAGAGTCAGAACCAGTTACCCATTTGAAAACAGTTCCTCTGTCTTTTCTTTGGGTAGGATCCTTCCATAAGTATAAAGATGACTTACTTGTCTGTGGATTTGAATCGGTACATACCAAAACTTCCCTATTAATGTTGTAATTAGTAAATAATGTTTTTTTTTACTCTAATTTGTACAAAATTGTATCCGCTAGTCTGATTTCATCATTTACTCTTGGAAACGGGAGCAAATTATTGGAAGAATGAATTGCGGTGGAGCCCATCGTTCTTGGGATTTTCAAGTTTCAGAAAATGGTACAGGTACATTCACTCACATTCGATCAGGGAAAGCTTATAAGCATTACGTTGAAGTCGACCAATACATCACTAATTGTGTCAAGGTAAAAAGTTTATAATACCTCCTACATAATCATACCTCGTCTATGGGAAATAGAGCCTACATATGGATGATAATGGACAGATGCAATAATATTATCAACCTTTCCAACTTTGCTATTCACGATTACTAATAACCACTATGAATTCGTAAACTAAACTCATCAGTTTTGTTGGTTTATAGGAAGGATTTCACCTGGATGATATCAATAGTGTCGTCGAAATTCCTAACAGTTCAGACAAATTTGTACTTATTGCAACAGGAGGTGAAGACTGCAGTGTCAAAATAAGTATTTATACTATACAAAATCTGAGCGGGAGTCTTAAAAATTTCAAACCAGCATTTGTCAAAGATAGGACAGAAACAGTCTGTACTCACAGCTCCGCCGTGAGATGTCTTCATTATCAACCAATAGTAGAAAACTTGGAAGGCTATTTACTCAGTGGTGGTGGAAAATCAGAACTTTTTCTTATAAAACTTTACCTAGAAGGTTACTACTACATTCTAACCTGTATTTTTGTCTCCACTGGAAGTTACTTTTGACCTATGCTCTTTGCTGGAGAAAGCGTGGTGACATAAATTATTATCAGTTGAACTCCATAAACCAAATTTTTTTTTGGTGATAGTGTTTACGGTTTCAGAAAGATTATACAAAAGTAGAGAGGAGAATTTTTTTAATCAAGTCTCTGCGACTAGAAATTAAGTTACAATTTTTGGAAAATTGTGATTTCGGAACATTCTTTTGGAACACCTTACTTTTCATGTACATAGTCCCAAAAGAATGTACAAGTGAAATTACAAGTGAAAAAAATCACAACTTTTTTTCTAGTTGTCACAAATATTTGATTAAAAAAAAACTACCTTTCTACTTTTAAATGATCTTTCTGAAACCGTAAACACTATCACCAAAAAAAAAATTAGGTTTATGGAGTTCAGTTGACAATAATTTATGTCACGACGCTTTCTCTAGCAAAGAGCATGNGAAATTAAGTTACAATTTTTGGAAAATTGTGATTTCGGAACATTCTTTTGGAACACCTTACTTTTCATGTACATTGTCCCAAAATAATGTACAAGTGAAATTACAAGTGAAAAAAAAATCACAACTTTTTTTCTAGTTGTCACAGATATTTGATTAAAAAAAAAACTACCTTTCTACTTTTAAATGATCTTTCTGAAACCGTAAACACTATCACCAAAAAAAAATTAGGTTTATGGAGTTCAGTTGACAATAATTTATGTCACGACGCTTTCTCTAGCAAAGAGCATGGNAAAAAAAAATTAGGTTTATGGAGTTCAGTTGACAATAATTTATGTCACGACGCTTTCTCTAGCAAAGAGCATGGGTCAAAAGTAACTTCCAGTGGTTACAAAAATACTGGTTGGAGTTCACTAGATTACTAACTTACAAAGTGTTCATATCCGAAAAGGATTTTTTTTTTCTTTAACGTTTTGTTTTTAATATAGGAAACTCTCTGAAGAAGTATCAAACCATAAAAAGAATTACTTTTGAACGACAATTGGATTTTCGAATAATGGACATTACATCTTTTACTGATGAGTCTTCAACATTATTTGCCTTTGCCGCTTGCTCTGATGGAAATGTTCGTATTGTTCGAGAAAATTCAAATCATAGATTCCCTGACAGTTTTCTCAAAGCCAGTGGTACGAATCATTGTCTCAATACGGTGAATCTGATAAACCCTGTAAATTCTTCGGAAGTGAATATTGTATGTGGAACTTCAGCCGGTGAAATAGTTCAATGGAAGTTTAGTTTGGAAAAAAATTGTTGGAAATCCAATTTAGAAAATGATGATACAATAATCCATGTACATAGAGTAATTAATTTGAATGTTATGTCTATTACGTCTTTGGCTGTGTATTCAAATTCTTCTATTACTCTTCTTCTCATTGGTGAAGATGATGGGAGTTTGAGTCAAATTTCGATGGATTTGTTCAATAGTGGTCATGATGAAGAATTTGTCTTGATACAAAAGAAAGTTACAAATGATGGGATATTGGGTTTACAAATTGAGAAACATCATGACAGAATTGAGTTANTGATACAAAAGAAAGTTACAAATGATGGGATATTGGGTTTACAAATTGAGAAACATCATGACAGAATTGAGTTATTTCGGTTTATATCAGGCGGTAAACTTTATTTTTGTAATAAGAGTTTGGCTGAGATTAGTTATGTAAGTCTTCCAATTTTAGATGGGAAAGGAATTACAATTTGTACTCCGTTGAAATTTTTTGATATTTCTTATACACCATTCGTTAATTATGGGAAAGGATTGTCATTGTTTACAATGTAGTAATAAAACTAGACTAGCCATTGGCGGACTCCGTCGGTTGGATTTGGCATTTCCATATTCTAGTCTGTTATCTAATTTTGAAAAAAATAGTTCTACAGAGTGGTATTTAAATAAGTCTGATTGTCAGGTCATAAGAGTGAAATAGCGTGGGTCTGTCATGTGTTAATGGGTATGGTGCCTATGGTGGCACCCCGGTTGAAATTTAGGCCGATTTATTCCCGGTAAAATTTTTGACCTACTGAGAAAAAAAATTTTATTCGTTCAGACAAAAAAGTTCATGAAAACTAAAAAATTTTGTGTACACTAAAAAAATTTCGTGAAAATTAAAAGAAAATTTGTGAAAATGCAAGACATGCGTTAAAAGTAAAAAATTTTGTTGTAAATTTAAGTGGTAGAGAAGGTCAAAAATGACACAATCTGTGGTCAAGTTTATCCCGGGAAAAACCTGCCCAATTCGGAAATACGAACCCCGGTTTGATTTTGGGCATTAGCACATCTCTGCCGTGGGTTGGCCATCAAGCACATTACTTTAGAACTAAAAATTTTTCACAGTATTTGCGCAGCTAACAAATCTAACTGTTACTGGTATTTTCAAAATTATAACACTTTTAGCAACTCAATTACTTGGTTTAAGTGTTCACAGAACTTTAAAAAATAAAAAAAAAATGGAGGACAGAATCAAGTAATTAGAAATAAATATTACAAGTATTATCTCAAATAAATTATTTTGAAAGAAAAATTTTTTTTTTATATTTTGAACTTATCAAGTAAAGGATAAGTGTTTAGAATAATTTATAGTGTCCGCCGGCGCATACTTCTAAACTTCCTAGTCTCCTTGGCATTTTTTGAAGTTTGAATGGAGAAAGTAAATTGTGCTATATAAATAACCCTCTGTATAAAACACATTTTTACCACCCAATTAATCATGGTAATTAATATCAAAGTGAACAACAAGAAAATATTGGACCAATGTCAAAAGTATATATCAAATTTTTGTTTTGAGGGCACTGCACTAGTCATAGTTACAATACAACTGCGACAACTTATCAATTCCCCCTAACCCTTGTTGTCTCCAAAGAAAACACGGTTTTACNATACTTCTAAACTTCCTAGTCTCCTTGGCATTTTTTGAAGTTTGAATGGAGAAAGTAAATTGTGCTATATAAATAACCCTCTGTATAAAACACATTTTTACCACCCAATTAATCATGGTAATTAATATCAAAGTGAACAACAAGAAAATATTGGACCAATGTCAAAAGCATATATCAAATTTTTGTTTTGAGGGCACTGCACTAGTCTTAGTTACAATACAACTGCGACAACTTATCAATTCCCCCTAACCCTTGTTGTCTCCAAAGAAAACACGGTTTTACTCGTTTGGTTGATATATTTTGAACATTAAAAATATTTTCTCAAGGTGTAATTGTACGGCAAAGATGACTGCTATAATGTAACCTACACCCTAACGTTTATTTCTTCAGTCTTTCACCCATTTGACAGCATGACAAAAATAACTCGTCCAATGTCAATTTTTGACGTCCGTCAAATATTTTATTATGCTACTTTGCAATATGCAGAGTATTGGTATAGATTTCGTGTAAGAAAACAATCATCTTGTTTTCTAGAAAATATGTGAACTTATGAAATACTAATATTTTCTCGATAAGAGTATTTTATGAATTCACGTTTTCAAGAATTTCTGATGACATATGACATCCATTAGAAATTTTTCTAATTCAAATTGATCAAGTTTAACTGCTTACCCGTATTCTGTAATGCCCAGATTCTGAAATTTTCAAAATTCTCATATTTTCAAGAATCCATNTCCAAGAATTTCTGATGACATATGACATCCATTAGAAATTTTTACTAATTCAAATTGATCAAGTTTAACTGCTTACCCGTATTCTGTAATGCCCAGATTCTGAAATTTTCAAAATTCTCATATTTTCAAGAATCCATTCATTTTGCATTCATTCATCCATCTATTGTGGATTTACTTCATCCAAATTCATCACTAATAATTAAAAGTTTGACCCTACTCAGAAATAAACGTTAATTGCTAGCTCCTAAATGCAGTACTTTCACTATCGTTTTACAAAAAAAAAATGACTGATACGATTGAGACTGGAAATGCATCGAATCCCTTGGTTATTATTTATATTACAGTCCAACTAGTATTTTTGGGACGACTGGAAGTTTCTTTTGACCCATGCTATTTGCTGGAGAAAGGGGTGCTTCAAAAATTATTGCCAGTAAGACTCCTTAAAGCAATTTTTTTTAGATGATACTGTTTACATGTTTCAGAAAGATTNTTATATTACAGTCCAACTAGTATTTTTGGGACGACTGGAAGTTACTTTTGACCCATGCTATTTGCTGGAGAAAGGGTTGCTTCAAAAATTATTGCCAGTAAGACTCCTTAAAGCAAATTTTTTTAGATGATACTGTTTACATGTTTCAGAAAGATTATGCGAAAGTAGAGGGGAGAATTTTTTAATCAAGTCTCTGCGACATTTAGATAAAAAGTTACGATTTTTTGAAAATTGTAATTTCGGAACATTCATTTGGGACACCTAACTTCTCATGTACATTGTCCCAAAATTACAATTTTCAAAAAATCGTAACTTTTTTTCTAGACGTCACAGAGACTTGATTAAAAAAATTCTCCTNTTTAGATAAAAAGTTACGATTTTTTGAAAATTGTAATTTCGGAACGTTCATTTGGGACACCTAACTTCTCATGTACATTGTCCCAAAAGATTGTTCCGAAATTACAATTTTCAAAAAATCGTAACTTTTTTTCTAGACGTCACAGAGACTTGATTAAAAAAATTCTCCTCTCTACTTTCGCATAATCTTTCTGAAACATGTAAACAGTATCATCTAAAAAAAATTGCTTTAAGGAGTCTTACTGGCAATAATTTTTGGAGCACCCCTTTCTCCAGCAAATAGCATGGGTCAAAAGTAACTTCCAGTCGTCCCAAAAATACTAGTTGGACTGTAATTACAATATTATTAACTATGCAAAATGTAAGGTATTATTCAACTGCATTTGAAGGGCCTCCAGAATGCAACGAAACCATTATTGATGTTATTTCAAAAATCATAAACCGTTACACCCCTGCACTGTCGGCATTTTGAAGGATTTATCATTTTTGGGCCGAGAATATTTGCCAATTTCATCGACCGTTAGCTTACCGATTATTGTCGAGTTCAGAATACCTTTAAAATTTAAACCAGACAACTACGAATAATCAAAAAATCAAACATTTAGTTATTTTATTCTGCCGTGTTTCCAATGACACAAAATTATTATCAGACATGTAAGGTGTTAGATTTGACAAAGCATGGGTCATTATGAATAATTATTTTCGTAGAGGTAAATTATGATGTGGAGAGTGAATGCAGTCACAACATGATGATTTTATCATGATTCTTTCATCTTGGTGAGTGAAAGCCGGAGGTGCCATCTGGACCACGCGGTTGTCGAAATATCCTCTCCGAGTCTATCCGAGTCGGAGGGAAATGTATGGGTGGAGTGATGTTGAGCCCAGGATTCGTTGTCCTTGCTTTTGACTTTCGTTTACTTTTGGATTTTGATGACCCAGGAGTAGTAGTTTCAGAAGTATTATTTTGAGTAACTATACCGTCTTCTCCTGTAGTTGTCATATCAGAAGGTTCAGAAATTTCTTTTGCATCCTCTAGTAAAGATTTACTAATTTTTAGTTTTAGAATCTCTGATGGTGACATTGATGACTCGAGTTCAGCTTCTTTTTCTTCTTCCAGAAATCGGACATCTCCGAGAATCCTCATGCGAGCTTCACTATATTCTTTTTCTCTCTGAAATCAATCAAACCAATATCTGAATCTATAAATCCACAATTACTTTCTTTAAAATAACAATTTTATCCGTGATTATTTTAAATAAGGAACATAAGAATGCGAAAATACTTAACAAAAGTTTGTGAAGATATAAGCATGTAACTTCATTATTACACATAATTATCACACGGTTACCACCAACTATCACCGTTGGAAATGTTTAGCTAAACATAAATTTGTACTCCAAGAACAGCAAAACTAGAGACGTTAATGTAAACATGTTTAAATCCCGATCCGTATGGTTATCAGTGAACATATTCTCATATCTTATCATGAACGTAGGATACTAGTTTGATCCTCGTATCTTCTCTAGTGTAGATATTCATTTTTATTTCAAAATACTAACCTAAGTGTAGGTATCCCTAGCTAGCAAGGATATCCATATTTTTGCTTCATAAAATTTTGAAAAAATTTGGGTTCAAGCATTTTACTACTTTCCTCTCAACCAGATTTCAATATATCATTAGATGCAATTTGCAAGGTCACCTAAATTGTATTCAACCTGTCCAGGATATTCAAGTATTATCCAAGACTGCATGCAGCTTCAAAGATGGCTAAGAAGTTCCCTATATTGCTTAATCAATTTCCAAAAAAAGACGTCTAACTAGCATACAAGAACTCTGAAGCAGAATCCTAGATAGCTAAGTAGTTTCAAATATTACGTATGTACTTCACTCGATCGCTGAAATAGTGTCAAATATGATGTTCGTTAATTTGCAAATCGCTGAAGCAGCTTCCATGAGTAATTAAGATATCCCTACCATAACACTTTGCTGTATCTTCCTAAAATACTTATCACATATGTAATGTTTTTTGATTAAAAACACTGAAGTTTGGAGATACCTGTTTGAAGCTTTTAGTGGTTTGGGATTTTTTGTCCAATGTTGGTCCTCCAGCGGCGGAATATTCTGTGGAGTTCTTCGGCCGGGATAGAATTTTAAGCTGGGGTTGAGGTGGAGAATATTGGGTGCGCAAACTTTCCTCAGTTGTACTGTCTAGTTCAACGCATCTCGATACGACTGCGTTGAGATTGGCACGAACATCTAGAAAATAACAGTAAGAAGTTTAAGATTTTTTCATAGCACTGGGGTAACAAGATATTTGCCTCCTATTTGTCAGGTGACATACCAGAGAAACATAAATCTCGAAAACAAAAGCAACGAAAAAAAAATTACGAAGTGTTGATCGAAAGCAATATCCTCCCGTGCAGAATATGTGAACGCTTTTTAATTTTTTCACACACAGATTGCATTAGCAAAAAGATAAAAAGTTGCGTTCACATATTCTGAATGATAAGGTTTCATCGGCCGATAGAACAGAATCAATGTCGAAGTGATCAAAATTCATATTTCAATATTCAATGATAAGTAACAGGAATAAGTAGTGTTACATGATGAATTATTGTGAAGTTCTTTTTCGTATTATTTAGTGTTCTCATGCTGATATACAGAATAAGAAAACTGCAACACATGTTAGAATTTTCAAAAGATGCCTCCAACACAACTATTCCAAAAGTTCGATAAGAGTAAAGCACAGTCCGCTGATTCTATTAGCCCTATGTGTCAACCTTATTACATCCTAACAAAACAACCTAACATAAAAACCTAACAGAATCTTAACACTTGCATATACGGCTCAAAAATATGTCTGCTCCAATAAGCGAATAGTTACCATTATGACCCCGCTTTCAGTCAGAATAAAGAAATCAACAAAACGTTACTTGGATTTAATATTTAACTAATTAATTTCTTTTACCTACATGAATCCAAATTTCATGAAAATAAAGTGTTTTATGGATAACTCAAACATGGACAAAAAATTGGTGATACCTAACGTATTATTTTAATATCTAACTTATCAATGAGACTTACTTCCAATTTCGACACCAATGGAATCCTTGTTACGTACTAAAAGGCGAAACTGAGGTGTAGGACCAGGCACACTCTGGGAGTTGATGCTGTTCATTGGATTCATCACATTGTTATCACGAATGTACTTGACCTCACCTTTCTCCAAACTCACTGCTGGTTTCTCCACTGTGAGTTTTTCCAACTGTTTTTCGAGTCGCTATGAAAGAAAAGAATAGGTTGAAATCTGATATTTTTATTCAGACATAAATTATACATCTGTGTCATCTGTATATTGCTCCCAATTGTCACATACGTCCCCATCACCCATGTCCATATGACTACCCGTCTATTGAGTTATATTTAAAACATGAAATTATTGTAATTTTATAAATGTTCGTATTGACTTATTTTTACTAACCTTTGGAACCTTAGTTAATTCGGATTGATCGTGTTGACTGATTAACCGAATGGACACATGAATAATTAGAGTGATCAAGTGATATATTAATTGATTACTAAAAATATGATAATTTCTAGCAGAAAATTATAAGACATGATTGAATAATTTTATTTAGAAATTTCAACAAAATTAACTTACAACTTAAGAACTTTCACTTCTGAACATTTAAAATTTGCAATTTCCCACGCCATAGCGAAGAATAAATTTTTAAGTGAAATTGACGAGATAAGAGATTTCTACTCACTGATGGTTTTCCATGAAACCAATATGTATGGTTTAGTAGGGAGAGAGATGCCTATTACATAGATCATTAATTAGATCATTATTTTGGTGTTTGGTTCAAAAATTCTAAAAATACTTGTTATTTATGAAGGTAACTGAGCAACTGTTGCAATTGTAGCAACATGAGATTCGTTGAGTAGATTTAAAGGTAGGTGGTGTTAAAATATAAACAGTTTTAAAGGTAGATGATGTTAAACTAATAACTAGTTTTAAAGGTAGATGATGTTAAACTAATAACTAGTTTTAAAGGTAGGTGGATGTTAAAATATAAGCAGTTTTAAAGGTAGGTGGTGTTAAACTATAATTTGTTTTAAAAGTAGGTGGTGCTAAACTATAAATAGTTTATAAGTATGTGGTATTAAACTATAAATAGTTTTAAAGGTATGTGGTGTTAAACTATTAGTTACTTGTTAATAAACTATAAGTCCTTATGTACAGCTTTTCCGAAAATTGACTGACAAGCTCTCAAAATCATCTTGAACAATTACTAAATTCATGATTAAACTCAAACCTACGAGAACTTCCCCAATAGGTGACGTTCAGTGTTAGCAGTAGTGCTAATAGCCGTTTGGTTAGGTTGAGTATACACAATGTTTGAAGCAATGTTTGAATTCAGTACTATTTAACACTATTTATAGATTTAGTTATATAGGTGGCGTTGAACTCAGTGTTAAAATACTAATTTTAGGTATAACTTTCCAATATTCCACATCACCTAGCACCATCACTAATTACAAAATTCAGTTATGCCTAATTTAAGCAATGTTAGATAGAATGTGAAGCACAGGTACTCGAAATTTGAAATAATTTCCATTAAACACAATATAATCACTAATCCTGAAACCTAACAGTGCTAGCTTTGCTGTGCACCACCTTGTGGGAACATATATAACGTTTCCTCATTACTNAGTAATTTCCATTAAACACAATAAATCCTGAAACCTAACAGTGCTAGCTTTGCTGTGCACCACCTTGTGGGAACATATATAACGTTTCCTCATTACTTTCACATTTTTCGTTTTTGTCATTTCGACAAGAATTTTTTTTACATGTTTTCATTTATAATTCGTTATAATCTGTGATTTCCGCTCTAATTTATCTGTGATATTCTCTGTGAAATTCTCCTTAAATTACCTGTGATNCTAAGTGACAAGAATTTTTTTACATGTTTTCATTTATAATTCGTTATAATCTGTGATTTCCGCTCTAATTTATCTGTGATATTCTCTGTGAAATTCTCCTTAAATTACCTGTGATGTGCTGGTTTTGATAGTAAAAGCAATATTTCAAATCCAATAAAAGTTAATACCACAAATTAATCAGATTAATTAAATTTAAATCATAGATAATATCACATAAATTTAAAAGAATTTCACATATAAATTAGGATAGGTCATTTCGTCGCTTGGGGGAGATCAATTGCTTGACTTTGACCTGTGACATCAA
Source organism: Holacanthella duospinosa (assembly GCA_002738285.1). Classification (NCBI taxonomy): domain Eukaryota; kingdom Metazoa; phylum Arthropoda; class Collembola; order Poduromorpha; family Neanuridae; genus Holacanthella; species Holacanthella duospinosa. Next base: position 337,663 of record NIPM01000145.1, on the reverse strand, counting down.
GGAGTCATCAAAGAAAACTAATGTCATAGGGAAATGTTAGTCAGCTTGACATCCTCAACAACTTTTGTATGCGTCATTTTTTCGCTTGTGGGAGATCAAGGGTTTGACCTTGACAAGTGACCTCAAGGGGTTATCATAAAAAAATGTCATGGAAATGTTAGTTAGCTTGACATCCTCAACAACTTTTGAATGGGTGATTTTATCGCTTGTTGGAGATCAAGGGTTTNCCTCAAGGAGTCATCAAAGAAAACTAATGTCATAGGGAAATGTTAGTCAGCTTGACATCCTCAACAACTTTTGTATGCGTCATTTTTTCGCTTGTGGAAGATCAAGGGTTTGACCTTGACAAGTGACCTCAAGGGGTTATCATAAAAAAATGTCATGGAAATGTTAGTCAGCTTGACATCCTCAACAACTTTTGAATGGGTGATTTTATCGCTTGTTGGAGATCAAGGGTTTGACCTTGACATGAGATTTGAAGGGGTCATGACAGAATAAAAATTTTAAAGAAAAAGTTACTTATGCTCCAATTACACTAGGCAACTTTATGCGAAAGTCTTAATGAAATTTTGAAATTTTTGTGGTCGCACATGAAATCTTACAATTTCTCTTGCACAACGTCATCATACGCAAGAAAAATTTCAAGATCCGAAATTGCAATCGAATGCAATTTCGATCATGAAACTTTACAACTTTTGAATATTTTGGTTCAAATAGCCCCATCTCGTAAAAAACAAGTTAATGCGGGACAAGTTTT
>NIPM01000145.1:321551-336692 GCA_002738285.1 Holacanthella duospinosa | reverse complement strand
TCGCACATGAAATCTTACAATTTCTCTTGCACAACGTCATCATACGCAAGAAAAATTTCAAGATCCGAAATTGCAATCGAATGCAATTTCGATCATGAAACTTTACAACTTTTGAATATTTTGGTTCAAATAGCCCCATCTCGTAAAATACAAGTTAATGCGGGACAAGTTTTATTTTAAAAAAACATCAATTTAACAAAAATCCGAGGCGGGTTTTCAAATAGAAATCATTTGAGGCAAGTTGAGCGGAAGTGATAATAGGTGAATTTCATAGGTTTTGTTACTAGTGTAATCAATAATGAAACAAAAGTTTCATACAACTTCTTGCACAAGAAATTGCATAAAATTTTTGAACAAAAGTTGCGCAACTTTTGCTCTCTGGTGTAATTGTAGCATTAGTTTAACATCCTATACAACTTTTGTACAGGTCATTTTATCGGTCATTTAATGACAAAAAAAATTTTGGGTTTGAAAAATTTCGAGATGGGGAATATAATGTTAAAATACTTTGAAAATTTTACTGCCCACTCTTTGGTCGAATCCAACCCAGAAGCTTACTATATGTAAAAAATTTTCACGGCTAAAATTATAACACTTATCATCGTTCGTAATCATTATACTTTTTATTTTATTTTTGCCCAACCCAATGATGACTTTACCGTTGTATACAATAGTGCATTTTTGCAGACTAAATTTTCTTCACCTCAGTTCTGCATAAAATTTTTAGGTGAAACTTTTCCTTAGCAGATTGTTTTCTGTGAGTTTTGATCGCAGTTCAAAAAAAAGTATGCTTATACAAAAATTCAAAAAATACGATTTCTTGATTTAAATTCGCTTTTTCAGATTTTTATATTTCGAATGTCACAAATCAAAATTGTGATGTCTAAAAATTCATCGAAAATAATTTTTTTTGCAAGTTTGCGGTTTGTCAATTTTGCAAAATTTATTCTAATTAAAATTTTATAAGAATTAAGGTGCTTTAGTTCACCTAAAACAAAATTGAACTTATGAATCTGAATTTGAAGGCAGTGTTAATTCAGAAATATAGCCCCAAATTTGTTTTAAAATAAAAATCCAAATCATTGATTTTTATTCTTCGATTTAAATCCAATTTAAATTCTTATTTATATCTTGATTCAAATCTGACTTCGAATCCTTTGGTTTTGATGTGTTGAATAAATTCCCCTGAATAGTCGGACAAATTTCTTACAGGCTTAAGATCGAGAAAGCATTTAAATGATTTTACTCGACAACGACGTAATACCACTACATTTATCTACGTTCATAATGCATTTAATGAATCACGTATAATCTAAACACGCTACAAATTATGAAATCAGTATAAATTTGCTGCAAAAAGTATAATGTGTCTAGGTATACTACTATTTTTATTTACAAAAAATACTCTTGGCACGGAAATATATTAAATCAAACTAATTCAAAGGAAGTTATTAGTGAAATATAAATACGTTTGATATTTCTTCTACCCCATCCAGCAATTATTGTCCACTTAGAGCAAGCATGAAGTTCGAAAAGTAGATTCTTTGTTGTTATTTTGTTATGGTTTTTGGCATTTTTAAAGGTAATTTTTTCTAATATATAAATTTGTTATTAGCAATAGATTTGGTTTTGAACGTAAACTTAATTATTTTAGCAAATGGGTTGAAGTGCTACAGTTGTACATATCGTAGTAAAAATGTTGGACAATCTGCTGAAGCTTGCAAAAATTCACAAAATCAAGATAGCTTGGTTGATTGCAGTGGGGTTTGCATTAAACAAGAAATTATATTCAAGAACTCGACACTTCAATCCAATGATATCTCTCTGCACGTCATTATCCGGAAATGCCTTGCTGCAAATGCTTCTTCTCTCACCTGTAGCATGGTATTTAATGGAGTTCCTCTTCGTGCCTCTAATGTTACAGGTACCTTTTGTGATACTGATAAATGCAACTAAACAAACACTGGAAAATCATAAATATAAATGATATTTGCTAAAATACTGTGCTTAAGTGCTAAAATAATTCTAAGATGTAATAAATGTTTCAAATTTAATTAGAAGTGTTGTGGATATCCGGTTGCTGGATATCCGCACCTATAACTATTCCGGATACCGGATACTTTGAGGTATCTGTGCGGATAACCACAAAACGACGGATATTCAATATCCGGCAATCTTGCCGGATATGCTATCCGCAACATACCGAATTTTAATTGATTGAAACAATCGCGCTGGCCACTATAAAATTCTTATTTATGCTGGAAAAAAATTAATTAAAAAAATTAGAATTACTTCCCGACACTATTTCAAATAATTTTGGACCTCACTAAAGAATTTTTATTTGCTAAAAATAATATATGCAAACAAACATTAGGATTAGGAGGGATTTTGGACAATAAGATTTTGGACGGCTGGTGAAGTTAAAAAATTTCAATAAAATCACAAGTAATTTCTGTTTATGAAGTGAATTGGATGAGTTAGTGTTAGAAAAGCTAAACCATTCGATGAGGTTTTCATCGATGAAGTTGTGTGATGCATGATGATAGTAGGGCGAATTTTTTGGAGCATTTACTAGTTGATGGAAGTCAACCAGGAACCGCGTAAAAATACCCTCCCTCAAGTAAACATAATCTATTTGTAATTAGTAAGCGTTTCTTGAGACACTATACGGTTTGTTTGTAAAATTTATACAATAGACCACTGTATACCAAAAATATATCAATAATGTTGAATATGTAATAGATCTAAAATATGTAAATAAGTAAAAATAAACCAATAACCGATTAAGGATAATACTCCGAAACGTAGGTCAAATTTTGAAGAATCCGAAGTTTGGAATGTGTCGTTGTGAAGCAAAAGTGAAGAGAAGTAAATAACATGTATAATTTGAACATTTTGCCTTTGGGTTACACAAATAAACTCTTAGGTAACTTAAAAATGCCTATTCATTGTGATAATTCTCAAAGATGTATTTTTCCAGAAGGTATAGAAATAGTTCTCAAAGCCCTTCTACAATTTTTCAGAAAGTGACCAACATTAGCGATGCTGTTAATTTGAGAATTTGGGAATTATTACATTTTGTTATATTTGAAGTTTGATAAGTATATACTCGGCATTAACAAACAATGTTTCATGCAAAACAGCTTCTCAAGAAATATTTTTTATAAACCCTCACTTTCCCAAATTTCCGTCACCAGTGAACTTTTGCAAACTTTTAAAGTCTTACGTAAGATTTAAAAAATAACTATCCGAAATTATGAATCTTAACATCGGAAAGGTGGGATTAGAACAGTAGAGATTATATACGATGCTGCATTTCTACTTACCTTTAAGTATCTAGAAGTTGTGACTATTACGATTCAAGTAAAACCATTTGGATGATTTTTTTTTCGTGGTAAATTTTTTAAAACGTCACATGAAGTCTAACTTGTCCTTATTTTCAACCAATATTTCAAATGCTACATTCATAGTCATATATGTGCTTACTTGGACATGAATGGAGTATAAACCTACTTTCTAACTTAGAATAAATACAAGTTAACAATTGCTTTTTATTAATTTGAAACGAAATGTTTGATCAAGAAGGGAGAAAATTCATAGGTAGCATGTTATACCGCTAAGATTTACAAATTTGCAACTAAATTTAGGTTATTTTGAAGGTTAACATTAACAACTTTATCAATACACCAACGAATTTCTATGAATAGTTTGGACAATGGTGAATAACAAAGTTAGCCGAAAAGTTCCTTACCGTTGGGTTAATTTGACAGAAAACTTGTTAGCTAGATCACTTATGCCAACATGAGCAATAGTTAAAACAGAGGATAAGTCGATTGTATCTATGGTTTCCGCACCAGGTGGCTTCAAGAATTAGGATTACAAGTAGGTAGAGTTAGTTTTCATTAACATGAGGGTTGGAGGATTGGTGCCTTCTGCCAGCCTATAGACAATGTTTAAAACGGGTAAATCCAATTTTTGGCATCATGTGACAACAAATTTTAATATTTCTGGTCCTTTTCATTCGGTTCCATTGACACGAAACATGGCAAACTGATGCTTCATGCCATCCTAAACAATATTGAAATGAAAACCATGAATTATATGTGATATTTCTACACCAGACTGAAATTTTAAATAATGAGGCTGGATTTTACTTAGAAAAGAACCAGCAAACACAAATAAGAAAACAGAGGGAAAATTTTCAATTAAAAATCGACCGCTATGTTTAAAATTGCAGTGTTGTTGTTGACAATGTTAGAGATTGCGGTTGCCCGATAATTACCATTGCTACAATTCCACTAAAAATTCTATTGAAAACTTAAAATTGCATTCCACTTAAAATTTCCATTGAAAACAAGAATGTTGAAATCAGAGCTTTTCGATTTTAATTTAGAAATACTTAAAAGGATATTTATGGATTCAACTAAAAGCGAATAAAGTTGAGGATTAGTTTTATAGTTTGATTCACAAGGGAGGGGGCTCCAAAAATTCAGAAATATGCTAACTATTTTGTTGAAAATTTAGTATATTATAGGAAACAATATTAATAGATAAATTCCTAAAATCTGCTAAACCACTATGCAAACCACTTCATTTTATTTTTAGAACTGAAAATTATTTAAAATAATTTAAAAAATTTGCTATCCAAGGATAAATAATACTTCAGTCATGCATTTTGCCTACTAGGTAATTGCTTTGCAAGATTCAGAAAGGATTTTGCAGTGCAATCACTAGGAACAGATAAACTCATAAATCAAACATGAAAGAATATTTGTTAAGGAACTGCATGTAAAGTTACTCCTAAATCAAAACAATTTTATGTTATATAAGAACACCTGAGATTATATGTACGCATCAATGATAGACAATTTCCATTATCATTCATAACTCTATTTGTATATGGGGAAGCATTGTTGGGAATGTCATTCGGTTGGCGCCCACACATACGTCCACCTAGCAACCTCTTTCATTGTTTCTTATGGTTTAGGGGGCTACTTATGCAGCAAGATGCATGAGTGTTTTGAAACGCTGCGAGCAACTTTTAAGTTTAAGGAGGAAAATTCTTGAGCGTTTCTACTAGAACTAGTTTTTGACGCGTGCATCAAAAACGGAGCCGCGCATCAATTTTTATGATGCGAATTCTGAACGAGCAGTAACGCCTTTTTCTGTTTCTACCGTGTACCTTTCTGCTCCAAGTTTTTTTAAGTAGGGACGAGATTTCCGAAGTATCACTTTATGCAACTTTCTAGTTGGCAGGAAGCCGCGAGAAGAAAACGTTTGATGTTCCTATGTGGGATTCAAACTTAAATCGATTGTTCGTCAAGTTTATCGATTATCGAATTGAATAGTAAGTACAAGCAATGTAAACATTTGTCACCCATTGGTGCCAAAGCAACTCATATAAATTGCATGGCGTAATAATCATAAAAGTTAACAACGTTTTATTTTGCATATTTTTAGACTGTAAAAGCGGTTATCTATTGTTCTACCACATTTACATAACCTTTATACCATAAACAAGCATATTTATAGGGAATAGGCAGTGTAAACTTAAATTATGTAAATATATTTCAAAACCAGATAGCACTTGAAATATGTCGTCTAAAAGAGAGATTGTTTCGCTATAGGTCAAATTAGGAATGATTCAAAGTTTGAGATAAATCATTTAATTGTAGTCAATGTAAAATACATACTATTAAAGATCTATTTAAGAAGATTCCCATGTATAATATTGAGCTGGCTGCAGTATTTGAGGTTGATTCAACCAGTTGCACGCGGATAAATAATTTATTAAGATATGTAATATTTTGATTTTACTGTATTATTCATTTTTATTGTATACCGCCCCCAGGGTAATTGGACAATTTTAGAATAATTGGAGACTGGTTCCATCAATCATCCATAATCCAAATTGAAAAGCCTTTATTGTGAATAATGCAAACATATTCAGATAATGCACTTGTATAGCTTTCAAACTGTTTGTTGAGAATTTTGTGTTCGTCTGATGAAAACATACAGAATTCCGTTTGCTAAAGAAAGAATTCTGTATACTAAAAAAAGACAAAATTCTGTCTTCTAGTATACAGAATTCTGTGTAGCAGTGTTGTGTGCAAACCAACTCAATAGAAGGGAAAATATAACGTTACGATAAAACCGCAACTGTACTTCCAGCTTCTGTGTAAGTAAAAGACAGAATTACGTCTTATTCTAGTATACATAATTCTGTCTTTAGCAAACATAATTCTATGTTTTCATCAGACAGCATTTTATAAATTTATTAGCAAATAAATTTTTAATTTTTTTTGATATTCTTTTCAAATTTAGTGAAACTGAAAATTAAATATTGTATTGCCACAAATTAATTATTACTCAACTTGTTGTATTAGCTAAAACAGTTAACTTCTTTTTATCAAGATGCATGTATAAGTTGATGTGAAACAAACTAATAAATCGAAGGCAGTAAAAACAGCTTAATTGCCATAACTTATTATACTTTTTTTGTACATTCATGTTTCCCAATAACCTGTTTATTCGAATAACTAAAAACAAACTATTAAATATTTTGTTTTGATTATAGAAGTTTAGACAGACATTCATCTAGATTCAAATCCATCTAATTTTTTGAAAAAAAAAAAGATTATTACCTGTCGGCTTTCAATTGGAACTTTAACTTTCACAAAAAGTGAAATTACATTCCATTATATTTTTTAATTCCATCCAGCTAGTCTTGCAGACATTAACAGATTTCCTTTATTTATTCCCTCACTGTCTAATCAACAGGTTGTTCTCAAGCGTTTATGTTTTAAACATTTCCTAATTTATTACGAATGGTTTACCGTCAGGTTAATGTGGTGGGCCTGAATTGCCACATTGAGATTGAGACAGGATTGACACTAAAATTTAGCCATAGCGATGACCTAAATACCTGTTGTGGACAATACTGTCTTCAATCTCAATACTGCTCTAAAACTTACTTGTATTTCTCGTTAGCCTGGTTACAACAATTTAGGAGTTAATTTAATTGCTAATATTTGATGAATAGTTAATGTACAATTTTCAATAAATAAGTGAGTACAAATACGGGCGAACAACTTAATATCCTCCGCCTCAGTACCATAAGAATAAGTGAAGGGTGAATAGGGCGCGTGCTACCATTTTTTCATTGGCCCTAAATTTTACTTTTGAAGTACGAGCAGACGAATTGTTGAAACGAATATTCAAATAATAAATACAGTTATAAAATAATATTTTTAAGCGAATATGATTGATTTAGGAAAAGCATATAATTTGCACAATCTTTATTTAATCTCTTACCATCAATAGAGTAAGCCATTCTGTATTACAGTGAAAAAATATTCTAAATTGCAAGATCTAATAGTTATGTATGAAAAATTATGTATATACAGATACAGTAAAACCCTGAACAAAACAACAATGTTCACTGTCTCACCGTTTTTATGAAAACTTACATTTGAACACGAACTATTCTAAATATTAGAAAATCTTTGGCATTCTACTTATACGTTTCAAATATTATTGATGTCCGATTGGCGCAAGGTTGGTATAAACAAATTGCTCAGCAGTTTTGTTTTTCAACAGCAAACTTTTATAACTGAACGTTTTTGTTACGACTATTTTACTAATAAAAACATCGAAAATCAGGCGTAATTTTTGCTACTAAATACTCCATGATAAGCGATGTTCCAAAGTTGTAGTGTATTTAGTTTAAAACAAAATTAGTCGAAAATCTTATCAAAACAATTGTTTTAGCGAATAACTGAATTTGTCGTTGTATAGACTTAGGTAGAACTTGTACTTTTTACGATTATTAATAGCATTAACTCGCTAGGCGCTAAACAAACAGAGCAAATCATCCAAAGCTCATCCGTTTAAAATATTTCGTTTCTATTTCAACATCAAATCAGCAAGGGATAGTCATCATGAAAATCATTCGTGGGAACTCAGGAGGTTTCGGTGATTCACACAGCAACTTGTTATGCTGCAGGTTTAATAATGCAATTCATTTAATTTTTCTTGTTTCTGACCCTGAACTCAGACCGGAAGCTGAATTTCAGTAACAAAAAAATGGACTTGAAACTATATACGAAATGTGGAATTATATATTCAGAAGAATGTGAACGTGGATTCGGTAATGCAGGTGTGAATCATAATAGCGACATAATTTTAGCATAAATTTTTTTTTCTGTAATCTGTTTTGGTGTCAAGTGTCAGGTAAGTGGTCAAACAAACAAAGGCATGTCGCCGACAACGGCATGTCCCCGATATAGCAACTACCATTAATAAACAACTTTTATTAGTATTAACAACGAAGTAGGAAGGCTTTCTGTGATGTCTGTCCGTCTATCTGTTCCGCAGAGTGGAATATGCTGGTTCGGCGGACTTATTAAAAGTTGTGAAAACGATAGTTTTCAAATCATGGACATCTTTCGTGTTATCGTGCTATTTTTATATGATGTGTTTTGTTCTTAAAAAGAAAATTGACTATATTTCTAAGTGAACTAAGGGTTGATGCCGTTTTCATTGACACGTGTTTCTATTTCCGGCTAAGGTATGCGGAGCTTATTTTTTATTCAAGCTATTGTAAGAACATTTAGTCCAACTGTTCTTTTCATTTATCTAATTTATGTATCAGTATGTTTATACGAAACTAGGATCTATTAAATTTCACGATTTCACTACTCGATGCTAATTAGACATTTTAACTCTAAGCAGCATTTTAGAATTCAAATATTTTTGTTTGCCCAAAGTTGAAAAACAAATTTTGTTCTTTTCAAAATTGACAACACAATTTATCTATTGTATAGCTTTCTGACGAACAATTTGTTTCTTTACTATCAGTACCAAACAACTAACCAGCGTAGCTCCACGTGCTTCATGTTTCTATGTGTCTTTTTGTGAGTCCAAACATGTTCACTAATATACTTGTCTTTATTTAACATCGATACTATTTTTATATGCTCCCAATTGTGTAAGTAAATTATTTTTGTTTCCTAACCTCTTTGGACAAACAAATTTTGCTTTTTGACATTTCATTAGAAGATTATACGTATCTTATTATTTTGTGACGAACAAATTGTTTCTACACTTCCTTCTCCTTGCCTGTTGTCTCGAAAAAAGATACTTTTATGTACTTGTACGTGTCCTCACCATGTCCACTTATCTACGAAGTTCTGATTAGCTCTCTGAAGCTCCATAAATTCTTAATTATTGCCTAAGTTTGCTAATATTTCCCTATTTGAATATCTATGTGGATTTGTGTAGATAGTAAGGGTGTTATTGTAGCTTTACATGTATTTCATGTTCTTACATTCCTAGTACTATTTATTCCTAGGATGCTCCATTTGTCACTACTGTTTTCTATGTACGAATCTCTATGTATCTTTGTCGTCATTGCTACCACTACTCGTGCCTTTAGTCATCACAATAATTCTTCAAGCATTCTCGGATTAAATAGTTGTGAATACTGACCGCGCAAAAAAAATTCAAATTTTAACCAAATTCTAGACATTTGCACGAAGACTATATTTAGGATAACAAAATATTCTTTCATAATTCCTAATCATTAATATTATATGTTACTACTGCCTATGAATGAGGCTAGGTTTGGTAAATAATGAACTTTTTTCTACTTTGGTAATAATAAATAATGATTCTAAGGGTAGATAATGTGACTTTTTTAGAGGAAATGTACTATAATTTAATTTCACTGACCAAAATTAAAAATATTTTAAACCATGCAGATTTGCATTTTCATAATCTAAATTAACAAATTCGCAGCCTCCACTTGCATCAGCACTTTTTTTAATTTTGTTAGCGACAAATTGTCAGTTAAAGAAATCAAGGTGCCACTCTGTACTAAAAAAAATACTTAAAAACAAAGAAATCAAAATGGGACTATCAAAGAAACAAAGTACCTTACCAAAGTTATACTTTTTAAGGGATTGATTTTTGATTAGATGGAATTATATTATAAGGAGAGGAGTTTATATAAAGATTTTTTATGGGATATAAAGAACAAATAAATACATAATATTGGTGAGAAATTTATTATTACCAAAAAAAAAAAAAGTTCATCATTTACCAAATCTAGCCTCATTCATAGGCAGTAGTAACATAATGTTAATGATTATGAAGAAATATTCTGTTATCCTAAATAAAATCTTCGTGCAAATGTTTAGAATTTGGTTAACATTTGAATTTTTTTGCGCGGTCAGTATTCACAGCTATTTAACCTTCCTCGTCGCAAAATAGTGTCTATTTAGAATTACATGATTATGTATCACATCGAATGTTGAAGGTTCCGGTTTCTACGTAATTCTACGTATTTTTTTTGTCTCCCATTTACAAGAAATAATGAGAAATGGCAAAAACATCGAATTTAACAAAAATATTGTGAACTTTCTTAACAATGGGTATCTATAACTTCTGCATTTATTTTGCAAAAGCAGTAATTATTGGTACTACCAAATGATTATTTTTACGTTATCTCAACTTTCACAAAATATATTTTATTATTTTCAACATTTAGTTTAGTTGAAAATAAAGTTCAATGGTTTATTATTTTGTCCTTATATGTCATGAGGAATCGTGTAGCACGTAATTTAATCCTATTCATTTTTTCACTTTTATTTTGTTATAGATAACTGTATTTAGACTTTAACGCGGATTTGGTATTCATGGTCAACAATTTACGGACGGTAATCTTTTTTTTATTCAGACCTGATTCAAAGTAAGCGAATAATAACCGAGGATAAACTATGCTAACCATGCAGTTTAGGTGTCTTTCGGTTTGGTGCTGAGGTAAATAAATTCACTTATTTTGTTTGTAAGGCTCCTCGCAATCTATTAATTATCTTTCAGTTTGCGATTTCACATCGTTAGAAAAATCATTACAATTATTTTAGATTCATGCAGTTTCATATGGCTTATCATCTACACATTTTATGTCTTAGACCTACTGTGCAAGGTTAATGGGATAAATGCTTGGTATATTTCCCAACCAAATTAACATAATGTTCCTTAATTGAATACAATAAACTTCAAGCGTATAAACTAAATTGAGTAATACGTGGGAAATATTTATATACTTGGGATTTTGCAAATAAAAAATTTCAGAACTACTAAACCAAAATTATTGAGGAACTACAATTCGATCAAAATTAGTCTAAATAATCAACAGGTCGCATTATTAACACTTCTAATTTTTACCATAAAGAATGAGATTTAATTCATTTTTAGAACAAGTTCTTGTGTCTCTTCTTGACTTAATAATTTTTATTAGTTGCATTACAATCTTCATAATTCCTTACACAGTTATGATAATATATAAACGCTTAATATGTCTGATTGTTAAAATACGTTACCCATCGGCAACAATGTTCGATAATGCATCACTCGCAATATTGGCAGTGGACAAACAATTCCTTATTGCTGAACATACTATAACTTCCTGTACAAATAAAATTTCTGGTTTATACATGGTAGTTGGATTTTCAATTAATATTGGACAACACCACATCCGTCGGATTGCCATAGAAGAACTCCGTGAACTTTTTCAAACTAAAATCATCAACAACCATGCGAAGGGAAAATTTGCTGATTTATTTGTTCACTTATTATATTTCGGTGGATACTTCTTCAAAAATCCTGTTCAAAACTTTGTTATCGAGGAGCAAATATTTGCAGTTAATCTGGACGCCGGTGATACCATTATGGACTTTTACTCTGATTGGATGCGGCAACCATTTGGTGTTGGTTATCCACTTTGGCAGATGGCGCTTATAGTGGGAATTGAAGAAACTTTTGTGGCGTTTAGAATTCACCATTCTCTTGCAGACGGATATTGTCTTTCACATATTGCAGACATACTTATGGATATGGAGACACCCTACAACTATAAACCGTATTGTGAAAATTTTTTCGAAAAGGTAAACTCTCAACCTTATAAAGTAACTTTATTATAATATTTAATAAACCCCGCTCTGATTCTTAGTATATTTAGGATCCTAGATAATTTCTCGGCTCCTTAGCAAAAATATTTAAATTTTGGCAAAGCGCTTAGTAAATTTCGTAACAGGCCGCTAGATTGTTGCTTTAGTGAGTTCCAGTGTGAGTTCCAACAGCACTTTGTATATTTATATACAGATCCTGACCATTACTTAGGTGGTGAAACAAGAAAATAAAACTTGACCTAAGTGTGTTGAGTATTCTGCACTCGTGCTGAGATACTTGGTATTTTACAATATTACGATATTTAATTAACTCGCTTCTTTATATGAATATATATGTCAATGTTTCCAAGCATATATTGTTGTTTCGATAACATGCCCAAGTGATGATGCAACGACGATAATTCGAACTTTCAGTTCATGGCGGCTAGGTTTACTTTTAATATAAACCCTAATAGTAGCTTTACCCCTGAGCTTGACAAGCATTTCTTTCATGCTTGTTAAGCATGGAAGAAATGACTGGAAAACGTTTATTGAATTCACGAATTTTATGCACGAAACCAGGAAGAATGAGATTAATTTTCTCCTGCTGCTCCTGATTCGGCTTCTGCCTTGTGATTGTAGTCGCATAAATGTTTTTAAACTTACTTGAATTTATCACTTCCCACTTGATGGTAAATGGATGAGCATAATTCATGTTGGAGGTCCATTATTCCGGAACAGGTTGTATTCCAAATAGAAAAAACAGCACCTTAACACTCTTTGTTACGATTGCACAGCAGTGAGATGATATTTGTCCACTCTTGCAGGCAAGTTGATAAATTGATACCTTCTCCTGTCAAGTGACTTTACGGGGGTGGCAACGGTGAGTTGAAAATGTTCCATCATACGCCACCAATATCAGAGATATGATTACTATTCGCTTACTCTCTCAACCCCGGGATAAGTTTTTATCCGTTGGCACGTATTGTTGTGTGAACAGTTTAGGAACATTGACAATCCCAAGCTTTAGTGTGTTAATAAGTTGCGATTGAAAATTTTTTTTTAATAAGTCCGCAATAGAAACTGTGGATTGCCATAAAGTCCTGATGGATCCAGAAATTCAAAAATTTTAGCGTTAGTGGTAGGATCAAAGTTGTATATGGTTCATTTCGGGATAATAACTGTTTTGCCTTTGCACAGATAGTAAAAGAACAGATAGCAAAGTATTTGTGAAACCATATATATTTTCGCTGCACCTTTTATGAGAGATGCGAATTGCACTCAGTGAAACGTTCTTCGCCAAATCCTGCGGGAACTTTGATATTCCATTGACTTGCTCACTTTGTTTAGTATTAGTCGCTTGATTGGTTATGTTAGCGGTCAGTTGAATACCAAAATGATATAACAAACTATTTCACTAGGTGATCGTGGACACAGAAATTCGTCAACTGAGTAAATATGAAATTATAATCATTTTTTAGAAATGAAAACTGTCATAGTAAATGGAATCATTCTGTTTTTAAACAATTTGTTTGATAGGACATTTTGCTTCCCCACCAATGCCTATCTAGAATTCGGGACACACTTAGACTGTGGACCAAATTTATTATTGTCTTAGATGTGTTGAATATTAGCTATTGTTATTATACATACGGTATTACAGAAAATGAATACAAATGAAAAGTGTAAATTTTAAGATGCGCTGGTGTAATGAACTGAATTTTGAAATATGTGTCAGTGAGACGTGTATTCACAATCACTAGAAAATACCTTAAAACTCAGGCCACTTCCAACCAAAGGGTAACCGGTTGTGTCTGGGTACGGTGCATTATCTGGGAATGATTTTAGATAGAAACTCACATGGAAAACGTATTTTGAAACAAACATATTTCCAAGTGCCAACGAGAAGTGGGGAAATTCTGAGACTTTAGGTGTCATTGCTCTATACAGCTGTGATAAGACCTTGTTAATTATGGGACACACGGCTTGGTTTCTGTCGAAGGAATAACAAATACTCTGATGATTATACGACATGTGCAAAATTTTAGACAGGGACATGTGTAGGATTATGCGCTCAACACCCATTGCGTCATTGTATCTCTAAGACTTCCAAAAAATTAAAACCTAGAGCAATGGAAACTTTGGCTTTGCGCACCATATCTTATCTCCGAAGCTATTACCACTGGAAAGATTTTCTTGAATTTGGAGATATAGAACTTAAATCGTACAAGTATTTGCTGAGTTGCTTAATTTGTATCACCTTATAAACTCTTACGCTCGGTTTAGTGATCTCTCTATTTTACGTTTGTCGTACCTCGTGTCGTCACCTCGACGTGTTGTGTCGTTCAGGAGGCATTTAGAGTTTGTTAAAGCATAACGCAAAGAAATTTCCTCTATAGTTTCACTGAGAGGATCTTTGCATTATCTCTAAATTGAAAATGTAACTTAAAATTTTTAAATCACCTATCCTTCACTTATTCAAAAGTTGAAAATCTTTAACTTTTATGGATAGAGAGGCATTATCACTAAATGTTTTCTCTCAAAGCATTCTCGCGTTGTGTCTCCCTAGTAACGCTCGAGAGATTCTTAGATGAACTCTAAATTGAATAACCTATCCGTCCTCTAAAAGATTACTCAAGAGAAGAATAAGTGAAAGTGATCACTAAACCGGGCGTTAGACTATTTAAACGTACACATTAAATGAAGATATTGTGACGATGTGTCCTGTCTCCTGACAGGACAGATGACTGACTAATGAGACAGAGTACACCACAGAATACCAGACAACCCACCCTCCAAATCCCAGACTACTTACGAAAGGACGACTGATGACTGGACAACTGATGACTGGACAACTGAAGAGTGGACAACTACTGACAAAACAACTGATGACTGGACGACTAATGACAATAACTGATGACTGGACAACTAATGACTGGACAACTGAAGAGTGGACAACTACTGACAAAACAACTGATGACTGGGCGACTAATGACAATAACTGATGACTGGACAACTAATGACTGAAAACTGATTTTATTTATTATTTTAGAATAAATAATAAATTACAAATTCTCTGATAGAGAGAGAGAGGATGGAAGGCCAACTTATGGCCTCTAAAACCCAATCAAAACTGCTCCTCCAAACTCCTCATACAGTTCCTTTTCTTTTGGTGGAACTGTATGAGGAG
>NIPM01000145.1:237713-316843 GCA_002738285.1 Holacanthella duospinosa | reverse complement strand
GAGTTTCCTAACCAATCAGGAGACTCCTTCCCCATCCTCTCTCTCTCTTTCAATCTCAAACATCATACCTGTAAATTAAGTTTACAACATAGTCTGCGAGCCTTGGCTCGCAGTTAAATTTTAACATAAATTGAATTATAATTATTATAATAATTATGCGCTGTCTCAATATGACTGGAATACACCTGGTTCACTTCGGAATTCTGACTTGATCATCGGCTGTTTCTGCCGCCGGGTAGAGAATTCTTGGTTATACAAGTACCACCATCTATCTCAGAACATCTGTTAACCACGAAGTCNTTATACAAGTACCACCATCTATCTCAGAACATCTGTTAACCACGAAGTCCTCAAGTAAAACGCAACAACTTGCCGAACCAATTGATGGAAAGTGACTTTCATCAGGGTGAAGTGGTCTACTATACTCGAAACTTAAATGCCACCAAAGTTTTCTGTTGACAAAATTTATGATATTTGAACATCAATTTAAATGGCAGGATTTTTTTGTCGTTTTAAACTGCTTCCGCATAACAGTCACTACATAAAATGGAAGTCGCAGTGCCGATGNCCTCAAGTAAAACGCAACAACTTGCCGAACCAATTGATGGAAAGTGACTTTCATCAGGGTGAAGTGGTCTACTACACTCGAAACTTAAATGCCACCAAAGTTTTCTGTTGACAAAATTTATGATATTTGAACATCCATTTAAATGTCAGGATTTTTTTGTCGTTTTAAACTGCTTCCGCATAACAGTCACTACATAAAATGGAAGTCGCAGTGCCGATGTTCCACTATTGTATAAGTAACCCAATAAATATTAATTAAATTCATTTACTTGTTTTTTAGGTAGTTCGAGTGTTGAGTGGGCCAAGAGTTTCTTTCAAATGTGCACAGGAGTTGGAACGAATTTCTACAGTTCAGCCTTTTACTGGTTGTCTAAACGCTAAGACAATAATGAGTTTTGGTTCAATCGATTTAGCCAGGATAAGGTTTATCCGACAAGCTTACGGAGTCAAATTCAACGCTATAATACTTGCGATGGTTATAGGAGTATTTGAAGACATCGCTAAAAGACGTGATTTGAGTCTTCCGCGCGATGTCACTGTATCCATGGCACTTCCGCTTCCGAATCATCCTTTCCAGCACCGTTTGTGTAATCATGCGTAATGTCCCTTAGAATATCTATCAAAATCTGTCAACAAGTAAAAAGAAAATATAATAATAATTTTTCTATTGATTTCAGCACTGGTATAGCTTTAAGCCTTTGTCTGAAGAAAGACTCTACTCCTAGACAAAATTTGGAAATAGCTTCTTCTAAGCTCAAGTCTGCTTCAGCTATTCATCTCGAGAAATCTATGTTTCCATATTTCAAATCGTTTGTAGGCACATTTTTTCCATTTTTAAAATCAACAAGTTCTATGGGGCAAATATATATTCAAAATGTCATTTCCGAAATGGTAATGTCGAATTTGAATTATTTTCTACTTAATAAGGATGTGAAATCAATTCATGGTATTCTAGGAGCTATGGATTCGTCACTGTGTAAGGTTTTTAAAAAATATTAGTTATAGCTCGAGTGTAACAAAATCTTTGTTTGTAAATAATATAGATTCATACGTCGCCGTTCTGTCTCATACGGGTAAACTGAATATTACGTTTATGTCACATGAAAATGTGTTTTCACGGGCGGAGATGAGAGATATTGTTGATGTCTTACTGCCAAAGCAAATTGAAGCTCTGGAAAGAGAGGCCATGAATACACTGTAGAATAGGTTTATAAAATTGATCAGTTTTAATAACTACCAGTCGAAAACTCATTGTTGATGCAACTCCAGAAAAACAAGTTGGCATGTGGATGCTCTGATTCACTTTTGTATTATCTGGAACAGCTTCTTCTGTGACTTTCAAAACCATACTTAATCAATCAAGTTTATTTGACGTTGGCCATCGCCCTGTCAATGAAATTACGCACAAAAGTAAATTTAAATAAAATAAAATTATTAATGTTAAAATTACTGAAAAAGTTTCAAGATATTTGAAATTAAAAGTGATAAATAAAATGTGTGGATCAGTAGCAGATTCTGTGACGTCCTTGATAAGTTGAATTGTGTCCTTTGGCATTCCTTGAAAGTAATTCAGTCGAATGTGAGNAGATTCTGTGACGTCCTTGATAAGTTGAATTGTGTCCTTTGGCATTCCTTGAAAGTAATTCAGTCGAATGTGAGATGTCCCAGTGCATTCCCAAATAGCATGAAAGAAAGTAGTTGATTTCCACAGTATTTGCACTGCTTCTCCTCAAAAAGTTCCATGTTGAACCATTTTACTTTATTGTAAACAGTTGGAATTCAGCCGAACTTGTAGGATGCATGCCGCCATCGAAAAGGAAATTTTGTTCAATAGAAATGATTCGGAGATTTCAGATAATTTTATTTGCTGATAGTGTGGAATAGTGTAGGATTGCTGTGCACATTTGAAGTCAAAGTTTCTCAAGTGGTCTTCGTACACAGCGAGTAAAAATTTCTTAATAAATTTGACTTCTTTCGCTAAACCTTTTTCACATAAACCTTACATATCTATAGATTTCAGCATATTTTCCAACTGCAAACAACAACTGACAGAAGTTTTAACCATAGAGAGATAGTAAACCTGAATACATCAAAGCATAATGGAATGCTACATGTCTCTAAACAAACAAAATAAGGAGGGAGGGTGCTGAAATGTAGATGGAGGAGTGTCTTAAAGTATTGCTGTTGAAGCCTTTCTATTTCATTTGTGTGTTGTAATCCCCACATCCCTGAGCCGTACAAGGAAGTTAATTTGACAATGGAATTTAAAAGAAATTTTTAGGTTTGCTAGTTGAAGGTTTTCATCCAGCCTAGTGTGCGAAATACAGTGCCTTGCCCAGCAATATTTTTCTCAATAGCAGANTAGTTGAAGGTTTTCATCCAGCCTAGTGTGCGAAATACAGTGCCTTGCCCAGCAATATTTTTCTCAATAGCAGATTTAGAGTGGAAGTTGAACGACCCATTCGATTGGGAAATTATGCCAAGGTATATATAAGATTTCGTAGTTTGTACTGGGTTACCTTTTCAGGAGAACTTGTCATCTTTTCTCACTCTTCCAGTAAACCGTATCGCAAGTAGTTTTGTTTTAGAAAACTTGACCTCGAGNAACTTGTCATCTTTTCTCACTCTTCCAGTAAACCGTATCGCAAGTAGTTTTGTTTTAGAAAACTTGACCTCGAGACCTCGTAAGTGAAAGAAATTAGCAGTGAGATTCATCTTCTGCTGTAAGAGTTCTCATGACTGAGCAACAAGAACTATATCGTCCGCATAAAGAAGCAAATGTACTATCTATCAAATATATTCACCAGGTAAATTTAGTGGACAACCCTATGTTTTTAAAAACTTTCCATGAGAGGGTGTGGTTTGGAGTATCAAATGCNAGATTCTGTGACGTCCTTGATAAGTTGAATTGTGTCCTTTGGCATTCCTTGAAAGTAATTCAGTCGAATGTGAGCTGTCCCAGTGCATTCCCAAATAGCATGAAAGAAAGTGGTTGATCTCCACAGTATTTGCACTGCTTCTCCTCAAAAAGTTCCATGTTGAACCATTTTACTTTATTGTAAACAGTTGGAATTTAGCCANTCTCCTCAAAAAGTTCCATGTTGAACCATTTTACTTTATTGTAAACAGTTGGAATTCAGCCGAACTTGTAGGATGCATGCCGCCATCGAAAAGGAAATTTTGTTCAATAGAAATGATTCGGAGATTTCAGATAATTTTATTTGCTGATAGTGTGGAATAGTGTAGGATTGCTGTGCACATTTGAAGTCAAAGTTTCTCAAGTGGTCTAACAGCGAGTAAAAATTTCTTAACAAATTTGACTTCTTTCGCTAAACCTCTTTCACATAAACCTTACATATCTATAGATTTCAGCATATTTTCCAACTGCAAACAACAACTGACAGAAGTTTTAACCATAGAGAGCTAGTAAACCTGAATACATCAAAGCATAATGGAATGCTACATGTCTCTAAACAAACAAAATAAGGAGGGAGGGTGCTGAAATGTAGATGGAGGAGTGTCTTAAAGTATTGCTGTTGAACCCTTTCTATTTCATTTGTGTGTTGTAGTCCCCACATCCCTGAGCCGTACAAGGAAGTTAATTTGACAATGGAATTTAAAAGAAATTTTGAGGTTTGCAAGTTGAAGGTTTTCATCCAGCCTAGTGTGCGAAATACAGTGCCTTGCCCAGCAATATTTTTCTCAATAGCAGATTTAGAGTGGAAGTTGAACGACCCATTCGATTGGGAAATTATGCCAAGGTATATATAAGATTTCGTAGTTTGTACTGGGTTACCTTTTCAGGAGAACTTGTCATCTTTTCTCACTCTTCCAGTAAACCGTATCGCAAGTAGTTTTGTTTTAGAAAACTTGACCTCGAGACCTCGTAAGTGAAAGAAATTAGCAGTGAGATTCATCTTCTGCTGTAAGAGTTCTCATGACTGAGCAACAAGAACTATATCGTCCGCATAAAGAAGCAAATGTACTATCTATCAAATATATTCACCAATTCTACAATAATGAGGTTAAATAGAGTTTGCGGATTCTCCTTGAGGGAGTCCTTTCCTGATCTTTATTCCCTCCGTTAAACCGTAAGACGTGGAAATTTTTGCACCTGCATCGTCGTATATATATTTGAACTCATNAGAGTTCTCATGACTGAGCAACAAGAACTATATCGTCCGCATAAAGAAGCAAATGTACTATCTATCAAATATATTCACCAGGTAAATTTAGTGGACAACCCTATGTTTTTAAAAACTTTCCATGAGAGGGTGTGGTTTGGAGTATCAAATGCTTGTGAAAGATCAACAAGGCAAACATATAATTCCTTTTCTTTGAGGAGTTGGATCTATTGACATGAGAGTAAAAACGTGGTCAACGCAAGATCTTCCCTTCCGAAAACCTGCCTGGAAGTAGGATACGTTGTTTTGTTTGATTATCAACTCCACCAGCCTATTATTTAGAATTTTAATAAAAAGTTTGAGTTTGCTGTTCAGTAGAGAGATAGGACGGTAATTCCCGGGGACTTCTCTTGAACCCTTTTTTAGTATCGGACAAATTCACGCATTACACCATTCAACGGAGACTTTCCCTGAATCAAAACAGTTGGGAAAGGCTGGTTAAGTATAGTAAAAGGACAGGCGAAGTTTTCTTATATACACTGTTTGGTATTAGGTCTTCACCAGGTGCTTTCCCAAATTTCACTGATTTGATGACCAAGTGTGTTTCGAGAGCACTGAATTCCCTGTTTAGGATTGGGTCAGTGACATTTACGCTTTTGGCGTATGGTGAATTTAACGATTCGAGGTTTTTGGGATTGAACACACTGCTAAAATGCCGATGCCATTGAATTGCCGATATGTTGTTTGTGGGTTCTGTAGTGCGTCCAAAGTATTTTGCCGTTTTCTAAACTTGGACGGGTTGGAAGATTAGTGCAGCTGCAGACATAGTTGAGAAATAAAGTTATCCTTTTTCTGGTTAGTTATAATTTTGTATTTTTTGTTGCTATCAATGTATTCTTTGGCAAGCTGTTTCATTCTTCCACTGTCAGTGTTCCTAAGTATGAGCCTCAACGAGCGATTTTTTTCGTATTTAAGCATTTGCAATCATTATCAAACCATTTATGGCGGTTTTCCTGTGGTTTCAGATATTTGAATAACTTGAGGTCTTTGCAGGAGAGGTCCACGTCGATGAATTCAATAGGAGAATTACTTATTTTCAGTTCGAGTGATTTGACAAATTCATAAATTTCGGGTTGTTTAACGAGGAACGGTTTTGGTTTTCTTAAATTCGACACGAGTAGTTGGGCATCGATAAGGTGACTTCAAGGAAAACAGTAATGGGAAATGATCCGAGTCAGTCCAATCGAGAACCTCAAGAGAAGCGGCTTCCCTAGTTAGAGTAGGGGTTATGAGAAGTAGGTCTACAACGCTGCATCCTCCGTTTAATTTATTAATAAATGTGAAATTACCTACTTCGCCTGGAAGGGAACCATTTCCTACTAGCAGTCCCAACTCTGAAGCCCAAAATAGCAAGTTACGTCCGTTTCCATTAACCACTAAATCTTTGCTGTTTCTGTTATAAAATGTAACGGGACTTCTAACCCTATTCTTGCAATCATGTCTCCAATTACTATTCAATTTTTGAAGGGGAAATGCATGATTTCTTGAAAGAAATTGTCAAAATTGACTTGGAACTCCTGAGTTGGCGGAAAACTATTCTTATAAAATAGAGAAAAATGTTTGGGGCACATGTTCAAAAGCAAAATTTATTTGTCCATGAAGTATAAGATTGGAAGAGCTTTCAGCAATGAAGTATACCAAGTATAATTGTGAAAAAAAATTTTCGATAGCTTCATTTTCTAAGTAGAAAACTTCCAATGACTGTTAATGTTTCTAATCCATGATGTTTTGTTAGAATTTTAATATTAGTGTTACATAAAATACGATTTTAGCTGTAATTATGAATACAAAGCAGTTTGTATATTTGTATATTGCTAGTACCCTAAAGAATCAAAATTAGGTTTAGTAGATACACTAGATTTCAAAATTAGGCTCAAAACTTGGTTTACCATTTCCAAAAATTTCACGGTTTAATGGAATGGCTCTTTTCTACAACGTGTAACAAAATTTCGTTTTCTATCTAATAATATTAGTTTGATAAATCAATGTGTAAGACGAATCAAAATTATTAAAGTAATAAATATATAATAGAAACAAGAGAATTGGTAAACAGGTCCTAATGTTCAATATCACATTAAAAACTTGGCTCTCTCATAAATACAGCTTTGAACACTTTATTTTGTTTCAAATGCTTTGTCACAAAACTCATCGTACATCGAAATATGTAGGATTTAATAAAAAATTTCCCCATGCTGAAGAATATACACTGAATTTTTTTCAAACCTCCCATAAACGAAAAGTTGAAACCATGGCGATTCAATCGTTTGTGCTGTTTTGTTGGATACACTGATAATCGGTCATTGACCACCCCTGTTTCTACATTTTAGTATTTCCTCTCCGATTTGCTTGACTCGCCATCGTGCATATATGTCAAATTTGTTAAAATTATTATTTGTGGATTTTACTGAAGATATGCTCCATATAATTATACAGAGGATTATTTAGGAATTGGTAAATAAGATAGTCATAAGAAGGGTGACGCTAAAAAAGATGCCGAGCAGACACAGAAGTTTAGATAAGCTATAAGTTTATATAAGATACCCGCTATCGAGCAGTCATTAAATGCTTTACAAAGAGTTTTTAGCCTTGCATTATCTCCAACTTACTATAACTATAAAGACTTGTTTTAATTACTCGAAATGACAGGACAAGGCAAATTAATTATAAATAATTATTTATATAATTAAAAATAATTATTTCAGGGGCTTGTTTGTCAGAAACTTGTTTGTCAGGGCCGGTTTGTCAGACGGTTAATGCTTAGTATAGTCTCAAAATTGTAAAGATTCAGAAACGCTTGTAAGGATTCATACCTTGGCATTCTCAACTAAGGAGTAGCCGTTAACATATCCGCACAAATTCGCGCTAAAAAACGTAGTTTCCTACAAGAACAAGAGATGGCAGTGTCAGTTTATTAAGCGTGGTGTCCTTATAACTTTCTTCATTACCAATTCCCAAATAATCCTCTGTATATGAAGAGGATGACTTTTGAATGGCCTCCCAGGTCAGACGATTTAACCTGTGTGAATTTTTTTATATGAGGATTTGCGACAATTGACTTCTTTAAAAATAGTATTGTCATCGTGTTTCAGAACATCGATGCCAAAAAGTTTGAAAACAGTTAACGATAACTTTAAGATATATGGGTAGTCTCTTCGCCAAGTAGTATCGCGACTTTGAACGCTTATTACAGTTTTACATTTAAGTTTACTTAAAATAAATTTATACCCAGAAACTGACTTAATATTGTTGCTTAAATGTTCATCGTACGCAACGTATCTAATAGACTCGTTACGAATAACAAATTATCGCCCAAATTCACTGTTGTTACTCCTGAATTGCTTATTTTAGAAAATAACAAACTCAAAAAATGGAGGTTTGAAAAAAATTCATTGCATAACGGACTGCTTCCTAATGAAATATTTAACAACCATCTTCCCAAACTAAAGGTAATTATATATATTTTACTAGACTCAAAAATATAACCTGTATTATCACATGCTGAGCTGTTTTACATGTTTTTTTCTCACACTAAAGCATTCAACATTTATTTTTTGAAGGTGATTACTTTGCATTTATGAAGCGTTTATCAAGCGTTTTACTTTACTAAAAGTTTTTAACATTCATTTTACAATACTTTGAACATTTGATGTATTTTGCAATAGTTCCAACACGGTGCAAACTTTGGTAAAATAATTTCATGTTTACTGTGGACCTTACTTATTATAATCTGGGTATGTTGGAAGTACGACTATGTTGTATCGAAACCGTTTGTCGATGCTAGAAATATTCGTATTAATGTTAAAAACTAGGTTTCTAATAAACTAGAAAATATGCACAATCCTGTGTAATGAACCATAACTCCTCGTCCAGCAGTTCAATTCTTAATGAAGAGAGATGAACAAAAACATTGCTATGTGGAAAATATCAATTTAAAAATTATTTGCCAGTGGATAGAGATATGAAATCTAAAATTTTTTGAAAGCATTTCATTTACGCGTAATTTGTAAAAAAACACACATTTATCAACAGTTTCATTTCTTTTGATTCTTGATCTCTTACAGTTTCCCCAAATTTTAAGTCAAAACATGCAGTGCAGTCTCCAAGCCATTCTTCAATGTTTAGTCTAATCGATAACACTCCCGTCCAATAAATCGGCCAAGAATTATGACACTTAGAATCCGTCATCCATCTTGGGCTCATTATTGCCCAATGGCGGAAGTTTTGGTGATTGATTCGTCCGTCTAAAAAGAAAGCCGCTTCGTCGGTGAAACAAATACTGTATAGTAGAACTGATATCTCCTTACACATTTCCAGCATCAGTTAGCAGTACATGAGGCAAAAAAAGTCTTCTTGCTTTAAAAATTACAAAAGGACTATCATGTATAGGTGAAATATTTGTTCTTTCAAAATTTGCCGTACAGATGTTCGACACATTCAGCATCAATTGCCAGCATACGTGTCGACTGTTCTGGATTTTGTTTCAAAGCCGCAACAACGCATGCAGAAAAAAACAGATTGGATATTGGCTTTTGGATTCGTCTCTTTTTCTTCTTCTGATATCCTGATTGCTCATGCTCCCTCACAGCTAACATAACTGTCTTATGATCTGGAATGGCTGAACCATGATTAGCATTTGCAAACACTGTATTTGTTTTGTAACTGTTATACTCGTGTTGGTAGTAGTAATTTTCGTTAAAAATATCTCTAAATTTTTGGAAACTACGGTGCCATTCTCACAACGGTGAATCTATTGTTATGTGTTACAAACACATTATAGATCTAACTTGTCCGTCCGTCCATCCGTCCGTCCGTCTGTTCATCCGTTCGCCTATTCGTCGGTGCTCTAACTCAAAAACTAATTGACGGATCTAGATGCGGTTTTCACTAATCGATAGCCTATGCACTAGGAACGAAAAAATTCTATGATGAGGCATATTTACCAATTCTTACCTAGTTTATTCAAAGTTTTCCGAGACTCTAATTTTGCCGTATAGAATTTTACATGTTAAATAAAAAGTCTAATATGTCGAGAACTAATGGAAGATCGGACTGGAGTTTTCAGTATGGGATAACATGAATCAAGCTGTTTCACCAAAACACTGTGCATTATTATCGAGCACTTTACTTTCGAATTGACATGCGCAGTGGATGATGGGATGGTCAATAAGACGAGACGTTCGCATTAAACGTTTAAATGCACATCCGACGATTATATCATTTAGAGGATCGTTTGTAAGTTGGTCTGGGCTTTTTTAACACGTAGACGTTTATTGAGTTGACACAGTAATCTAATTTTTGATTCATTAGAACGACAAAAATGATTTATTTTTCACAATCCCAAAGGTCAAAAACCAGCGTTACTAACGTCAATCCAAGATCAAATGGAATTTTTTTAATTTAGCATTACAATTGGTATAGAGAAGTTTTTGAAATAAGTTATGAATTATTTGAACAACCTCAATTTGGGTGCTTTAAAAAGTACTGAAATGGTTTGTTTGAATTTGCAACAATAAAAGCCTGTAAATTAAAAAATTTCCAATTGATTATGAATTGATCTTGGTAACGTTAGCTCTTCAACTTGGTGAGACAAGTAGAGTAGTTGACACTGACCAATGGGTCTCTTTATCTCATAGGATAGATTTTAACTCATAACTTGTCCTAACCTCTTAGAGGACTTTTGAATTTTATTCCTCATAGCAACCTTGAAAATACCAATACTATTCCAACATCAAAGGTGGAGTACCAATAGGTTGCTAATTATAAAATGTTACTAGGATAGCTACGGCATAGTGAATCCAGCTTACATCATATGTTCCTTATTTTGTAGTTCTTCCTCAAGAACGTCAATTACATGAAGTTGATGTGCATTCAATTTTTCCTATGATTTGAGGGTTGTGGCGTTTGAAGGCACTAGATGTTGACAAAACGTACCACAACTTAGTTGGTGCTCAATATTAATTGTAAATTGACTTGACACTTAATTAAGTCATTGAACCTTGGTGCAGTGGTATGCCAGCTACACATAGCATGGTAATTACCTATAACTTATCTAGGTCATTGGTGACCTAAAAAAAAATCATCAATCCGAATTTGCTGAAATTAAAAACTACTGGCTAAAATCTGCCAACTAGCCAATCAAAGAACATGTTAATTAATTTAATTGAACTTCCATTGACCTAGGTCACTGGTGACCCTCTAAAACAAAATATTTCGTTTTGGCTAAAATTCAAAACTCAGCGAGAAATAGTCAACTAGTTAATCAACGAGTTTATTAACTCGGTTACGGCAGCCCAAGGGAGGACTGCGGTAAACCTACAAGCGGGCTGTGGGAATCCACAAGAGGGCTGCGGGAAACCACGGGAGGGCAGCGGAAAGACTCGGGAGGGCTGCAAAAACCCACGGGAGGGCTGCGGGAACCCATGAGAAAGATACGGGAAGATACGGGAGGGTTGTGCGAAGACACGAGAGGGGTGCATAAACCCAAGGGGAGCTGCGGGGACCACAGGAGGGCCGCGAAAAGACACGGCAACGATGCTGGAAGCCACGAGAGGCTGTGCCAACTCGCTGGACGGCTGCGGGAGACATGTGAGGGCTGCGGAAAATAAAGAGAGAGTTGCGGCATCTCGCGGGAGACCTGCGGCAACCCGCGAGAGTGCTGCGAAAAGACACGGGAATACATTGATAATGTATTTGGATATTTCTAGCCATATCTTTCAATTTCAGTCGCAACAGAGATATTTCGATTTTGAAAGTTACCAGCGACCTAATTCAATGGGAATTTAATCAAATCAATGAATGAACATTTAAACTAACCAGTTGGTTGGTTCTAGCCATTAGTTTTTAATTTCAGGCAAAAACATGTATTTTGATTTTAGAGGTAACCATTGGCCTAGTTCAATTACAATTAATTAACATAGTAAGTGCACCTGATTCAGCAGAGTGGTGACGCAACAAAATAAGAAATTTCTTATTGTCGTATGTGCAGTTGGTATCAAGTTAGAATTGGCAACGTTGTTCTCATTTTTCTATGATTTTCGACAAATATAAACATTTTCGTTATCATTTTTCTAGGCGTGGTCCTTAAATATAAGTTCCGATTTTGACGATATCTTACTCCACATAAACTGTAGTTTCACAGCATTCCAACAAGTGGATATATATTTGTGGACCACATGTACAAAGTTGTCACCAAACTTATCAATTTCCCCATTAGCTCTAATAGAAAGTTAAATTTTCCCCCCATTTCAGTCAGTTTTCAAAAAATATTTTGAACAAATGTCGAAGTATTTCAAATTTTGAAAATGAGGAACATAATCAGGATTACTTCCCTNCAACGTTGTTCTCATTTTTCTATGATTTTCGACAAATATAAACATTTTCGTTATCATTTTTCTAGGCGTGGTCCTCAAATATAAGTTCCGATTTTGACGATATCTTACTCCACATAAACTGTAGTTTCACAGCATTCCAACAAGTGGATATGTATTTGTGGACCACATGTACAAAGTTGTCACCAAACTTATCAATTTCCCCATTAGCTCTAATAGAAAGTTAAATTTTTCCCCCATTTCAGTCAGTTTTCAAAAAATATTTTGAACAAATGTCGAAGTATTTCCAATTTTGAAAATGAGGAACATAATCAGGATTACTTCCCTTAATTATATATCATATCTAATTAAAAATCATAAACTATGGTGCGACCAGCTAGCTTTGACACAGTTGAGGAATAACTATTTCAAGATTAAAAAAAGTAAGTTGTACCATCGGGCCATTTGTCGACTATATTTAGCTCATAGGAACATATACTTGTTAGGCGATAGGTGCTAGGCGCCAACTTCACGGTAATTCGATTCCAAACAAAATATTTCCAGAATTTGTGCTTTTCTCCAACGTGACAATTTGTCTCATGTAATTCTCAGACTTTTTCAAAAAAAATATCCGAATATCCAAATAGCCGATTACAANCAACTTCACGGTAATTCGATTCCAAACAAAATATTTCCAGAATTTGTGCTTTTCTCCAACGTGACAATTTGTCTCATGTAATTCTCAGACTTTTTCAAAAAAAAATATCCGAATATCCAAATAGCCGATTACAGCGGCTAAAGTTTTTTTCCAATTTTTGACCGGACATACTTCCAGAAATTCGTTCCATAAAATTTCGAACATTATTCATTTTTAGGCGCTAAAACTAGGCGCTAACTTCACGGTTCCAGATCTAGGCGCTAATTTTGAGGCTCTAGATCTAGGCGCTAACTTCACGCCGCTAGGCGATATCTTCTCGCCACTACGTTAAAGGCGCTAGGTGCTAACTAAATGCTATTTCGATTTCATAAAAAAAAATTTTTATAACATTATTATAAGAATTTTTCTAAGAAATATCCGAAAAATATATTCCAGTTTCATATTTTTTTCGATTTGTCACCTGATTTGTATGCAGAGAGACATTCTATAACATTTCGTAGCTGTTTCACTTTTAGGCGCTAGGGCCAGGCGCTAACTTCACGACGCCAGGTCTAGGCGCTAACTTTTCGCTGCCAGACGTTAGGCGCTAACTTCGCACACCCATTGCAATAACTGGGTAAGTTCTAACGAACAATCGTCAATTATTGGTTGAGTTTGTTTCATCAATCAATATTCTGTATAACTTAGTAATTTTGTAAAAGTTTTACACGTTCCTGATAATTGAAAGTTGTTTTAATTACGGCAAAGAGAATGAAATAGGGTAAATTGTAAGTACAATTAAAAGTTGAGCAAACATTGTGTTGAATAAGGACTAATGAATGACAAGAAGGAAACAGGTTAACAGAATAATGCAGACTGAATTCATAATAAAGAAAATTTGATTTTGAAATTCGTGAATTAATTGCTAAGTTAGAAAATCTGTAATTAGTTAGAAAATAGTCTTAAGTTAGATAATCTTGCATTAGTACTGGATTGATTGATAAATATTTAGCTAAAGGATGGAACAGACTTAGCGCACTGCTTACCCGAATGACACAATAGAATGTGTGCTATCGACCCACCCTAACCTGGTTATACCGATTGTTAATAAGCATATATTCTTGATAAATGACGCTTTGATAATATCATTTTAATAATTCCTTCTTGAATAGATTGTAATGTACTCTCAAACCAAATAGCATTGAACCCTCAAAGTTCTCGCCTCGAGATTTTTTGTTTTTCCTTTCGAGAGGTTCGCGTCTTCTGATTTAAACTTTTAGGCGGCAAAGTTAAAGTTTAATTCGCAATTCAGATAAGCCTTATTTTTTATTTACACTTACATTACCACCAAAAATTCAAAAACTGTGTCTAATTAATTGAAGGAANGATAAGCCTTATTTTTTATTTACACTTACATTACCACCAAAAATTCAAAAACTGTGTCTAATTAATTGAAGGAACGTGTATACAAGGAGTTGGGCGTGAGACACCTGATCGGAAGAAATTTTTAGAAAAAATTGGAACTAAAAACGCGATTCAGGCAAATGCTATAGCATGTGGTGTTAACGTCTCAAGTGGTACTAATTGCGCCACATTAAACACTTCCGGGAAACGGTACAAAAATTTTACTCTAATGAAACCTAGGTCTCTCCAAATCCAAAACGAAATAAATGCAGGCAAATTGNGATAAGCCTTATTTTTTATTTACACTTACATTACCACCAAAAATTCAAAAACTGTGTCTAATTAATTGAAGGAAAGTGTATACAAGGAGTTGGGCGTGAGACACCTGATCGGAAGAAATTTTTAGAAAAAATTGGAACTAAAAACGCGATTCAGGCAAATGCTATAGCTTGTGGTGTTAACGTCTCAAGTGGTACTAATTGCGCCACATTAAACACTTCCGGGACACGGTACAAAAATTTTACTCTAATGAAACCTAGGTCTCTCCAAATCCAAAACGAAATAAATGCAGGCAAATTGTTTTAAATGATACAGAAGTTCAAATCTCAAAGATATACAGAGAAATATTGAATTCGCTATATACTAATTGAAAAAAAAACATGAAATTAGTTAAATCTACTCATAATGCTGTTCTAAGATTAGAAAATTCTATTGATAGTGATCTTTGTAAAAATTTCCAAACTTTCTGGACGACATGTCATTCATTGAGTAAATCACAATACAATTGAATGATTGCCGCACACAACTCCAATTTTAAGATGTTTGTGGAAAATTGTTATATGCCAATCCCTTTGAGGAGTCCTCGGCGAGGACTCAATGCTATTTGATTCTAGAGTATTCTTTGTTTTGTCACATTTGTGTATGGAAGAAATTATTCTCTAGCATAAATTAATATAGTGATATAACAAAACTATTCTTCAAAAACCAGTTTCACATGTTTTCAAACAAAAAATTTTGTAAAAAAAAGTTTAATGTTTTATTGGATTGATGTGCAGACTATCGCAAAATTAGANTTTCAAACAAAAAATTTTGTAAAAAAAAGTTTAATGTTTTATTGGATTGATGTGCAGACTATCGCAAAATTAGAGAATTGCACAGATAGTTTCTACATTCAATTTCATTTAATTAATGTTGTAATTTCAAAAAGAAAGATTGTGTAAAAAAATCTCCACTTTAAAAGTTTTTGGAACAAGGGAGAAATCGGACATGATGTGCTGATATGCAGAATTAAAATTTCAAAAGTTCAATTTTTTTAATAACGAAGAATGTTTTGATACTCCCTGAATTGATGACNTTTCAAACAAAAAATTTTGTAAAAAAAAGTTTAATGTTTTATTGGATTGATGTGCAGACTATCGCAAAATTAGACAATTGCACAGATAGTTTCTACATTCAATTTCATTTAATTAATGTTGTAATTTCAAAAAGAAAAATTGTGTAAAAAAAATCTCCACTTTAAAAGTTTTTAGAACAAGAGAAATCGGACATGATGTGCTGATGTGCAGAATTAAAATTTCAAAAGTTCAATTTTTTTAATAACGAAGAATGTTTTGATACTCCCTGAATTGATGACAAATAGTGTCTGGTGGTAGTCACTTGACGAATGAAAATGAAGGTGTTGTCTTTCTCCATACGGATGTTGACCTTGACTATGAAGAATTGAGGTCGAAGGTAATATAAAAAACTAAGCCATCTCCATAATGGAAATGATTGGAAATAGATGTGGGGAGCGTTTCTGAGATAACAAGAGACTAGAATTAGGTAAGATAGCGAAATTGTAAGAGGTGTAGGATAAAGAATTGGGAATTGGAATCAAAATGACGCTGTTGTTGGGAGAGATGGGAGTGAATGTAACGCTATCCTTAAACGAGATTTGAATCTATGGTAGACGACTATAATCTATGGTACGTACCATAGATTTAAATCCATTGTTGGCGATTAATAATCTATGGTGACGTCATATCATAAATTATAGTCCCAAACCATGTATTATAATATATGGTATTTCTGCGCAATTGCGCTAGTGACCCAGTGACCCCTGACCTCCGGNTGACAAGAGACTAGACAATGTTTTAAATGAAACTTTGAGCATTTATCTACAATTCCGTCTTTGCAGAATTGAAATAAACCTTTCCGTTCTTGAGATATTCGAGTTTAAAAATAAATCCTCTTTTCTCCGTAAGAAACAATATATCAGAGCACGGAGCAACAGTTTGATAACCGCGTATATGTCGGTGTACATGAAACTAAAGAATCCAATCTCATTTATTGCTAGCAGTGTTAAAATTATGTAGATAATTATCAATTTTGTTCCAATTTGTGCCACGAAAAAATTGACTGGTTTAGCTGATAAAGTTTTTCAATGAGTGTGTTAACTTATTTTTGAATACATCAAATGAATATACATCAAATGATTTCTAATACGAATCAATCGTAAGGACCAATCCTTCATAAAGATGAAATGAGAATTCTTAAATACATACTCAACATTTTTATTCCAATGACGAATTCAGTTAACTCATTTACAACTAGTATCGTCACATAATGGATCAAAGTGTTCCTGTGGACATGACGATGGATTTTTTGAAAACTTCTCGACAAGTGTTCGATGGATGGGAACATATATAGGGAAAACCGGTTGAAACAATAAAGCTCATTCCATGACTACCTGCTTTGCTGTATCGTGAAGACAATGATGCACTATCAATTTTACCAATTAATTGTCATTTCTGGGTNAATAAAGCTCATTCCATGACTACCTGCTTTGCTGTATCGTGAAGACAATGATGCACTATCAATTTTACCAATTAATTGTCATTTCTGGGTTCGCAGGCTTGATAGTTCTATTACTGTTGAAAACTGCATGGTCAATTAGAGGTTGATCTTGTTCAAGTGAAATGAAAACATTAGTTAATTATTATTAAAATAATGTTAATTAATTATAACGCAAGGTTCGTTTTTTTGTAATACAGTTGCCGCGGTATAATAAATTATTTATCAAAATTAACCAATAACTTGTTAATATATAACAATAAATAATGAATTGAAGAAATTCGAAGTAATGAATTGGGAAAATCAGACCCGGAAATATTTGTATTTCAATGTTTTACTTAGATGCAGATGTAGATACAATACATGATGCAGACGGACTTGAGGTAAAGGTTACCCATCATGGTGTGTTCTTTAAACTCGAATATCTCGAGAACGGAAGGGTTTATTTCAATTATGCAAAGACGGAATTGTAGATAAATGCTCAAAGTTTCATTTAAAACATTGTCCGGAGGTCAGGGGTCACTGGGTCACTAGCGCAATTGCGCAGAAATACCATATATTATAATTTATGGTTTGGGACTATAATCTATGGTACGACGTCATCACCATAGATTATAAATCGCCAACAATGGATTTAAATCTATGGTACGTACCATAGATTATAAATCGTCTGCCATCAATTTAAATCCCGTTTAAAATTGAAAGGGAAGGTATTGTTAGGCCTGAGGACCTGACTTCAGATGCCGAAAGAGGGCGTCTGTTGTTTGGACAAAAAACGACGGGAATGTATATATGTCGAGAATTGTGAAATTGATCAATACCCGATCCGGATAACTTGAAACTTTTTCGGTTGCATTTAATAGATAAACAAAAATAATAATTGCCTTGTATAATCAATGCTAGTTTCATCTAAAAATGGATACTAAAATTGTCAAATTGACCAAAATACAGGCCGGCTGACATGTAAGCTTTCTATTACTATTTAGTGTCGGAACAAAAATAAAAATATTTCCTAGCATGATCAATGCTATTTTCACAACCCGAACATCAAAGCTGTCTAATTGATGAAAATCCTATCCGGGTTAGTTGTAAGTTTTCCGGTGGCATAGTGACTCAGCAAAAATTTCTTTTTATAATCAATAAACTGAATTAATGCAAATCTACTTACACGACAGGTCACAAGTCACNTCAGCAAAAATTTCTTTTTATAATCAATAAACTGAATTAATGCAAATCTACTTACACGACAGGTCACAAGTCACCCGGATCTGTTATGTGTCAATTTCGGTATACGTTTTTCGGTGTCCAATTTATGTGTAAATAGCATTGATTAAGCTAAGATATTATTATCTCTATCCATCTACTAGGTGATTAGAGAAACGTCAGAAGTCAGCCAGCTTGGATTTTGGTAAATTTCACAAGTTCAATGTTCATTTTAGATGCAACTAACATTGAGAATACTAGGAAATTAATATTAATGTTTAGCTCCTAATTATTGCAGGAAATATCAGAAGTCACCCGGATCGGAGTTTGATCAACTTGAGAATTTCAATGTCCATTTTAGGTGTAACTAGCATTGACTATAAGAGGAAAATAATATTGCTTATGTACTAAATGTTACTGTAAAGGTCACAAGTCACCTGGAGTAGGTATTGGTCAATTTCCCAATTTTGTTGTTCATATTAGGTGAAACAACCTANAAGGTCACAAGTCACCTGGAGTAGGTATTGGTCAATTTCCCAATTTTGTTGTTCATATTAGGTGAAACAACCTATGTATTATACTATTAAATTAATATAGCTATATCCTGCTTGCTGGAACCAAAGGTCGGAAAGAGTCTAATTCCTCTGATTCCCGCTCAGCTCAGACGACTCATCTAATTTATTAAAAAAAAGGTGCAACATGTAATAAAAAGAAATAAAAATTCAATTATTTGGTACAACTAACACTAAAAAATTAGNAAAAAAAAGGTGCAACATGTAATAAAAAGAAATAAAAATTCAATTATTTGGTACAACTAACACTAAAAAATTAGAAATGCAATAGAAAAATTTTTATTGAAATTTTAAATAGAACGAAATTAGTATGAGCATATGTTACGAAGAAATTTAAAACAACAATCTCATTTTGCAGAATTGCAAAATAAGAATCGCACAACTAATAAACTATGTTAACAAAATAACACAAAAATATAAAAAAAAACGTATTGAATACAAGTAAATTAAAAAAATTCTCGAAGACAGGAAATAAAACTAAATGTTAAAATTTTGAATAGGGCAAAAATGAGTATTAAATATTATTATGTATTTNAGGGCAAAAATGAGTATTAAATATTATTATGTATTTTTAACACCTTTAAAAGCATACTGTACTACAAATATAACATTAGTTGGAAAAGATCTCCAGCCTTAAAATATAGTAACATTTTGCTTAAGTCGATGATAATTTTTGTTGAATTGGGTAAGCCTGTTCATAGCTAGTTGTGACAATATTCTTTTTCAATTATTGGTTAAGATTGCGATTATGATAAATTGCATTATTAATAGGATTCAAAGATCACATTTCTGCCTCTAATGTGNTTTTAACACCTTTAAAAGCATACTGTACTACAAATATAACATTAGTTGGAAAAGATCTCCAGCCTTAAAATATAGAAACATGTTGCTAAGTCGATGATAATTTTTGTTGAATTGGGTAAGTGGTGGGCCTGTTCATAGCTAGTTGTGACAATATTCTTTTTCAATTATTGGTTAAGATTGCGATTATTAGGATAAATTGCATTATTAATAGGATTCAAAGATCACATTTCTGGCTCTAATGTANACATTTCTGCCTCTAATGTGCGACCAATCACTACAATCAACCTCTACCTAGAAAATCAACCACAGATTAGAAGAAAACGTGTATGTATAACTGTCCTAACTACGCAATTTTCTGCCATTATGAACGTACTTTGTGAAGCAAATTAACACCAATAGTTATGCGTTAAAATGAACATAGCCAAAGCGACAAACCTGGAAACAGATAACGAACGAAGCTTTGATTNAACCACAGATTAGAAGAAAACGTGTATGTATAACTGTCCTAACTACGCAATTTTCTGCCATTATGAACGTACTTTTTGAAGCAAATTAACACCAATAGTTATGCGTTAAAATGAACATAACCAAAGCGACAAACCTGGAAACAGATAATGAACATTATTTTTCATCCCTTGGACCAAAAATTGTGGAATAATACTTAAAGATTAAAATTATGCGGTTTGAATATAATTTGCTCGCCTTTCACCAACCTTTCCCTTTTGCTTCTCGGAGAAAATTATTTTGAGTTATCGTATATTCAGTACTTCTTTTTACGTTTATCTCGTTTGTTAATATATTATACTAACGAAATTTATTCTGTTATTAAATTTCTTCGAAGCGTATTCTCATACCAGTTTCGTTTTGTTTATAAAATTAAAAAAATTTTACCAAGTAGGTTTTTTTTATATTATTCCTAATTTTCTCATTTTATTTATACCAAACATTTTAATTTTTCATATTTTTACATTAAATTTTACACATTTTTGCTTTAAATTGGGTGAGATGCCTGAGCTGAGATGCAGAGACTAAAAGTTCTCGTAATTTATCTTTCAGTGACCACGACTTTACTACAGAAGAATAAAAGAATAAAGACTTTACTTAAGAGAAATTAATCTCACCAGAGTCGTTTAACCCAAACTATCGATACAATAGAAATTATATTAATGGAACTAAGGGTTCAATTCTTCCCAATAAGTAGAGCTTTTTGTAGGTTTCCCTCTTCACTTCAAAACAGTACCTTCACTATCTGCAGCTCAACTGTAGTGGTATCTTTTTATTCAATAATCAAAATTGTTGACCAAGACACACTTTATCTTTGTTAGTAACTTTTTAAAATATTTTAGTGAAATATACTTGTTATATAAATTTATAGTTAAAAAAAGAATCAATATTCTTCAACAATAAAGCATTAACAAACAGGAAAATTTATTGTGGTTAGATCTGTAATTGCATATATAGATTTATATATTCGAATACCAATAGCCCAATTTTGAATCAGTTATCCAATATAGATAAATTTGTGGTTTTGGTTAATTATACAAACAATAATCCCAAAGTATATCAACATTGAACAGTTTCAAACACAATAGGTTCTACACATTAAGAAAATGATTTCAGATAGTTACTTTGACNGTGGTTAGATCTGTAATTGCATATATAGATTTATATATTCGAATACCAATAGCCCAATTTTGAATCAGTTATCCGATATAGATAAATTTGTGGTTTTGGTTAATTATACAAACAATAATCCCAAAGTCNTTGTTATATAAATTTATAGTTAAAAAAAGAATCAATATTCTTCAACAATAAAGCATTAACAAACAGGAAAATTTATTGTGGTTAGATCTGTAATTGCATATATAGATTTATATATTCGAATACCAATAGCCCAATTTTGAATCAGTTATCCAATATAGATAAATTTGTGGTTTTGGTTAATTATACAAACAATAATCCCAAAGTATATCAACATTGAACAGTTTCAAACACAATAGGTTCTACACATTAAGAAAATGATTTCAGATAGTTACTTTGACATGACTCATGGTGATTTTCCTGCCGCTGACGAAGAAATTACAAACGGTAAGACAATACATACCTTCACATTTACTTTACATTACATTACATTTACATTGACAACNATTTGTGGTTTTGGTTAATTATACAAACAATAATCCCAAAGTATATCAACATTGAACAGTTTCAAACACAATAGGTTCTACACATTAAGAAAATGATTTCAGATAGTTACTTTGACATGACTCATGGTGATTTTCCTGCCGCTGACGAAGAAATTACAAACGGTAAGACAATACATACCTTCACATTTACTTTGACAATAATAAGGGTACCGAAATTTTTACACTTAATAAATTTTTCATTATTGAATGAAGAAACTTGAGATAGTTGTAATAGAGTGAAACAAGAATTCCTTAATATACCCAAAAGTAACATAAAAATTAGAGTTTAACATGTAATTACGAATTGGAAGATTAAAAAAAAAAGTGAATGAAATTTCATCTTTCAACTCAAATCAAAGTCATAATTGATAAGCAGAATTGTTCAACATTTGTTTTTATTTAGAGCAAACCGAAACACTATGCAAGGAACTATGTGGAAAGGTCGAATTCGACCATGGCGATATTTTTCATAAAAGCTTCGGTAGCATTCATGTTAAGGGAGAATTTCCTCGCATCAAGCCAAGAAATTCGAGAGAAACTATTGCGCCTGAAGACCTAAACTTTCAAAAAACCAAACTAGCTCATTGGGTAGAATCTATTTTCAACATTCAAAAGGACCCAAAATATTTTGATGAACTCATTTCTGTCACGGTAGTGCTTGCTGCCTACACGAATCCGTTTGATGCAATAGAAAGCACACAAATGTTCTTGATTATGAAAACAATTTTAGTATACTGGCACTTGGACGATGTACTCGAGCAAGCCATTGACAGATTGAACATTCCCCTTTCTGTAATCCAAGCTGGGACGCAACAAATTCTTCAAATACTTAAGGGCAAGCAAGAACCATTTGTCGAGGTCCAGGGATTCCCAATATTCAAGCCACTGTTCGATGCATTTGTAAATATTTATGAAAGTTTCTCCAGTCATATCCCAAATTTTGGAGACATTTCCTGGCCTTTGTATTATTTTCGCCAGAGGTATTTTGACACAATGCAATGGTACGCTGTCGACAAAATTGAGAGTAGCTACTCTGAAGATACTTTTAAATATTTTCTCCGACTGGTGAAGTTGGTAGATGAGTTGGGAATAGTTATTTATTTGGCTCATGGATACTGCCTTCCAAAAAATGTTGCGAAGTCTCCCTCTCTACGTCGTATGATGGATATTACTAATACCTACTGCGGACATGCAAATGATTTGCTGGGGTTAAAGAAAGAGTTTATTTATGAGCAGAAGGACAACATCGTTGTATATAAAGTTTTACGAAACGGAAGCTCGCTGGAGGGAGCAGTTGCAGAAATGTGTGAATTGCAGAAGTCCGAACTTACAGATTTCATTCGCCTCCGTGACGCAACTCTACGACATTACTCTCATGAGAAAAATCTGCTAGCGTTTATTGACACATTGGAATCTGTTATGGATGGGCACAACCAGATGTACCAGCACAGCCGTCGTCATTTGTGTGATGGTTCGGNTTTATGAGCAGAAGGACAACATCGTTGTATATAAAGTTTTACGAAACGGAAGCTCGCTGGAGGGAGCAGTTGCAGAAATGTGTGAATTGCAGAAGTCCGAACTTACAGATTTCATTCGCCTCCGTGACGCAACTCTACGACATTACTCTAATGAGAAAAATCTGCTAGCGTTTATTGACACATTGGAATCTGTTATGGATGGGCACAACCAGATGTACCTGCACAGCCGTCGTCATTTGTGTGAAGGTTCGATTAAGCTGAGCCGATAGGTAACCAAAAATTGCTGCTTGTTCTAGCTAAACTACAAATCGATATTCCATCCCATANTTAAGCTGAGCCGATAGGTAACCAAAAATTGCTGCTTGTTCTAGCTAAACTACAAATCGATATTCCATCCCATAACCATTGTATCTGAAAATATTGTGTACTAATTTAGCTATAAATTTGATATTGGCTACTAATTTATAAGAGTTCACACTAAGGTATGTGGACCGAAAAATAATTAAACCGAAAATTATAATAAAAACGTATTTGTGTTTATAGCTGCATAGATTATTAATTGATAAATATACTATAGAAACACTATCAGTTCCTCAGCAGAAATGTGCTACTACCACCAGAGCAAAAGTGACCAGCGTGCTAAATTTATTTGTGGTGAAGTCCAGTTAATCAGATTTAATTTGATTTTTTTCTCGGCCTGTCCCACCACACCCATTGGTACCCTGCTTCCAATTTTCAAAATAGACACTTATTTCCATTCCTCAATGTTTCGCAGAGAATATGTAGCTTTCACCATCATTATACAACTTATTCAAGTTAGCAATTAAAATAAAGGGTCGTAGCAAAATAACACACCAGAAAACAGAATTTTCCACCGACTTATTCAATTTTGGAAAGAAAAAAGTGGCTTATTTACTGTCCAANACACACCAGAAAACAGAATTTTCCACCGACTTATTCAATTTTGGAAAGAAAAAAGTGGCTTATTTACTGTCCAAATATGCTTCTTTTTGTTATGAATTATGATGTAGAAGTTTGTTAGAGCCAGAAGAACCTAACCAACAAATATAATTTTTTTATTTCATAACTCAAATATTCGCTGTTAAAGTGCTAATATAGCTNACACACCAGAAAACAGAATTTTCCACCGACTTATTCAATTTTGGAAAGAAAAAAGTGGCTTATTTACTGTCCAATATGCTTCTTTTTGTTATGAATTATGATGTAGAAGTTTGTTAGAGCCAAAAGAACCTAACCAACAAATATAATTTTTTTATTTCATAACTCAAATATTCGCTGTTAAAGTGCTAATATAGCTCGGGCATCCACA
Organism: Holacanthella duospinosa; assembly: GCA_002738285.1. Taxonomy (NCBI): domain Eukaryota; kingdom Metazoa; phylum Arthropoda; class Collembola; order Poduromorpha; family Neanuridae; genus Holacanthella; species Holacanthella duospinosa. The sequence continues at coordinate 292,339 of NIPM01000145.1, read as the reverse complement.
AATCATAACTAATTAAAAAGAACAAAAAAATAGTTCTGAAGAAATTTGTTTTCAATTGTTTCTAGTGCAGTTGTTTAAAGCCGCTGCGGTTGTTCCGAATCTCCAGAAATATAAGAGACGTGTCATACACATCAAGGATAACGCAATCAGTTTCCAAGATAGAATAAGCGGAATTCAATATTGCTTACCTTGTACGCAAGGACAACAGTTTAGTTTCCAATACTTCCGAAAATTATCTTTGCTTATTCCTAGATCTCTAATTATTTCCCACAACCTCATATTCACGCTGAAATAGCTTCAAAAATTACTTATATAGTTTCTGGGATTCGATGAAGCAATAATTATTTATACAGTTTATCTTATTATACCACATTTCATGACATTGCCTAAGCCGCCTGGCAATGTTATTAACCTAAATTATATGTAACAAATGTGGGACACTCCACGCTTTACGTCACAGCTTTTTATTTGAATAGCTGCGACTTTTTCGTTGGTTGCGTTGGATTCAGCACTAAATTTCCGTTCAGAAAATATAATTCCCATTTGTCTAGGTGTAGTTGTAATCATATGTTTACTCAATTCTACTTTATATACATTGTTTACACCGACACTCCATGTTTTACATCACAACTTTCTTATTTGAAGAGCTGCGAATTTCTGGTTGGTTGCGTTGGATCCAGCATTAAATTTCCGTTCAGAAAATTAATTTTCATTGCTGTAGGTTGAGTAGTTTTGGCTACAAATCAGTTAAGACAAAATATATTGTACAAATGTGAGACACTCCACGTTTTACGTCACAGCTTTTTTATTTGAAGAGCTGCGAAGTTCTGGTTGTTTGCGTTGGATCCAGCACTAAACTTCCGTTCAGAAAATGTGTGTCCCATTGATCTAAGTTGACTAGTTTGGCTATGAATGAGTTAAGGCTTATAAACTTTATTAAGCGATCCTTGAAACCCTGCATGGTTTCTTGGAAACTGCTGAAACTCTTTTACAATAGCTACTAGACAGTCTCCTATCAAAATTAAGCATTGTAACAATGATTACCACCATTGTTAAATTTTTCCTAACGTACCAATAGACAGATCAACCCGTTTTCNTAAGCATTGTAACAATGATTACCACCATTGTTAAATTTTTCCTAACGTACCAATAGACAGATCAACCCGTTTTCGAATGGGTTCATCCATAGATATACAAAATAAATATAAAAAATAGCAAACATTTCCAGCAAATTTTGTGAAATTTTGAATTTGTATCTTTATGGATGCACCATATTTGTTCTAGTACAACTTGCGTATTATGCAAGAACTTTTTAGATTGTGGATGTCGTTAGCGTTATATTGAGTGTTCAAGGCAAAACCCGCAAAAATATGTATACTTCACCTTCACTTTGCAGTAAATCTAATGTATTTTGTCGAAATATAATGCCACAAGAGAACATCCTGTCCTACATTACAATTTGTTACCGGTAAAAAGTTTGACTTGGCCAACATAATTCAACTATTTTTAATTAATGTGTTGACAATTTGATACCTAAATATCGCTTGATTATATTATTCTGGATAAGTATTTATATTTTGAAATCTATCGTAAATGGAAATCAGGCTCCGTGACATTAAGAGGCTTAGCACGTTATTCAAGTTTGAGAACAAGTATCAGAAGATTTTTCAATTGAAAGCAAAAAAATTGTTGATTTTTNTTAGCACGTTATTCAAGTTTGAGAACAAGTATCAGAAGATTTTTCAATTGAAAGCAAAAAAATTGTTGATTTTTCTCACCGTTTTCGTTCAATCCTCTGCATATAGAATGAACTTTACGCTGAGGTGTGTCAACCCCGCGACTTTGAGATTAATAAAATGATTCCCACCTCAATTTATTCATTATATGAATAATGGATAAATGTGTGATCTCTTGTTTCCCCATGTCATAGTTTACGCTCATCTTTTNTTTATTCATTATATGAATAATGGATAAATGTGTGATCTCTTGTTTCCCCATGTCATAGTTTACGCTCATCTTTTGGTCATTCCTGGTCATTTATTAGCAGGTAAGGATGACAATGTATCGGTTATGAGAACAAAATATTAGTCTTATGCTCATAAGTTAACAATGGAATTGAACAATGAAACTTTTTGTATAATGGTGTTTTAAGCTGGATTTGTGTTTCAGGTGTACTAATTAATGCTTCATTTGACCGTCTGTAAATTATTCATTGTCGATATTCCTGACAATAAGGGTACGCATTGTACTTGGAAAGCAGGGTATACATCATCATGACTTGCCCAGAGAATTTTGTACGGTATCCATATGTAGAAATATACAGTCAGCCTAGCCTTAAACGGAATTTAAATCTATGGTAGACGATTTATAATCTATGGAACGTACCATGGATTTAAATACATTGTTAGGTTGTTAGTTCCGANTAATATATGGTATTTCTGCGCAATTGCGCTAGTGACCCAGTGACCCCTGACCTCCGGACAATGTTTTAAATGAAAGTTTGAGCATTTATCTTCAATTTGGTCTTTGCAGAATTAAAATAAATCCTTCCGTTCTCGAGATATTCGAGTTTAAAAATAAATCCTCTTTTCTCCATAAGAAACAATGTATCAGAGCACGGAGCAACAGTTTGATAACCGCGTACATATCGGTGTACGTGAAAATAAGGAATCCAATCTCATTTAATGCTATTAGTGATAAAATTATTTAGAGAATTATCGACTTAGTACCAATTTGTGCCACGAAAAAATTTACTGGTTTACCTGATAAAGTTTTTCAATGAGCGTGTTAACTTATTTTTGAATACATCATATGAGTGATGTGTTGTAGCTAATACGAATCAATCGTACGAAGCAATCCTTGATAAAGATGAAATAAGAAATCTTAAAGGCATAATCAATATTTTTATTCCAATGACGAATTCAAGCTCGATGTAGACGTTACTCTATCCTAACTCTCCCGTGCGCTGTCGCGAAGTTGGTTGACTATCAACTTTGTTTAAGTTAGAGAAAGGGACGGAGGAAGTGAAGCGTTATAACAACCGTGGATTGGTTCTCTAAAGTGAAATATCACTCGACGCATCACTCGAGCAACCATAGAGTTACAGTGACGTTGGGTATAAATTGAAATTTTTAACATCCTCAGAAGAATCATCCGGAGAAAGGACACGTTGGAGTTAGGTGAACAACGGGCGTCAGTTAACTCATTTACAAATAGTATCATCACATAATGGATCATAGTGTTCCTATGGAAATTACGATGGATTTTTTGAAAACTTCTCGACAAGTGTTCGATGGATGGGAACATATAAAGGGAAAATCGGTTGGAACAATAAACACCATTTTTTTTTAATATACGTTGCTGCGATATAATAAATAAATTATTAAATTAACCGATACAGTGTTAATATACAAAAGTAAAAAATGAGTTGAAAAAATTTGAAGTAATGAATTAGGAAAATCAGTCCCAGAAATTTTTGAATTTAACTTTTTACGTAGATAATTTATGAAGCAGACGGACTTGAGGTAAACGTTACCCATCATGGTGTGTTCTTTACACTCANGAATCATCCGGAGAAAGGACACGTTGGAGTTAGGTGAACAACGGGCGTCAGTTAACTCATTTACAAATAGTATCATCACATAATGGATCATAGTGTTCCTATCGAAATGACGGTGGATTTTTTGAAAACTTTTCGACATGTTCGATGGATGGGAACATATAAAGGGAAAATCGGTTGAAACAATGAACACCATTTTTTTGTAATATACGTTGCTGCGATATAATAAATAAATTATTAAATTAACCAATACAGTGTTAATATACAAAAGTAAAAAATGAGTTGAAAAAATTCGAAGTAATGAATTAAGAAAATCAGTCCCAGAAATTTTTGAATTTAACTTTTTACGTAGATAATTTATGAAGCAGACGGACTTGAGGTATAGGTTACCCATCATGGTGTGTTTTTTAAACTTGAATATCTCGAGAACGGAAGGGTTTATTTTAATTCTGCAAAGACCAAATTGAAGATAAATGCTCAAAGTTTCATTTAAAACATTTCCCGGAGGTCAGGGGTCACTGGGTCACTAGCGCAATTGCGCAGAAATACCATATATTATAATACATGGTTTGGGATTATAATCTATGGTACGACGTCATCACCATAGATTATAAATAGCCAACAATGTATTTAAATCCATGATACGTACCATAGATTATAAATCGTCTACCATAGATTTAAATCCCGTTTAAGGCTAGGTTGACAGTGTCCATTGAGGTGAAGCGTATGTATTGCTATGAGGAAATCATTGAACTTTTGATTTCAGCTTTCTCACCACATTTTTGAAATTTGCTTTGTATATAAGTTGAACTATATTTCATAAAACTTTTAATTTCTTATTATCACATTGTAACATTTTCATAGCGATAATTGATAGTTGCAGTCGTTTCATTAAGAAATTTTTCGAATTTCAAGTTTGTGTTTCGGATCATGTGTATGAGTAATTATGAAGGTCGATGAATGTTTTAAAAAATGAGTTTTGACTGTTTTCTGTATTAAAAACAACAATTGTCACTTAATTTAACGATGGTCTTATATCACTTACTAAAATTTTATGACCCCAAATTTTTCCACCCTATCTGTCCAATTCTCAATTTTATAAACTACGGCATTGGGTTCTGTCACAATAAACAATAAATTCTATAATTAGAATCTCACATTTTAAATGTACAATGTGAAGAAACAGTTGTAAATTGTCGGAAGTATAGCCTTTAAATAAAATTGTAATTGTAAATAACCTGACAATTCTGTTTTAGTGCGATATTCGAACTACATTTTTCACATTTAACAATTTTTTAGATTATATTTGAATTTGTTAATTAGTTAATTAGTATTTAAAAGTTAGAGAGAATGTGATACATGAAAGGAATTGATTTTTGAAATAAGAAAGGTTGCATCGAAAGCTTAGTATTTTTTGTAGGCTGAGGCAAGTGCTTGGAATGACTTTTAAAAGTGAAAATTATTGTTTTCATTTCATAAAGTAAGAGTTCAGTTGTATTCGATTCGACTACAGAAAGGGATTTTTGAAAATTTATATATTTTTAGCATTCTATTTGTCATGTATAAAATTCATTTTCTTTTGAGGTTTTCTGTTCTTTCATAACTCAAAAAATTTCATCTGCAAATGTTACTCCAAATGGTGAAGTAAGTAACTAATATCTACGACATTTTTCTATATGGCCGTTATTTAATTAAGTAATAAGTTAAGGTTCAATTATTGAGGAACAGAATTTTGATCTTAATATGTCAAGTAAAGGGATAACCATAAAAAATGTTTACTAATTCCGATTACAATTTGGAGAGCAACTCCAAACCTGGTATCTCTCTTCCTCTTCACTAAACTTGGTTTGAAAATTAGGAATTGTTCAGAGTCATTTTAGATTATTATCGTTTCGATTAAAAATCTGAGCCTCACCGGAATTTTTTGCAACCACTTATAACTACAGTTACTAGTGGACATTCCATTATCGTTTTTTTTGTAATCCAGTGAAGCAATGTTCTTAGATTCAATTGATACTTTTTATGAAATTTAAAATTTATGTTGACTATTGAAAACTAAAAAAACATTTTTAAATTTAGTCCTTGGTATAAAAGAATCAAAAATTTTGGTTTATTGAAAATCAAGTTGTGTCAAAAATCTAAATCGCAGGCTCAAAATCAAAATTATATTGCCCAGATACAAATTAACGCAGCAAAATATTTTGCAACAAAGTAGAACAAATAACTGGTATAATATAACATAACTATACGCAATGATCCTAAAAAGCTTTTCATAAGCAGCATAACCAAAACAACGATGGTATTAATATTTTTTTCTTAGAGTGATTAAAATTATTTATTTTCTTTACAAATACAAGTAAAATAACAAATATGGATGGTCGTCAATTGTTTTACTAGTATTGTGCTTAATTAGTATTAATATTTTCAATAAATACCGATAAGCATTCAAAAATAGAACAGTAATTTTTTATATAAAAGTGGAGAAACATTTAACAGCTATGAAATTTCATACTTAAATTACTTAATTTATATAACCTTATGTCTACTAATAAATTAAAAGTCATATACTTATTGAAGATAAGTGTTGATTATAAATGTTGAATATTAGATGTTACACTAAAAGTACACTCTTATATTGTATTTTGTGGCACAAAAAGAAAACTTTTGTCCATTGGCGTTAGCTGCAGAAACAAGTCACCATCTATCTTGCGATTATTGATTTCAAAAACTCATCTTCTGTTTGGAAAAGTTGCATTAATTTCGGAAAGCTAAGGGAAAATAGTGAATATCTTACGAAAAGTGAAATTTCTATGTTCACTACAAAAACAAGTTAAATTTGAAAATCATAATTTCGCTGCAATTCTTTTTGAAGTGAAGATTATTTAAGTAGATCATTTTAATGACCATCCAAAGATTTCTAGACTCAAAAAAATTATAATTTCAGCTGTAGAGATCGGTTTTTTGAATTTTATCTGCGCAAATTTTGGTTCCGACATTTTATACTTTATCTAAAATAGGGTTTCTGAGATAAAAAGTATTTTTTGGAATTTTTAATTTTTCCAGGCCAAGGGACAAAATCCTTTCATGTAGCCCAAAAATATCATGTAGTAGTGTGTATCACAGCCCTTCAGCCCTACAGTTATTTCAAAATGAATCTCGTTAATAATATACTAATAATATACTATGTATTTTTTGCGAGTATCGCCATATCAACAAATTTCAATTAAAAAAAGAACAGCAAATGGTTTAATGAGACAGAATTTTGACAGATAAGGAAAAATTGCATAACTTGTTGATCTTTTCTGCNGAACAGCAAATGGTTTAATGAGACAGAATTTTGACAGATAAGGAAAAATTGCATAACTTGTTGATCTTTTCTGCATAGTTATAGATCTTGAACAACATGTCATTAACGTGCAAGGTCTAGCGTTAGGTAATGTTGAAGAACTACGTACAAACTAAATAAGATTATAACTAATTTCCTTGTTAAGATTCCGGTGTTTGGGAACCTAAATTCATTTTTAATACTATATACAAGTCTATAACCTTCAAAATTTTATAGAAAAATAATCATAGTCAAAACAAGAAGTATGTTGTAGAAGTTTCACTGTAAAATTGTATTTTATTTGAAAAAGTACACTTGACACAAATAGCTGGCAACATCATGTTATGACTTGAAATTGATAATCCAAACCTATCACTGAATTCACTGATGTGTTTTCAGGGACGGATTTTAAACATGACGATCGGGCCTATATTTTGCACTCACTTTCAACTTTGTTGATTGTGAACCCATTACAAGTCACAAGGATACTGCCTCTATTGTATATCGAGGAAGGTATCACCTACCTTGCCCACAGCTACACGTGCCTCAAAATTGATGATTAAGATAGTAGAGTAGGAAGTTCCATAGTACTTACCGAAACAATATAATATAAATGCCTTAAGTATAAAAGTGTTTTTACAGTTTCCTCCTTTATATTTACCGTAATTGAAATGATTCCTTCCCACTATTTCATATTTTTGATACGTGTGATTGTGAGGATCCGTCTCATGCACGTCCAATGATAAGAGAATTATCTAACAGACGGAGCCCTAACAGGTAAAGGGACATTTCAGGATGACAGGTAAAGAGAAATGTATTGAAGTCATTAGACAAACTAAAACCATTTTGAATACAACCATTGCTTGCATTGCAGATTAGCAAAATCTAATGTGTACCGGCTCAGACTTGATGAGTTAAGAGTAGGATTATAAATGCTGAGGATATTCTTTTGAATTCAATTTTGGTTCACTTGGCTTTTGGCTGTGTTGACTATAGACAATAGAGGATTTTTACTGAAAAGATCTGTCTGATTCACATTATCCTTCGAAATTACATTCGCAGAAACGTTGAGATTCAAAGACGTGAAAACTTTACANGCAGAAACGTTGAGATTCAAAGACGTGAAAACTTTACACATAATTTAACCTATAGTCCCTTCTTCTACATTACTTGAATAGAGTGTTTCTCAAACAATCAACTCCAATAAGTTTCTGAAAATAATTGATACAAATCAATTGCACTTGGTTCCTAGTCAAATTCAAATTTAAATCCACAGTTATGGAATTATGAATATTATAAAATACCTGCGCGTTAAACTAGAAATTTGCATTTTGAGAAATTAAATCGCAGTAACTTGAAACTTAGTGAACGGAATTTTTTCCAAAACAAATTGAATGCATGAAAGAATAATGAGTCACTGTCAAATTTTTTGGAATTGTAGCAAAAATATTTCTCGTGAACTTTATGCGTTGTGGAGTTCGTTTCGTGCATAATTAAGACCATTTTCCAATAACTATTCGCCTAAAAAACTGCTGGATATTAATAACCAAGGGAACCTAGGTAGGCAGATCTCATTGGAGCAAGGCTTGGTACTGAATTTGTAAATTCTTGTCGTAGTTTACGAAATTCCACTAGAAAGATTTTTATAAAAAAACTACCATTTGCATCAAGAAGTGTTCTAAATTTCAAACCTGTACCTTCACATTTATAACTGGATATTTTTCTTTCCTACTTTTTATTAAAATGTTGTTGATATCGATAAACTGCAATATGAATTCAAGGTATATTGTGAGACTCTACGTGTAAGATACATTCGTCAATTTGGAATCAAATAACGCCCAAGCCCTAGTTGTCTTACATTCTATTACAAATTCTGGGTTAAACCGTTCAAGCTTCAAAATTAATGAAATAATGAAAGGACTGATATTGTTGCCAAATCTGTTGGGGTGCTGACATTTGAATTTATGAGCTATTTCGAACAATTTTCAGCATAATTTTCAACGCACCATATGTGATTTCGTTTTAACTTTTATATTTTGAAACTTTACAAGAGAAAATGCTGAAAATATTTTAATCTTAAGTTGATTTTTTTAATAGTATTATATAGATTGTAAATTTGTTTTAAAACAACCGATTACAATTTCAAGTATTTGCCTGCAAGTTATGAAATATGTTGAAGATGATATAATTTGACAGAACTGCTATATTGTATGCTCTCCTTTTCCATTTATTGGAAACACATGNTATGTTGAAGATGATATAATTTGACAGAACTGCTATATTGTATGCTCTCCTTTTCCATTTATTGGAAACACATGCTTTTTATTAGGATGTTTCTCCATTCGCTTTCTATGCTATAACTCAACAAACACTAACAGACCGAGATGTTGTTTTCACTAATAGATATACATAGTACATTCACTAGGAACGGACAAATTCAAAGATAAGCCATATCCATCAATTTTGACCTAGTTTGCGCAGCGTTTCCCGAGACTTTAATTTTGCCTTACGGTATTACACATGTGAGACAAAAAGTAGAGTAGCTTGTGTATTTGTACACTGGACCATGGGTCTCCTTATCTCACAGGAGAGTTTTTAACTCATACTTGTCATTATCTCTGGGGATTAAAGCCTCGCTTGGCTACTGTTAGAGTACGAGTCTCCTCACATCTAACCACCGGGCGATACAGAATCCTTTCCACACACATGTAGAATAATAAGTATAATATTTACAGAAATAATGGATGAATCAGGGATTAGGTTTTCACTAAGGGAGAGCCCATGTATCAAGCTCTTTGTACATGTGCATTAAGCAAAACGAGCGCGTAATGGACGTTTGCATCCTCAATCGACGACGAGTTCAAAGTGAATCAGGTTCACGAGACCCTGGTTCAAAAGTCAATAATCAAATATATTGGTAATTTGGGCCTATATGAGCAATGCACACATTGTGCCTGTTTATTAAACACGTTATGCCCTACTGCTCATTACTCTCCCTGATTTATTGATTTAAAAAATATTGAATTTAATATTGTATCATAAGCAGGAGTCTACAAAGTTTCTAGGTAATTATACAGCAATTTAACAGAGTACCCAGCAAGTTTTTCTAAAAAATTTCATATTCAAAATGGGGTTTCAATTATCAAATTAATTCAAATTCGAGCATTCGTAAACATGGAAATGAAAAAAAAAAGAATTTTTCATCCTCCATTTAGTGAATCTTTTTAAAAAGTACAGACGCTTCTTTAGAACTTGATTTTTAATAACGGTAAACTAAACTTCTTGTTTATTTAATTTTGGACTAACGTATTTTTAATACCAGTTTTGTAAAAAAAAACGGTATTTTATTTTCATGTTTCTAAATAGAAAATCGAAGTTCTCATGTTTTCGAGTTTGGTAGAGTTTTAAATTCTAATTTACCATGTTATTCGTTTATTTGAACTTTGTACTTAAGCAGCAATTGAAATATAAAGATACTGATCGTATAGTTTGGTTTTGTTAAATTGTGATATATTACACAATTGTAAGACTTTACTCAGATAGATTTGTTTTAGTGTTTGCCCACTACAAATTTAAATTTAATCATACAATATTCTGCTGGTTGGCATTTACCATTGAAGTTTGAGATTCTGAATACAGATTTAAATTACTACTTTTCTGAAGTTGATGTTTGTCCAGATTTTCCTTATAAATTTAATAAAAATATAATACCCCAAATAACAGTCTAAATTATTAGAAACCTCATAATTTATTAGATTTGTTTCAATAACGCTGATTATTAGGTGAGAAATATTTGTTTATTACACGCCTTTGCATAGTATTCAAACATTCGCAGAAACCTATCATATTTTAATAATCTCACCGATAACCCGTACTTTTACCATAGTCAAAGAAATCAAATTTAAGGAATTGCTATTGATCAACCCATTTCAAAAATTCTTGTTCACAAATTCATTTTAAGTTTTTATTCATGATTATGAAACAAAGAATTTTTATGTATTATCATTTTAACAAGAAATATTTACTTATTTGTTTGCACTACACACTTATTTATACTGTTTTCTCGTATATATAAGAGAAATGTGCATTTGTGCTAGCAGTTACCAGTTATCCGGAATCACTTTGTTTTGAAATGAGAGGCTTCTTGGTCTAGACTGGAAGTGTTTTTTCCACAATAAGGCTTCTTTAATGTTAAAAAATTATTGGACATTGTAGCAAACTTCTATTTTGGATTTTGAGTTTATTTGTTAGAGTAGAGCAAGTTGAGGATTTTAGTCGGCTGAGTAATTGGTTTGGATTGGAGCAGGAATAACTCTAAATCAAAGTAAAGTTTATGAATTTAGTTTTCAGGAGAATTTGATTTAATGCTTTACGTTTATTTTGGCTTTTAATAATTTTTTTAAATTAAAGTTTCTTTGAGTGCTGAAATTGATGACAGGAGGTTTAGCCGTTAAGGTAAGCTAATCCGTCACAATTGCATCAAATTCTTTTCTACATTAACATAAGATCTAACATCGTTAACCAAGTAATGTGTGCCTTAAATTTTCCTACTGTCTACAGTCCTATATGAGAAAATGCCCACAGTGATATCTAGTCTCCGTGAATATTCAAATTTCACCTGCCCATATGTGCCATCGATCTAGATTTATTCACTGTTTTCCTAAAACTTTGTAGAGGGTTAATCGACTCAGAAATATGAAAACTGCACACACTGATGATTTGCAAAAAAGAACACTTTTTTTTGACTTATTTTTTTTCAACTCAAGTTTTTTTCACTAATAATTTTTCTCTTAATTTATCTTAAATTTTTTTACTTAACATTTTTCCACTAAAGTTTTCTTCACTTAACTTTGTTTTTTACTTAATTTTTTTCACTTAGCCTTTTTTCAATTCATATTTTTGATTCGATTGACGCTTCATACTAAATAGAGATTACTCACGATATATTATTTGTTGAACATCATAAATTGAGCAGCTTTATTTGCATTATTAATCTAATCCAACTGAGTGGTACAACAGTATTCAAATATAAAATAAAACAGTGTTTGTGAGGATCTATTGTGTTGAAGTCCCAAGCAAATTATTCTACTTTTAGTATATTCTTGCACCGAAGAAATTGTTGATTTAGAAGGTATTACACTTTAACATCTTGTCCAAAATATGTTTGTAAATTTGGCTTCGCTATTGACAAACTTAGTGCCTTTGTTAATTAATTTTGAAAATAAAATAAATGAAATGTACGACTCGGCTAGTATGTCTTACTCTGCTACGCCAAAAAGGACAGAAACCTTCGATTATATTATAAGTAAGTTATAACCTATTTTTAAATTCTATTTAATAAAACCTAAATTTTTCGAAACATAATCTCAAAATCTAAAAAAACTAAATTATTAAAGTTAGATCAACTTTACTCTTTTTTAATGTTTACTTTATTTTATTTTATTTTTTATTCGTTAAAAAGTGTGTAGGGCTTGTGTTATACCATCTAGTAATCATATCTCTTGGTTCATATGGATAAAGCTTGACAATTTTTTTTAGCAACGCTTAAATGTTTATAGTAGAATCTTATTTATGACCGCATACCGATCCCTAAACTTGTAGATCAACTTGTCAACTTATAAAATAGTTTGTGACTAATGTTTTGTAACTAACTTCCATATGACAAAAGGTCACGGAACGAAGACGTACAATTGTAAAAACCAAAACGAACATAAAAATTGAATTATTTATCCAAGTTGGTGCCATATGGCTCTTATATAAGACCAAAACATGCGCGATCTCCACATTTTACTTTCCTCTTCTTCATTTCAAAAACTAAATACGTGGTCATGTGTACTAATTCCCTTTCACAAACTTCTTTGACTACTTTTCACACAATTCTTAAATGGACAAACTTATTGTTTTTTAAGTGTATAAAGTAAAGAAACTCAATTTTTATTCGTTATCATACAAGATTAAAATAATTAACCTTTCTAAATCAGGAAAAATACAACAAAATGAATTAACCATGTCAGTTCAAATACTTATTTCCAAATGATCAGATTTGTAAAAATTGAGATGAGGCAACCAGACATACAAATTTAAAAATTAATAATTCTTTTAGAGTTTCTTAGAATTTTTTTAGTCTTGAATTTCTATCCCTATGTAGATTACAAAGTATTTTCCACTTTCCAATCAAATGTTTCGATGACCGCTCATCGAAAGTGTCGATCTGACTGTACTCGTATGCCTGTTAGTCTCTACTCAAACTCAAATTAAATGGAAGAATTTTGGATTTGAGATTTCAACTCCCTTCAAATGTTTCTAAAGAAAGAATTAAAAGAGAACTTAAGTTAAGTAAAAGGAAGCTCAAAGTCATCGGAAAAAAATTTATAATTCTCGTAGAATTTAATTAACAACTTAACAAACTAACAAATTCGAATAACAAACTTGAACTTCACGTCGGTATTTCCGTCATTAAAAATGCGATTTTGGAGAAACAAATTTGCAATAGTGGTAGAAACGAAAAAATACAAATGTAATATAATATAATTTCCTATTTCATTGAAAAACGTCATAGCTTTTGTAGAAGACCAAATTGGTCTTATATCCGTTACAAGACCATGACAGATGTAAGTCCTGTAAATTTGTATAAGCGCGCTCCACTGTATAAGAAATTGTCATGCATAATAAGTGGTGAGATACTTAGTTTGTATTAATGGTACAACAAATAAATGTACAAAAAGTAGAGCAAAATAAATTATTGTTTTTTTTTACTCGGCTTATTCTGGTAAATAGTAAATGAAAATCGAATGCAAATATTATCATGATTTAAAAAAATCACGTCGAAGTTATTTAATAAAAATAAATATATTTATCTAAAAATAATTCTATTTAGTTGGGTCGGGTTCCGCGGGTGCAGTGGTAGCTAATAGACTCTCTGAATACTACAATGTACTTCTACTAGAAGCAGGAGGAACTCCTAGTTATATTTCTGAAATTCCATTATTTCGAAATCTTCTTCTGGAAACTGATATGGTGTTCAAGTATCAAACTGAAACACAAAATAAGGTTAGGTTAACCGCATGCGATGCAGTAAGTAAATTATGATGTAAGAGTTATAAATACATAATCATAGAATCGTTTCTCACTAAACACCTCAGAGTATCCCGGTTCGCAGAGGAAAATGTCTGGGTGGAAGCAGTAGCCTTAACTCCATGATGTATGTCCGTGGAAATTCAAAAGATTTTGATCTCTGGGCAACTCTAACAAATGATTCAACATGGACTGCTGAAAATATTATTAAATATTTTAAACCTCATGAAGACTACCACGGAAACTACGATGCTGGTAGTTATACACCTGGCCTAGTAGTATCGTAAATTATTCCATTATTTGAGGAATTTTCAGGAAACAACTATGGAATTGAAGGCGAAACTTATGTTGGAAAGCAAGCATACTATCCTAAGCTCTTCAAATATTTTCAAGAATGGACGAAAGAGCAAAATATAACGACAGAGGATTTCAACAAGCTGGATTTATCGAGAAGTAGCGGAAATGGTAATATTAACTTAGCTTAAATTAAACGAAGGGAAATTGATTGATATTAAGATTTTATTAGCAGGGCTTAAAAATGATTTTGACAAAAATAATTCGGGAAACAAATTGTGCCAAAAATTTTTTGGGATAATATTAAAATAATATTACAATAACATCAAAATATTTAACTGGAAACGGAATAATTTAGTTGATATAATAGGGAAGTAATACGTAAATTAGCTGTGACAAGATAAGTGGATACAAATACCTGCCTTTTGAATCACACCACCAACAATGTTTGGCTGGCGCAATAGGGAACCCCAATAAGAATAGCATTAAAAAAATAAAACGAGCATCTAGTTAGAAGATAAAAATTTGAAAATCTAAATAAAAATTGTTGGACTTTTATGAAAGTATGATCAAATAGCATTTGAAAGTCAAGTGGAGGCCAAAAAAGATAGCTTGTTCTCTAGTCATGTCAAAATATCTTAGAACAAAGAGGAGCGACTTTTGACCTCACGGCCTTTGCTGGCGTAGCAAGTACGCTAATAACTATTGTCGTGCAGCTCGTAAGACTAATTGTTTTCTTTTTGAAAAAAGGGTATTCAGGTTTTTTTAATTCATTAAATCTTAAGTCTTTTTGGTTCCACATTTGACGATGTTGACCACCATTTCAATTGTTCAAAATAACGTGAATATGTAAATGTAACTAGCATCGATGAAGCTAATCATACACATCCGCCCATGCACAGACGGATAACGGTCTAATAACAGGTAACATTTGTGTATCATGTGTCGTAAGTTAAACCTTAGTAAGTTGCTAATAAGTATATAGTCTCACATTCCAAAATAAGAAATTTGTAACTTTCATAAGAACCATTAGTTGATTTTACACCATTTTCAATTGTTGCGTGTCATCATTTATAAACTATAGGTGTCAAATCTCCGTCAACATGTGCAGAACCGATGTAGTTTTCTTACGGCGGTTCTATAATAAAATATTCTACTTTACACATTTAAAGGGTTTCGATCTAAATTATATTGTTTATTATATATTATACTTAGAATTATACAAACTTTATTAACTCTAAGTGTATACCACTAAATTTGTGATATAAAATTGATTCAGTATTCGGTATTCCTGATGTTGTTATCAAGGGAGGAAGAAGGTGGGGTACTTATCAAGCATTCCTAAAGCCGATTGTGGATAGAACAACCTTAACAATCTACAGATACGCAGTTGCTACAGAGGTAAGTAAATGTCAATACAATGTAGCATTAGCCTCTATTTTATAATGTCTAGTATTATGACCCACAGAGTCCCACCCGGACACTAATTTCGTAAAGATTCAGACCATAACTCCTATGATCCCTCTCCACAATACATACTATCATCCGANTCTGGATAGAACAACCTTAACAATCTACAGATACGCAGTTGCTACAGAGGTAAGTAAATGTCAATACAATGTATTATTTCATTTTATAATGTCTAGTATTATGACCCACAGAGTCCCGCCCGGACACTAATTTCGTAAAGATTCAGACCATAACTCCTATGATCCCTCTCCACAATACATACTATCATCCGACAAAGGCATCAATAAATTGAGCTAGAAATTTAAATAATTTATTAATANGACAAAGGCATAAATAAATTGAGATAGAAATTTAAATAATTTATTAATAAAACGCCCTTTATTTAGATAAATTTTAAGTTGCAATTTGTTTACATCATTTCCATATGGATAAAAGGGAGGCTGGAATTGTACACTTTGAGCGTAAACGGAGGGCAATAGCTATCCCTCCTACGTTCACTCACCAAATGATAATGTAAATTACACGTTCAGAAACTTGACTAAAATAAAAACACCACGAAATTCCTAACCTGTTTCGTAACTGATATTTTTCTCTTTTGCAACTTATCACAATAAGGTGATTTTACTTAGTATTTTCAAACCAAAATTGAATAACCCCTTCTAATAGTCGATGCTCCCCAACCACTATAAAGTTTCTGTTACACATGTGAGATAAAATGGGTGTAGATGATTCTTGATTTTTTATTAATTTAAACTTATTTCCGAATGCGTAAATGTCACCGACTAAATCCAAATCTGGGAAAGCACCTGGTGAAGATCTAATACGGAACAGTGTATGGAAGATAAGTTCGCCTGTCCATTTGCTATACTTAACCAGCTTTTTCCAACTATGTCCCCGTTAAATGGTGCAATGCGTCAATTTGTCCGATACTTAAAAAGGGTTCAAGAGAAGTCCCCGGAAATTATCGTCCTATTTCTCTACTGAGCAGCACACTCAAACTTTTTACTAAAATTTTAAATACTAGGTTGGGGGAGTGGATAACCAAACACAACTTCGTATCCGAATTTGAGGCAGGCTTCCGAAAGGGAAGATCTTGCGTTGACCACGTTTTCACTCTAATGTCTATTGCACAGATGCAATTCCTCAAAGAGAAGAAATTACGTTTGCTTCGTTGATCTTTCTCAAGCATTTGATACTCTAAACCACAACCTCTTATGGAAGGTTCTTAAAAACATAGGGTTATTCACTAAATTCATCCGTGTATTCAAATATATATACGAGGATGCAGATGCAAAGATTTCCACTTCTTACGGTTTAACGAAGAGAATAAAAATCATGAAAGTACTCCTTTAAGGAGAATCTGCAAGTCCCACTCTCTTTAACCTCTTAAAGAAGAATTCGTGAACATATTTGATATATTTCGACTCCATTCGCAATCTGTCCATTTGCTTCTTTATGCCGACGATCTAGTTCTCGTTGCTCAGTCACGAAAACTCCTTCAACAGAAGATGGATCTCACTGCTAACTTCTTTCACTCAGGTCAATTTTTCATGTGATACGCCATTCTGGAATGGTGAGAAAAGAAGAAAAGTTCTCCTGGAGAAGTATCTCAGTACAGACTACGAAATCTTCTATGTACCTGGGCATAATTTCTCAATTGAATGGGTCGTTCAACCTCCACTCTAAATCGGCTATTGAAAAGGTATTGCAGTGCAAAGTACTGTATTTCGCATTTTAGGTAAAATGAAAACTATCGATTTGCAAACCTCGAAATTTCTGTTAAATTCCATTGTCAAATCAACTACCCTGTGCGGCTCAGGAGTGTGGGGATCACAACACACAAATGAAATAGAAAGGGTCCAACAGCAATACTTTAAGAGACTCCTCCACCTTCCGTTCAGTACCCCCCGATGTTTTGTTCGCTTAGAGACAGGCTGCCTTCCATTATGCTTTGATGTATTCAGGTTTACTATTTCTCTATGGTTAAAACTGCTGTCAGCTAACGATTCAAATCTTCCTCTCAATGCGTCAGCTAACGATTCAAATCTTCCTCTCAATGCGTCAGCTAACGATTCAAACCTTCCTCTCAATGCATCAGCTAACGATTCAAATTTTCCTCTCAATGCGTATGTAAAATTTCAAAAAACATCCAATTAAAAAATACAGTTGGTGTTTGCAGTTGGAAAGTAGGCGGAAATCTATAGATATGCAAGGTTTATATGAAAGAGGCTTAGCGAAAGAGGTCAAATTTGTCCAGAAATTTCTACTCGCTGGACCACTTGAGAAAACTTGACTTGAAATTCGCACAGCAATCATACACTATTCCACACTATCATCAAATAAAATTCTTTGAAATACCCCAGCCATTTCAATTTAACAAAATTTCCTCTTCGATGAGGACATGCATCCTACAAATTCGGCTAAATTCCAATTCTGTCGACAATAATGGAAAATGGTTTAACTGGGGTATTTTGAAGAGAAGCAATGAAATACTGTGGAAAAAAACTTTCTTTGTTTCATGCTATTTGGGAATGCACCGGCACATCTCACATTTGACTGAATTACTTTCAAGGAATGCCAATGGACCCAATTCAACTTATCAAGAATGTCACGGGAGCTGCCACTGATCCAAACTTCACATTTTACTTATCACTTTTAATTTCAAATATTTCAAAAGTTTATCAGTGATTTTAACATTCATGATTTTAATATATTTAAATTTACTTATACCCGTAATTTTATTGATAGGGCGATGGCCAACGTCAAATTGAATTGAATTAATTTAAACTTATACATCGACTTACCTTGAAGTAGGAAAGCCGGTATAATCAAAGGATTGTTCTGTGTGGTATCAGTCCAATGAGTCAGCCTGGTCTAGTACTAATATTAACTACCATAGATGGCTCACTTATTCTAATTAATTACTTATGAGTTCTTACATCCTCCCACCTTTCGTGAAAATTAGAAACGGAAGGATTCAACGATCAACTGAAATATTTTCCGTGGTTTTACCAGCCTACCGAAACGTGTACGTATTCTGCTGGTTCTGTCATTTTTTGCAAATTCTCTGGCTCTAGGATGATTTGGATATTTTCGTCCTCTTGTCGACTAGACACTTCAAGAGGATAAAGTCTTTGTAGAGGGCGAAGAAAATTTTCAGTTCCGGTCTTGGCACGAGCTAACCTACTACTCTTGTATATACCCGGAAGAAGTTCTTCCATCTTTGCCATTCGAAACGCTACTTATTTTCAGATACAACTAGAACGATGTCTCTGACTTTAAACTCGTGATGCTTGACCATTTTTTCTCGATNTGAAGTCTTTGTAGAGGGCAAAGAAAATTTTCAGTTCCGGTCTTGGCACGAGCTAACCTACTACTCTTGTATATACCCAGAAGAAGTTCTTCGATCTTTGCCATTCGAAACGCTACTTATTTTCAGATACAACTAGAACGATGTCTCTGACTTTAAACTCGTGATGCTTGACCATTTTTTCTCGATGAACCAGTTGCACCAAATACTCTGATTAGAATCTGTCACGAAGCTCCCTTTTTGGTTGGGCCAAACTACGATATTTTCTTCTAAAACCCTCTGAATTTAAACATTCTTCTTCAGGAAACTCCCATTTTTTTTGATGTTTTGCAGAAACATAGACGGAGTATATAATATGATATCATCCATATTCTCTGTGACTTAAGTCAAGGGACGTCTGTTAACGATTGCTTCGACTTCACATAGACAGGTCTGTAAATCTACTTCGTGCAACTTGTTGTTTCCCAATGATTTACGAAGGAGGTCCTTAACTGTCTTGATGTGACGCTTCTATCATCCTCCTCACCATGGTACTGAGGGTGGATTGAACTTTTACTGGATTCTGTGGATTCTTGTTTCTTTCTCTATCCTTTTCCAGTCTGGTTGTTCGAATAAATCTTTGGATCCCACGAAGTTGATGCCATTATCACCATAAATCTTGTCTGGCCTACCCCTTCTACTGATGAGTCTATGTAGGGAGTAGAGAAAGGCGTTCTTACGGAAGAAGATTACCATTGCCAAATGTACTGACTATTTATTTTATAAAAAATTAACGCCGTACCATCCATTATTACACTTTCTATGCCATGAGCGCGCTTACTTTTCTTGAAGCGAATTAATGATCATGCTAACCCAATAGGAAACTGTATGATAATGGACGGGTTGAGAATGGAAGGGACGAGTGTCATACGGGTTCGCTGACAACAGTGTGGATTTCCATTTGTTAAGTGGCTCAATATTTCATAGAAATGTATGAATTACTAAATAATGTGGCAAATGCATAAATTAAAAAAAATTTATTTTGCGCAAATTTTTCTTTTTAAATGTGTATGGGTGATCTTCAAAGGTAGTTGGTGTCTATTGTGGAGTAATATCGTTATCGTGTGCATCTGAGTTGTTTGGGGTGAGAGTCTTTTGAGGTCAGTGTCCGGAGCTGGAATCTGGGATCCAGAGTTTGTATCCCATTTTATGCTATAAATTCATTACTCATAGATTTTATTGGATCAAAATAATAAAGCATATGGAGTAAAGTATAGACGTCATGGAGCAGAGATGATTGCAACAGTAACAAAGGAAGTAATTTTAAGCGCAGGTAATATTGAATCTCCAAAGCTTCTAATGCTTTCTGGAATTGGTGACAGGATATCTTTAAAGAAAGTTGGAGTAAGTTACTATTTTGCTGTAGTTACAATATCCAAATTTGTTTACAAATGTTCTATTTAAACTTTCTTTGTCGTTTATCTAAGATTCGTTTCCCAAACCAGAAAACTTAGTCCCGACGCCGTATGAATTAATCCGAACATTTTTGTATTTCAGTTCTATGTATCCAAATGTGCCTCCAATTGATATATTTGTTAATTTCTGCAGATACTGGTGAAATCTACTTAAAGATCAAATATGCTTACAATATTTTCCTTATTATCATACTAAGAACTTCTAGCTTTTTTAAATCACAATAATTGAAAAAAATTAAAGTACGCTTAAGTGAATCCAGACGGTGCTAGTGTGTATTAAAGAAATCTAAAATATGCTGAATGTGTATTAAATTCAACAAAAAAATTTTTTAATACGTCCAACTGGATTCTAAATCAAATCCTTTCGCAAAACAAATAAACGTGTATAGAACTTGGACTAATTTTAGAGTATTGGGGTTGCCATTATTCCTTTCCCTGTTTCTATCCACTTTTATGTAGAGCCCGTAAGGTGGTCGAACTCCTGAAAAGGAGTTAGAGAAGTAATTTTTCCTCTTTTTCCTAAATTCCTGAGGTTTTCCTTGAAAAGTGATACTCTACCCTTTTACTCATCCTCTCCTACTCTGATTAGTATATAATGCATGTCTGTTTGAAGTAGCTTTGGGTGGTCTGTGACCAAACGTTAGTTAGTATTTATAATTTTCGATTCCTGGTGTGAATTAGAGTAGTGAATAATGGGACGCAGGGGAGTGAACATCTAGATGCCAATTCTTTGAGTGACTCTCAATAAATTTGGCGTTTTTCATTTAATATTCACCAAGATCCGTCAATTAGTTAGCTCCGGTTTATTTCTCTAGATTCGAAATTAAGAGTTCATCCTATTCTCGGGTTGTATTTAACTCTTGTAACTTTTTCAGATACATGTAAAAATGAATCTGCCGGGTGTTGGAAGGAATATACAGGACCATTCTGCGGCAACAGTTTTAATAGGATTTAAGGAACCCGTTTCATTTGTTGCAAAACGCGACTTGCAACTATGTTGTATTTATGAATACTTCGCTCATGGTTCAGGTCAGTAACTAGAAATTAGAGTAAAGTTAGAAATATGTTTAAAATGCAAAAACGTTTAGGTCCTCTGTCGTCAATTCATCGTATTGGAATAGGTGTAGGAAATACCAGTCACAATATTGAACCGAATTGGCAAGATCTATACTTCTTTTTTCAAGCAGGGTTCAGCATAAACCCTGATACAAATATTGACACGATGCTAGCTATTGTGAACCTTGTAAGACCAAGAAGCAAGATAACAGGATATATAAATTTGATGTCAGCAGAATCTCTAGATGCACCATTAATTAATCCAAATGTCTTAAGTGATGAAAAGGATTTCGAGAGACTTGTGGACGGTACTTGTTTACGATATAGTCAGAAATTTGTTATAAGCTTCGCTATTGCTTTCGCGCGAATTTATGGTAGTTAAAAAATGCGAATCTGAACGACATAAGAATTATAAATATCAATACTTGTTGAACTTTGTTGCGAAGCAAAATGCTCCGAACTTGCAACGTCTTGTATAATCTTTCATCTCGACCAAGTAGAATGTTGTGCATTTTGATAACAATATTTATGAAACAAACTGTATGTTGAAGTTATTTTTTTNTGAACTTTGTTGCGAAGCAAAATGCTCCGAACTTGCAACGTCTTGTATAATCTTTCATCTCGACCAAGTAGAATGTTGTGCATTTTGATAACAATATTTATGAAACAAACTGTATGTTGAAGTTATTTTTTTTATTTAGTGCTAAAATTAGAATCTGGAGCAATAGGGATATAAATATTTTCTGACAATGATTTGTTTTGATTTGAGTANTTAGTGCTAAAATTAGAATCTGGAGCAATAGGGATATAAATATTTTCTGACAATGATTTGTTTTGATTTGAGTAAGCTGGAATTGAAATTGAAAACATGTCATTAAGGCGATTGGATTCAGATTAGTCTGTGCTGTAATCTGTCTAAATATTATGTGATCTACTTGTACGTATATGTCAATAGTTAAAAATTAATTACTGTTATATTTATATATATTCTTTTATGCAACAAATTCAAATCGCATCGGCTCCATTAATAAAATAGGTTTCCATAAATTGGGTCCTGGGCACATACTACATTATTGATCATAATTANCTAGCTATTGTGAACCTTGTAAGACCAAGAAGCAAGATAACAGGATATATAAATTTGATGTCAGCAGAATCTCTAGATGCACCATTAATTAATCCAAATGTCTTAAATGATGAAAAGGATTTCGAGAGACTTGTGGACGGTACTTGTTTACGATATAGTCAGAAATTTGTTATAAGCTTCGCTATTGTTTTCGCGCGAATTTATGGTAGTTAAAAAATGCGAATCTGAACGACATAAGAATTATAAATATCAATACTTGTTGAACTTTGTTGCGAAGCAAAATGCTCCGAACTTGCAACGTCTTGTATAATCTTTCATCTCGACCAAGTAGAATGTTGTGCATTTTGATAACAATATTTATGAAACAAACTGTATGTTGAAGTTATTTTTTTTATTTAGTGCTAAAATTAGAATCTGGAGCAATAGGGATATAAATATTTTCTGACAATGATTTGTTTTGATTTGAGTACGCTGGAATTGAAATTGAAAACATGTCATTAAGGCGATTGGATTCAGATTAATCTGTGCTGTAATCTGTCTAAATATTATGTGATCTACTTGTACGTATATGTCAATGGTTAAAAATTAATTACTGTTATATTTATATATATTCTTTTATGCAACAAATTCAAATCACATCGGCTCCATTAATAAAATAGGTTTCCATAAATTGGGTCCTGGGCACATACTACATTATTGATCATAATTATAAAACATGGAAGTTTTTTTTGGACCATGCTGTTTTGCTGGAGAAAGTAACTGTTTTATAATTATGTCCAACTTACGTCGCTAAGCAAATTTTATTTGGGTCGAATGATATTATTTTATGAATGAACATGCAAAAGTTGAAAAACATGGGTAAAAAGTTTGGTCTTTAGGATCAAATGGTCAACAGTTATGATTTATTGAAAATTAAATTTTTTATACCGTAATTATGAAACCCCTATAATTTACTGTCGTGTCTCAGAATTATGTCCGAATTCACTAAGATCAAGAAATCTGATTTTGGAAACGGTTTCAATAATACATGGGGAGCTCTTGCGTGTAGTGGACTTAAATCGAGAACACGGTAGCCTTATTTGGTTGATTCATATCAATGATGCAAGTTAAGAATTAAGGAAATATAAAGACGGTTTCACTAATATACTAGAATCAATGGCTTCCTATACGACATATAATGAATATATTTCCAAAGTGTGTTATTCCATCTAACTGTTGTCTTTTGTGATTTAGCACAGTTGCTTTTGTGTGGGTGGACTACTTTATAGTTCACGTTTCATTTGCTTAAATAATTTTTTTGGTTTTGAAAGTTTTGGCTTCAGATGGCTAGTTGTCAGCTGCGGAAGATTAAATTGCTTTTGGCTTAGTTCTCACTTGGCAAACTTAGGTATTCTTGCTTTCCGTTTCCTAGTAACTGGAAAACAGTTTTGATTTCGGTGTTGGTTATGAAAACACTTTGGAAATATCATTCAATTTCGGTTTTGATAAAGTTACATTGTTGTTAGANTTTCATTTGCTTAAATAATTTTTTTGGTTTTGAAAGTTTTGGCTTCAGATGGCTAGTTGTCAGCTGCGGAAGATTAAATTGCTTTTGGCTTAGTTCTCACTTGGCAAACTTAGGTATTCTTGCTTTCCGTTTCCTAGTAACTGAAAAACAGTTTTGATTTCGGTGTTGGTTATGAAAACACTTTGGAAATATCATTCAATTTCGGTTTTGATAAAGTTACATTGTTGTTAGAAAAAAAATAATGGGGTTCTCTTGTTGAGAAAATATTTTATTTTAGAATTCGATATCTAACAAAACTGAAGTTGGAAAACGGGTGGAAGCAAATTAAGTTGATCATTTTGAGAGAAATGATATGATAAGAGTAACTGAAAAGTAGAGTTTAAGAAATAAATCTTGCTCTTAGGTATACCACGTGTGTCACACCGTCTGAGAAAATAAGAGCCAACCAAAAATGTCCAATATTTCATAACTCTAAAATTGCCTAGGAATGGAAAACTTTCCTATTTTCCTGTATTCTCAAATAATAACTGGAACACACTTTATAAAGTAAATAAAAAGGTTAAATGCTTCAGCTTTGGAAAGTACTATATGCTTTTTTTACGGATAATTGAGTTTTCAAACTTATTTTTGGAAATCATGTTTGTCAAATTGTAAAAAAATATTTTTGTTGCTTCTAGGTATCATGTATATACAGGAGAAGATTTTGTCATCACCAACATTTCAGAAACTAGGTGCTTATTTACTGCCAAGGTCTACTTCATCGTGTGCAGATGCTGAAATTGGAAGCAGGAAATATTGGAATTGTATAATACCAGAGAATTATGCATCAGTCTATAACCTTGTAGGCGGTTGTCGGATGGGCATTTATGCAGTAGCGAATTCTGTAGTGGATTCTAGGTTAAGGTAAACGGACAATTTAAACTAAAGAAATCATTGTTTTCTTATAAAATATTTTGTATATTTAGAGTTCACAATACTTTGGGATTGCGGGTAATTGATTCATCTATAATGCCAGTAATTCCTACTGGAAACCCACACGCTGTGACGATGATGATAGGCGAAGTAGGTGCAGAGATGGTGCTAAATGATGCATGAAATAATTTTAAATGTGAAATGTGGTGCACACATCTAGTATGAAATAATGAATCATGTTTGGGCTATAATACAAAGTTACGTATATATTTATATCGTGTAAATTTGTTATTAGATATTGAATTTCCTAAGTATAGTCATCTAACCTATGGTGAAACGTTGTTTTCAAATGTAATAAGAACATTTTTAGCTAACAATTATGGTATAGTTGAGGAAATACTAGTATAAAATTCAATGGATTTTTTTTAAACAAAAGAAAAAAAATGGAAAAAAATTGTCATTACCTGAACAGTTTTGTTTAGTAAATAAATTGAAGAAGCATTATTGGGAAATTAGTTGAAAAACCAAACGATTTTGCACAAAGAGACAAAACATCATCTTTGGGAGGAGAAAATGGAATTAATTATTATAAATTATAGGTGTCGGATAATACATGGAGGTGCATAGAAAAGGAATACGAACAACTAGCTCATCCATTTTAGCCCTAATATCGAAAAAAAATTTTTACATACGTGACACGATGATTGACAAATTCCGGCTTGAAAAGTTGGATTGTTATTACAACTCTTATGTACCGAGTGTTTTATTACATTCATAGTATATTCATTTTAGATAACGTATTTCTAGAATCAAATCTTTGTGGATTCTGCAGGATGAAGCAGTCGTGATTTCAAGTGTATGTATACGGAGGGGTTTGATTTGTTCTGGTTGCATAATAATTTAATTTAAATTTAATGAAGGGCCTTTGTTAAGTGATGTTTTTGCATGTATATTTTCAAGTCAGTCCAACAAAATTGGAATAAACTATATATATATTTGTGAGAATTAAATATTTTCAGAGCCTGACAATTTATTTATATTTTTTGGATTCCGTATATTTACAAAAAAGTCAAACTATGCATGTCTTTTACCATGTAGCAAAAAACTTTAAAAACTTTAATAATTTTTTCTAGAGTATATGCGCCAATGTGGAACCATATGTAATAAGTCTGTTACGAATTTAACAGTCGTAACTAAAACTGATCAATTTTTAATTATCTTCACATAAAATTTCTTCCGGGCACACTGTTCTTACATTACCAATCTTNCTAAAACTGATCAATTTTTAATTATCTTCACATAAAATTTCTTCCGGGCACACTGTTCTTACATTACCAATCTTCGCATACTCGGTTGCTTCAATCTACGAATCGCTATTCAACGAGAAAATTTTGTGTGACACTTGAATGTTGTATATGACTGGTGGTAATTTTCTGTATAGCAGTATCGTTATTGTTAAATCTATTGTAAAAAATATATGCACAGGTATCATGGTGTAATGCATTCTAAAACTATTGAACCTTCTCCATTTCCGCAGATACCAGCACAATAGAAGCAGACAACTGGATAAGAGCAGTACTAGTGTACAGAAAATCCTGGTTTTGCTACTTTCATAGGAGGTTTTGACTGATTGACTCTAACCTTACTTCTAGATATTTTGCAAACATTAATGCATACGTTGTAGCCACTAGTGAGGAAGTCACTTTAGATTGCCTCCTGTACTATATCTAATGTTCTACTAAACTTACACAAAAGTTTGTTTATCATACCGAAGTAGGTAATATTCTTTGCAGCCCCATATGTCAATTTAGCCCCCTAGCTGGGGCCAAGTGAGGAGGGAGCAATTTTTATGTGTTGAAAGATTTTCATATTTGGCAGATTTGAGTGGATAGGCAGATGAATCATTGCTCAACCCACTTCTGTTTAGGAGCTGGTATTTTATACTCTCTTCTGCAACAGCAGTAATTTGCTTGGCGGCTCCTCGCTTTACATTTGCTGCATTTTATTATGTCAAATACTTGCCGAGTTTATTTGCAAAAGTACTTCTAACATTTACAATGTTTGAAGAATGGAGAGAAGTGGAACTGAAGGTTAAACGAAGTAAAGCAAATCAATAAATTTGGATTAGCTATCAACTGGATGACATTAGGACAAAAACAATTTCAGCGTTATTCCATTAAGTTTTCAAAATTTAGAATTAGATTTGAGAAGGTAGGCGTACCTAAGGGGAAAAACGGAGGACACCAGTGAACACCTTGACCAAAATAGAAGGAACAGTTAAACTCGAATAAAAGTCACACTATTAAAGGTCGGGTTATCCAGAAGTTTATCGNACCAAAATAGAAGGAACAGTTAAACTCGAATAAAAGTCACACTATTAAAGGTCGGGTTATCCAGAAGTTTATCGTATTATACATGGAAAAAATTATGCTAAGTATTTATATTTATTTCAAAGTTTGAATTATTACAGTAAAAAGTTAGTAGCCTGAACATACTAACTAACACTGCAAAAACTACCAATAGTAGAAGATGAAAGACAAAATCGTTGTGAAATGNTTAGTAGCCTGAACATACTAACTAACACTGCAAAAACTACCAATAGTAGAAGATGAAAGACAAAATCGTTGTGAAATGTTTACAAGCAAGGAACAGGTGGGTCAATTCTATCAGGAAAGTTGCAGGCAGCATGAACTTCGTCAAAAATTTGTCCTTCGGGGCAGGTGAAGTCATAACGAACGAGAGATCCATTTTGCATAATGTCGACACAGCGAAAGAACTTATTACAATTCCCGGGGTCAATAAAGAATCCCTCCACCGTACATGTTCCTGCAAACAGTCGAAGTATTAAATTCAACACATCACAGGTGTGTTGCGAGATACTACATGTATTCAAAAAAGTTCAAGGTAATATTATACCCAAATATAAAAATATACGAAAACGGTAGAAGAGTTAAAATTTATGGCTTTTATATCAATAGGAAGATTCCAAGACATTCTGTGCCTCCTAGATATTGAAATCATCGCTTCTGATTTTGAAAAAATGGATCTAGGATTTTGCTGTTTGTTTTTTTACATTTAAAATTTGAAAAAAAAAACTTTTTTTCAAGTTTAAATAAATCCAACAGAAGAAAGCGTCAAATTAAACAACTGTTACTATGCATAGTGCATGTAGCTATCTGCTCCAATACACAAAATATGNATATACGAAAACGGTAGAAGAGTTAAAATTTATGGCTTTTATATCAATAGGAAGATTCCAAGACATTCTGTGCCTCCTAGATATTGAAATCATCGCTTCTGATTTTGAAAAAATGGATCTATGATTTTGCTGTTTGTTTTTTTACATTTAAAATTTGAAAAAAAAACTTTTTTTCAAGTTTAAATAAATCCAACAGAAGAAAGCGTCAAATTAAACAACTGTTACTATGCATAGTGCATGTAGCTATCCGCTCCAATACACAAAATATCACAGAACAAACGTATTAGATTCATAAATTTTAGCATATACCTGATTCGCATAGTTCTACTGATGACAAGATGCCGTTCATTCCAACAACGCTCAAATCTGCAAGCGCATCCTGATTCTGAGGAGTGACCTTGCTTGACTTTCCCTTGCAGTAGTAATGTTCCCATAGGATAATGCAGTGACCATTTGACTGAATTGATTGCGTCTTATCGTTCCAACCAGCGGCGAGCACGCCATTACATCCTGGCTTCATCAGAAGTGATGTATGGTCACCAACAAAATTTGTTTCTTTAAAGAGCTCGATTTTCCCAACTTCTGCATAGCCTAAAAATTAGATACAATTATTATAGCACGGAGTATTGGGAGTATCTATGTTAAAACTTACAATGCTGTGAAATTGTGACTGCAATACCTATTACAAGAATTAATTTCATTTTAATCGATTGTTATAAACCTGAACTGAATACGACAGATACCATGGCGGTTTGGAGTTTATATAGGGAATTTATATCTAATAGTGTAAAACTATCAATTGTTTTCTTAATAGCATCATTAGAGTATTATCGACAATGACATTAATTATCACTTTTTGTTTCAACAATCTTGTTTTCTCAGCTAGTTTGAATTAACTAATTTCTCATTCTTATTCAAATCATATTGCATGTTGTGGTTATTGGTTAACTAATTCTGTTAGGAAGGCCTTTGAGAATTATTGCCAATTAGGATAAATGTTACCCACTCTGAGCGGTTGCCCAAAGATAAATTCAATTAAACCGATGCTTGTGACTGGAAGAAA
This sequence comes from Holacanthella duospinosa, assembly GCA_002738285.1. Lineage (NCBI taxonomy): Eukaryota > Metazoa > Arthropoda > Collembola > Poduromorpha > Neanuridae > Holacanthella > Holacanthella duospinosa. The sequence continues at coordinate 263,029 of NIPM01000145.1, read as the reverse complement.
TATTGTTCTCAATTCCTTAGGACTGACCTGCTTTACTCAACAATCAATATTCATTTGAACACTAAAATTTGAAAACAACACAAAAAAAATAGAACAATTTTTGAACAAACAATAATAGACAGAAAAGCAGAAAAAATGTAGAGATAAAAATTTATCTCAAAAAAGGGCTTTCATAAAAACACAATACAGTACCTACGGGTTATGCATGCCGGTGTCAGATGACTGTTGGGAGGCTAAGTACGGGCAACACCCAAAATCAAACCCAATAGACCTGCATGTGCCACACCAACACATACAGTGCGTTCAAATAAGAAGGCGAAATTTTTGAAAATTGATTTTGCAAAAAATTAAAAATTGAGTATTATGTCAAAATTTTACATACATTATGAACTGCTCAAGTTCCTGAAAATCGTTTCTACCAAAGTTTTGTTAACTCTTCTTAACTTAAAAAGTGTCACAAGACTCTAATTTGTGGGATTTTTAAAAACGCTAGTGCCGAATTTTCGCCTTCTTATTCGAACACACTGTATATTATAAGGTTCTAAAAGGAGTAGGGAGAAATGCCACGCCCAACGCCTTGTCGTCATATTCATAAAAATTTGAAAAATACTTATTAATTTTAGTTTCCACAAAAACTATACTACAAAATACATCAATACCGGTCGCGAGTTTTGACTCATAAGTACACCTAAGTTAGCATGCAATTATGAATCCGTTTTTGTTGGATTCACTCCATATCTGGCTGAAAGCAAAACCATGATTGATTGTCACGTGTAAAAATATGCGGAGTCGATTGACCTCTAAAGGTCACAGCAGATGGCATAAAGTTTTGTATCCGTTTTCTTATGATTCAATTGAAACTCGGCAAGTGGCTAGGTATAATCTTCCTAAACATTAATTAAGTCCGACCTAATAAAATCATGCGGACTTTTTCGTCAGCAAAAATAATATAAAGTTTCTCGCTGGATTTGAAACAAGAAAAATCGCATGGCACAATCTTCCCAAATAACGCTTAGATAGGATTCATAAAAACCTGCATAGTGGTTTTACCTCTAGAAGTTACCAATCAACATGCAATTGCAAATGTGGTTTCATTCGAATTTCTAGGGGATCCCGCTAGGTCAAACCACTCAGCAGATTTCAGTTGATACTGTATACACATTGCTTGAGATGACTGAATGTAGTTATCTGCCGAATTTTGTTTAAATCCAACGAGAACAAATGAACCACTGCATACTGCCTTAGGTGACCCCCTGGCGTCAAATTACTCGATTGATTTTGTTGTGCCTGTGGAAGAATTATCCTGTATTAATGTCTGCAAGTTTGCCATCAATTCATCTCAATCTAACAAAAACACGTTGGGAGTACCATTTGTGCCTACTACTTTTCACATTGAATAAACTTGTGAAATATTGAGTTGAAAAATATGTTTTTTATTCAAAATTAAACGTGGAGACCAGTAGAACCATATTCGATAAGTTATTGATACATATAGGCATAAAGAGGAACATAATACCAGTAACAAAGGATTAGTCACGCTGAGAAAGATTGGGCTATGTAGGGACACCTGCAGCCAAGCNTGTGAAATATTGAGTTGAAAAATATGTTTTTTATTCAAAATTAAACGTGGAGACCAGTAGAACCATATTCGATAAATTATTGATACATATAGGCATAAAGAGGAACATAATACCAGTAACAAAGGATTAGTCACGCTGAGAAAGATTGGGCTATATAGGGACACCTGCAGCCAAGTAGAGCCATGTAGCTACATAAAGCTGTGAAATGACGATGTTATCAATACACAATTGTCCAATTTTAGCAAATAGATTATAATTATGTGGAATAAATTAACTGTCTATTATATAATGTGCAGAATGTACCTATAATGTTGTTCGGGAATACCGATGACTTCTAAATTAGAAGTTTCATTTTTGTATGTACCTTCGAAATTGAAATAAATAAATGCTTTGGAATTCTTATGAGAACTCTACTTTATACATAAATTTGTTCCGAAATATCGAACCTTTTTTAAAACAAAAACCAAACCAAGGTTGCTTGAAGAAAAGACATCTAACAAGTTAGGTCATTCCCCGTAATTTAAATTAAAAAATTTAAATTTCTGAACCGGGTGTCATCCGGCTCTCCGTTTATCTGGTTACTTGATAAAGTAATTTTTTCCTTATTTTTGAAAATGAGTTGTCTGAATTTTGTTTGACTTGGTATTTTCAGAATTTGGAAAATTTTAAAAATAAACCAGAGTTAGAGGTGTTTTCTCCTATCAACCTTAAGCCAAACATTAGTACCTAGAATTGAAATAGTGCAAAAAATATANTTATCTGGTTACTTGATAAAGTAATTTTTTCCTTATTTTTGAAAATGAGTTGTCTGAATTTTGTTTGACTTGGTGTTTTCAGAATTTGGAAAATTTTAAAAATAAACCAGAGTATGGCTTTAATCTGTTAGAGGTGTTTTCTCCTATCAACCTTAAGCCAAACATTAGTACCTAGAATTGAAATAGTGCAAAAAATATATTCCGTGTTGTTCCATTTAAATAGTATTAAAGACAAGCGATTTTGCACGGAGAATTATGGTCTTATAGTCATCATGGTTTTATAACGGATATAAGTCCGATTTGGTCTTATATAAAAGCTATCACGTTTTTGAATAGAATAATCGTATATATTTATTTCTTTAACGAGGACTTAAGCAATTAAATTAGTTAATTAGTTAGTGATTATATTAATTAAAAAACCACAAGAAGTTGCAAGCTGCAACTGCTTGTGGTTTTCCATGTTTCAGGTTAACTATTTAAATTTGGAAAGATAACGCCTAAGAATTTTATTTCTTTACTTTATCCAATTTAAAAATAAATGACTTTGTGCATTTAAGAGTTTAAGTGTAAAAATTACTAATGACAAGTTTGTGGAAAATTAATAAGTATGCCCGAGCACGTGATTAACTTCTAAAAAGAAGTAGAAATTAACAAAAATTCACCTTAAATATTATTATTCCTGACCATTAAATTGACTTTGTGAATAACTGAATTGACTTCATTATATCTTCCTCATCATTGTAACATTTCTTGTTTTGTTCTTAGATAAATTAATTAAACCTGAAGTTAAGAACCTCTTATGGATATGATGAAGTTTAAAAAAAAAATCAAAATTCTTACAAGAAAATTTGAAAATTTTCTCTAAATTCAAGTTAAGGCGACTAGAATTAAGATTTGATTTAATACTCAGTTTTACATCAAATATTGCCCCAATTCCCGCAATTGTATAGAACGCTTCATAGTACTGTAAGACTATGAAACTATGAGATTAATTCAACTATGAAACGTGACTCATTTTGAAGGTCTATGAATGGTTTAAAAAACTATGGGCTCCCGCTAGTTCTAATCTACTCAGAGGCATGTATAAATGTCATAGTATCTTCTCTAATCAAACTCAAGAGAAACAAATTCTGTTTGAGAGGAGTTATGGGGATGGGAACACATTTTCTCAACTGTGTAGTGACTTTCTGAACACAGGCTAGTTGTCCCCTTGATAATTTGCCTTACACATTTCGGTTAGGAATAGACAGCTGTTAATTCTATCACAACTTTTCTATCATTTTTGTTCCCTTAAATTTTCTATAATCTCAAAGTACTATGAGCCTTAATACTATCAGGCGCTCTATACAATTACGGGAATTGGGCCATTATATAGTTTGTATAAATTGTTTCAAATTATCTTCCAAAAAAGGTAACTTTTAGTAATCATGACTCTTCCCCATGATAATTCTCGTGACAAAGCATGAAGAAAGCAAAGTATACAACAGGCGTTACGTTTATTTTAAATATTCCAAATCCCAGTTGAGACTACAACATTTACTATATCATTTCATTCCACTACGAATATCTTACAATATGCTTGTGACGACAAATACGATCGAGGCGGAGACAGCGGGATTATCAAAGTATTCGGACTGCCAAGTGATTAAATGGATATTTTTTCCATAATATTTTTTTACCTGCAGCCTATGAATTATTACTAGTGGTCTATGGCTGTGACTTTAAAATTTATCAACTGAAGGAATCACAACCTGATGAAAGTCATTGGAGTTCGATTCTTCCTTCTTGGCAAANCTTTAAAATTTATCAACTGAAGGAATCACAACCTGATGAAAGTCATTGGAGTTCGATTCTTCCTTCTTGGCAAAATTTTGGAACGATTTTTGTACTTTTTTCTATCTCATTTCATTTAAATTCATCAAAAAATACCAAGTGATATTAATTTTTGGCAAATAAAAACATTTGATAGTTTACCCGATCATCATCATTCAACCCAATTCGTATTTTCTACTGACTTGAGGAGGAGTTTTTCAATAAGGATAGGGTATGCTTGAAGAAAAGTCAAAATGAGCAACTCAGCCAATCAGATTTTATTATTGTAATTATATTCGAATCTGATTGGTTGAACGTAAATATTTAAATAATTTCTTTGNTTATTATTGTAATTATATTCGAATCTGATTGGTTGAACGTAAATATTTAAATAATTTCTTTGTGCCATCTTGCCATCCTTAAGAATTTTGAAAGACTTGGTATAATCGGATTTTTCGGAACAAAAGTTGTAAACAAAAAAATATTTTTTAAACTTTTTAAAACGCAAAGACAAAACATCAACTAACGAAGTATACAACATTTTTACTTTGTCTGGTTGTTGTCGATACAACAAAGAAAATTTTTTCCACAATGGATTGTGATCAAGCTTACTATCAAGTAGAAATGGATGCTAAAGATTCTCCAAAAACTGCTTTTGTTACGCCGGATGGTTTGTTTGAATTTAACGTTATGCCGTTTGGTTTNGTGCCATCTTGCCATCCTTAAGAATTTTGAAAGACTTGGTATAATCGGATTTTTCGGAACAAAAGTTGTAAACATTAAAAAAATATTTTTTAAACTTTTTAAAACGCAAAGACAAAACATCAACTAACGAAGTATACAACATTTTTACTTTGTCTGGTTGTTGTCGAAACAACAAAGAAAATTTTTTCCACAATGGATTGTGATCAAGCTTACTATCAAGTAGAAATGGATCCTAAAGATTCTCCAAAAACTGCTTTTGTTACGCCGGATGGTTTGTTTGAATTTAACGTTATGCCGTTTGGTTTGTGTAATGCTCCAGCAACGTTTCAACGTTTGATTGATTCCGCATTTGGTTCATTGAAATGGTCAGTTTGTTTGGTTTATTTAGACGATATTATCGTGTTTGGGAAGACCTTTGAGTCTCNTGGTTCATTGAAATGGTCAGTTTGTTTGGTTTATTTAGACGATATTATCGTGTTTGGGAAGACCTTTGAGTCTCACTCAGAACGGATTAAGTTAGTCCTTCAGGCTTTAAGGAAATCTTCCATTCAATTAAAACTAGCGAAATGTACGTTTGGAGATACCGAATTAAAATTCTTGGGTCACGTTGTTTCCGCCGACGGTATTTATCCAAATCCTGCAAAAATTAGGGCTGTTAGTGAATTTCCAGTTCCGAAAAACATCTCGGATGTTCGTTCATTTGTTGCTTTATGCTCGTATTACCGTAGGTTTATTCCGAATTTTTCGAAAATTGCCGATCCACTGCATCAGCTTGATAGAAAAGGGGTTCAGTTCAGCTAGACACCTGAGACAGAGAAAGCGTTCTTAGAATTGAAGGAGAAGCTTTGCTCTGCTCTAGTTTTAGCGTATCCAGACGAAAACGCTCCAGCTTTTCTCCATACTGACGCTTGTGGTTATGAGATGGGTTCCACTCTTTGCCAAAAACAGGATAGTAAAGAAAGAGTCATAGCGTACGCTTCTCGTAGTTTGACTCAAGANGGTTCCACTCTTTGCCAAAAACAGGATAGTAAAGAAAGAGTCATAGCGTACGCTTCTCGTAGTTTGACTCAAGAAGAAAGGAATTATGCTACTCCACAACGGGAATGTTTAGCAATCGTTTGGGCAATTAATTTCTTCCGTCCATATCTGTATGGTCGACATTTTGACGTTATTACCGATCATCATTCGTTGTGTGATTTGATTAATTTGAAAGATTCTAATGATCAATTAGCACGATGGGCTTTACGTTTACAACCGTATGATTTTACAATTTTCATAGTTTTCGACAAAAACACACTGATGCTGACGTACTTTCTCGATTTCCTGTTGATCCAGCAAATAGCTCTATTGACTTAGGTTTTGAGGAATATTTATATGGTCTAACTTCTAGGGTCGAGTATTTACAGTCAATTGCTGACGTCGATTTGTCCCCGTTACAATATAACAAAAAGATTTTCCGTAAAATTATCGATTTCCTAAATNGGTTCCACTCTTTGCCAAAAACAGGATAGTAAAGAAAGAGTCATAGCGTACGCTTCTCGTAGTTTGACTCAAGATGAAAGGAACGGGAATGTTTAGCAATCGTTTGGGCAATTAATTTCTTCCGTCCATATCTGTATGGTCGACATTTTGACGTTATTACCGATCATCATTCGTTGTGTGATTTGATTAATTTGAAAGATTCTAATGATCAATTAGCACGATGGGCTTTACGTTTACAACCGTATGATTTTACAATTTTCATCGTTTTCGACAAAAGCACACTGATGCTGACGTACTTTCTCGATTTCCTGTTGATCCAGCAAATAGCTCTATTGACTTAGGTTTTGAGGAATATTTATATGGTCTAACTCCTAGGGTCGAGTATTTAATTGCTGACGTCGATTTGTCCCCGTTACAATATAACAAAAAGATTTTCCGTAAAATTATCGATTTCCTAAATAACCCTGGTTCCACTGCTCCAAAACTCAAGAAACCATGGAATGTTACAGATTTCACTCTTCAAAATGGTATTCTCTATTGCAGTAATCCTTAAGAACAAAGGAGATTGTGGCGTTTGGTTATTCCGCCTAAAATTAGAAAAAATTTAATTACCGAAATTCACGTCACGTCGTGTGGCCACTTAGGGTTTTTCAAAACGGGGCATGCGATAAAATCTCGTTATTTCTGGCCAAAAATGTACAGGCATGTACTAAATTTTGTTCGCAGCTGTGCTACGTGTCAGATTCACAACCTCGCTCCAATCAAAGGGCAGGTTAGCCCAATGGAACCTCCATCAGCTCAATTCGAGGTTTTTGGTATTGATTATATTGGTCCACTTCCAATGACTCCAAGGCGTAGCCAGTATGCACTTACCGTTACTTGCATGTTGACACGTTATATCGAAGTATCCCCAGTTCATTCCTCTAATTCCGAAAGTGCGATTCGAATTTTACAACGCGATTTGATTTCTCGCCATGGTTGTCCAGTAAAAATTCTCACCGATCAAGGTACTCATTTCTCTTCCATGGAATTTCGTCATTTCGCACAGACGAATGGTATCAAATTACTTCGCACTTCAGCTTATCATCCACAGGCTAATGGCGTAGACAAAAGGGCTAATGGCACGATTAAACGTATTCTGGCGAAGTTTGTTCAGGCAAATCAGAAGGATTGGTATTTACATCTTTTTAGAGTAACTTTCGCTATGAATTCTATCGTTCACAAAATCACAGGGCATTCGCTTTATTTTCTGGTTTATGGTACNTCGTTCACAAAATCACAGGGCATTCGCTTTATTTTCTGGTTTATGGTACGCTACCGAACTTAACGTGTGATAATTTATTACCGACTTTACGTGAATGGATAGAAGCCGAGGAACAGAGTGATTCCACACCGCGTGTTCAAGATGCTTTAGTCGAAGCTAGACATAATACGATTGCCAATCAACAGAGTTCACAGCAATTGTTTAATTCCAAGCATCAGCAAATTACTTACGAAAAGGGTCAAGTGGTGTTAGTTCGAAAATTTACGAGTTTACCGGGTCATTCTTGAAAGTTAACACCTAATTGGAAAGGTCCTTTCAGAGCAGTTTGTCAAACATCTCTTACGAACATTTTATTCAGACGATGCCTGATGCTGTGAAGGCAAAATCAAAAATTGTTTCGATCCAAAACGTTAAATTATACAATATTCCGAATGATACCGATGGTAATCCTGTACCAGAATAAGTTCTCGAATTTAGAACTAGATTTCGATTTACCGAAACTTTCTAGTCCTCCGCCGGTTCAATCTTCCACTGACAATATGCCGAATTTATCAGACAATTTTCCGCACTCCACGTTCCACATTCCGCCGCAAATCGTAATCAGAACTTAGATTCGGTTTGTACAGTTCTTCTGCAAACTGCACCTGCCCGAGTTCGAGTTGCCGGAAATAATTTCAATTCTGTTTTGAATGTTTGAAAAAATCGATTACGAAAACGTCAAGAAACACCAACTATTCCTTCCAACTCTTCAGACTCTGATGACTATTGACGTTACAATGGCGAGGACGCCATCTTTCCAGAGCGCCCTGGAGACATCTCACTACAGATCCTCCAACAATGAAATTCAAATATTTTTATTCGGAAACCTCGTTCATTTCCTTGAATTTCCCGTTATAACTCCTGTATTCCCCGATAATTTTTTTGATTTTCATTTAACTTAAATTAAATTTGATTTTATTAAAAACTAATTTTCACGTTTGTTATATTGGCATTTTTTCATCTTTTCCAAATTTTTTTATTACCATTGTGAGGTCACAATGTTCCCGAGAGGGGGAGGGGGTAATGTGGGAGTTGTACTTGAATTTTCATGGCATGGAAGATTCGAGAGAATGTTGTTGATGTTTGGTGCGTGGTGTGTGTGGAAGAGAGAGTCTGGCCTTGAGCCAGACCATTCCTATTCAAGATCTGGATCTGGTCGGTGCTCCTCTCCTCATCAATTTTTATAATAATAATATTTTTCTTTATTATTATTTTCATTATTTTTTATTTATAATTAAAATTAATTTATAATTATTAAATTCCTCTGTGGTTCCTGTTTCCGGAGCCATCATCATTTTCATTTTTATTTTTATTATCATCCCTACAGTATGAAAGGCTTAACTCCTTCATCAATTCGGAACTTCTTAAGGTTAGTCCATATTAGGATTAGTGGGTCAAATTCATACATCAGCAAATTCAGGTCAGCTCGGCTCAAGATTTTCCAATTCTGTTTTTTAAATCCTTTGGGATTTTGAAATTCATTCGTCATACCGTTAATTTTAAAAATCTCTTTCTGTCTTTTCTAAAACTAGCTTTTAGTTATGAGCACTCCTCTAACTCCTCCCAATGCTCCAAAACTTACAGTGGGTAATTTAATGCATCAGCCCTTATTGATCTTCCCCGTTATTAGCCAGACAAAACGGCCGGCCAGGTCGATGAATTCTTCTTCCGTAGGATTTCCAACTCCAAAAAGTCCGGCCTCAGATGACGATATGGTTAAAATAATTCTAGAGGCTATCGCAGGGGTAAAATCTGATACCACTGCAATCATTTCAAGAATGGATTCATTGGAACACTTAGTAGAAAAACAGGAAATTGAGATCGCAGATCTCAAAACCCAAGTTTCTAATCAATCGGCAGCCAGCAGCCAGCAATCCTCCACTACTACACACAATCCATTTTGATGTCGAAGCTGCAAACGCAGAATAACAAGCTGACCGACGAATTATGGAAACAAAACTCACTGTTCCACGGAATCCCCGAATTCATACAGGAGGACCCAACCACCATGGTAGCAAACTTTATGCTTACAAGCGGCGTAATGGATAAGGTAGATAAGACTCACAGAATTGGCAAAAGGTTACTTGGTAATGAGAGACCCCGCTTAATAAAGGCAAAATTTATTTCGCATCAGGATAGAACCGCCGCGTTCTGTTTTAGGCCAAAATTGTTGGCAGCAAACGCTCCACAATTCATAATGGGAGATTTAACTGTCAAAACCAGGCTGAAAAAAAAACGTTCTGGGAAAAACCACGGAAAACCCCGAGTCCTAACCCTCACCCAATCTTCATCAATGACGTTTCGGCCGCCCTTATCATCCATCAATTTCTACAAATTTTACTTCCTCTCGATGGCTGGCGCTAAACAATTTACGGAGTTTTTCTACATTCTTTTATCTTAATATACATAGTATAAGTAACGTTAGTTTTAACTTTTGGACTCAATTTCGTACCCTTCAAACTAGATTTTTCTGTCTCTCCGAGATTATGTTTCGCGGCAACTGAAGAAGAACGAAGCTAGAAACATCGTATAACTATTCCTCACACTCTGCGACAAAAGGAACCGAAGGTAGGCCTGCTGGTGGTTTGGTGTATGGTATGGTCTAAAAGTTTCTCGTTCTCAATTATTGTTCTCAAATTAACAGAATTTGCAGTATAATTCCAAATTTGTTCACCAGCACCTTGTTTTCTGGTGTTCGTATACATTCCACCAACTCAGCAGTTCCAAGTCAATCTGACAATCTCTTCCAAGGAATCATGCACTTTCTCGGAAAAAATTGTATAGTAATTGGAGACATGAACGGAAGAATAGGTCCCCGTTCCTTTCTATAACAGAAACAGCAAAGACTTAATGGTTAATAAATACTGACGTAACTTGCTGTCCTGGGCTTCAGAGTTGGGATTGCTGGTGAGAAATCGTTTCCTTCCAGGCGATGAAGTAGATAATTTCATAATAATTATTAAACCAAATGCAGGATACAGCGTTGTAGACTTACTTATAATAACCCCTATTCTAGCTAGGGAAGTCGCTCGTCATGAGGTTTTTGATTGGACTGACTCGGATCATTTCCCATTGCTTTTCATGAAGCCACTGTATCGAGCCCCAACTAATCGTGTCAAATTAACGAAACCAAACCTCGCTATCTTCGTTAAACAATCNTAATGGTTAATAAATACTGACGTAACTTGCTGTCCTGGGCTTCAGAGTTGGGATTGCTGGTGAGAAATCGTTTCCTTCCAGGCGATGAAGTAGATAATTTCATAATTATTATTAAACCAAATGCAGGATGCAGCGTTGTAGACTTACTTATAATAATCCCTATTCTAGCTAGGGAAGTCTCTCCTCATGAGGTTTTTGATTGCACTGACTCGGATCATTTCCCATTGCTTTTCATGAAGCCACTGTATCGAGCCCCAACTAATCGTGTCAAATTAACGAAACCAAACCTCGCTATCCTCGTTAAACAATCCGAACTTTATAAATTTGTTAAATCACTTAAATTGAAAATAAGTACTTCCCCGATTGAATTCTTCGATGTGGATCTCTCTGGTAATTTTATACATTCTGCAATTGTCGACACCTGCAAAGATTTCAAGTTATTCAAATCTCCAAAACCACAAGAAAACCACCCTAAATGGTTTGATAATGATTTCAAAACGCTTAAATACGAAAAAAATCGATCGCTGAGGCTTTTACTTAGCAATACTGACAGTAGAAGGATGAAACAAGTAGCGAAAGAATACATTGATAGAAACAAAAAATACGGAATGATAACTAAATAGAAAAAGTATAACTTCATTTCTCAAGTTTCTCTAAAACTGCAGCAATCTTCCAACCCATCCAAGTTTTAAATAGCGGTAAAAATACTTCGGACGCATCTCAGAATCCACAAACAACATATCGGCAATTCTATGGAATCGGCAATTCAATGGCATCGGCATTTTAGCAGTGTGTTCAATCCCAAAAACCTCGAATCGGTAAATTCCCCGTACTCCAAATGAGTAAATGTCACCGACCCAATTTTAGACAAGAAATTCGATGCTCTTAAAACACATGGTCATCAAATGAATGAAATTTGGGAAAGCACCTGGTGAAAATCTAATACCGAACAGTGTATGGAAAATAAGTTCGCCGGTCCTTTTGCTATACTTAACCAGCCTTTTCCAACTACGTTTTGATTCAGAGAAAGTCACCGTTCAATGGTGCAATGCGTTAATTTGTCCGATACTTAAAAAGGATTCTAGAGAAGTCCAAGAAAATTATCGTCCCATCTCTCTACTGAGCAGCAATNCACCGTTCAATGGTGCAATGCGTTAATTTGTCCGATACTTAAAAAGGATTCTAGAGAAGTCCAAGAAAATTATCGTCCCATTTCTCTACTGAGCAGCAATCTCAAACTTTTTACCAAAATTCTAAATAGTAGGCTGGTGGAGTGGATCACCAGTCAGAACATCATATCAACTTTTAGGCAGGTTTCTGGAAACGGAGATCTTGCGTTGACCAAGTTTTTACTTTCATGTGTATGGCACACATCCAACTCCTCAAACAAAAGGAGGTATATATTTGCTTCGTTGATCTTTGTCAAGCATTTGGTACTCCAAACCACAGCCTGTTATGGAAGGTACTTAAAAACATAGAATTGTTCACCAAATGCATCCGTGTGTTCAAATATATTGAGACGATCGTCCTTCTCTGCCCTGTCTCTGGACAGACAGCACCACCAAATCCTCACACTTTGTCCCACTAGAGCACCTCACCCACTTGACCAATCTGACAGACGGACGGATGACTCCACTGACTCGACCTCTGACCCAATACTCAATAATAAATAAATAGACTGAATACTGGACAAAATGAACAAACTAACAAAAAGTCAACTTTATTTTAAACAAAAATANTGACAGACGGACGGATGACTCCACTGATTCGACCTTTGACCCAATACTCAATAATAAATAAATAGACTGAATACTGGACAAAATGAACAAACTAACTTTATTTTAAACAAAAATACTCGCCTCTAAGAGACACCAAAAAGGAAGAGCAAGCCGACCAACGGCTCAAAGAATAATGACAAATTTTCCCCTCATGCAATGCTCCTATTCCTTTGCAGGAACATTGCATGAGGCACCAACCAATCAGTTACCTAATTTTTACATAATTGGTCTGTGAANCTATTCCTTTGCAGGAACATTGCATGAGGCACCAACCAATCAGTTACCTAATTTTTACATAATTGGTCTGTGAATTAATAGTTCACAGACACAGACAAACCAATAATTTTAACTTAACTAAACATGTCTGCAAGCACAGAGCTTGCAGACTACAAAAACATGAAATTTTGTTTATTTTATAATTATAAATCATAAAAACATACCGCCGTTACAATATATATACGAGAGTACAGGAGCGAATATTTTCACTTACAGTTTCACGGAGAGAATAAGCATTATGAAATGACCCCTTTAAGAAAAATCTGCAAGTACCACTCTTTTTAACCTATTTATAGAGGAATTGTTGNTCTCAAACTTTTTACCAAAATTCTAAATAGTAGGCTGGTGGAGTGGATCACCAGTCAGAACATCATATCAACTTAAAGGCAGGTTTCTGGAAACGGAGATCTTGCGTTGACCAAGTTTTTACTTTCATGTGTATGGCACACATCCAACTCCTCAAACAAAAGTAGGTATATATTTGCTTCGTTGATCTTTGTCAAGCATTTGGTACTCCAAACCACAGCCTGTTATGGAAGATACTTAAAAACATAGAATTGTTCACCAAATGCATCCGTGTGTTCAAATATATTGAGACGATCGTCTTTCTCTGCCCTGTCTCTGGACAGACAGCACCACCAAATCCTCACACTTTGTCCCACTAGACCACCTCACCCACTTGACCAATCTGACAGACGGACGGATGACTCCACTGATTCGACCTTTGACCCAATACTCAATAATAAATAAATAGACTGAATACTGGACAAAATGAACAAACTAACTTTATTTTAAACAAAAATTCTCGCCTCTAAGAGACACCAAAAAGGAAGAGCAAGCCGACCAACGGCTCAAAGAATAATGACAAATTTTCCCCTCATGCAATGCTCCTATTCCTTTGCAGGAACATTGCATGAGGCACCAACCAATCAGTTACCTAATTTTTACATAATTGGTCTGTGAACTAATAGTTCACAGACACAGACAAACCAATAATTTTAACTTAAATAAACATGTCTGCAAGCACAGAGCTTGCAGACTACAAAAACATGAAATTTTGTTTATTTTATAATTATAAATTATAAAAACATACCGCCGTTACAATATATATACGAGAGTACAGGAGCGAATATTTTCACTTACGGTTTCACGGAGAGAATAAACATTATGAAATGACCCCTTTAAGAAAAATCTGCAAGTACCACTCTTTTTAACCTATTTATAGAGGAATTGTTGNACATTATGAAATGACCCCTTTAAGAAAAATCTGCAAGTACCACTCTTTTTAACCTATTTATAGAGGAATTGTTGAATATATTTGATAGGTGTCTCCTTGCCGGGTTTCGACTCCATTCACGATCTAGTTCTCGTTGCTCAGTCACGAGAACTCTTCCAAGAGAAGATGAACCTCACTACTAACTTTTTTCACGAACCAGGCCTCCAGGTCAGTTTTTCTAAAACAAAAGTACTTGTAATACGGCGTTCTGGAAGCGTGAGAAAAGAATACAAGTTTTCCTGTAGATGTCACCCTCTCATGGAAAGTTCTTAAAAACATAGGGTTGTCCACTAAATTTACCTATGAATTCAAATATATATACGAGAATGCAGGAGCAAAAATTTCCACGTCTTACGGTTTGACGGAGGGAATAAAGATCAGGAAAGGACTCCCTCAAGGAGAATCCGCAAACTCTATTTAACCTCATTATTGAAGAATTGGTGAATATATTTGATAGATAGTACATTTGCTTCTTTATGCGGAGGATATAGTTCTTGTTGCTCAGTCATGAGAACTCTTACAGCAGAAGATGAATCTCACTGCTAATTTCTTTCACTTACGAGGTCTCGAGGTCAAGTTTTCTAAAACAAAACTACTTGCGATACGGTTTACTGGAAGAGTGAGAAAAGATGACAAGTTTTCCTGTAGATGTCACCCAGTCCAGACAACAAATTTTATATGTACCATGAGATAACTATCCAATAGAATGGATCGTTCAACCTCCACTCTAAATCGNTTCTGTAGATGTCACCCAGTACAGACAACAAATTTTATATGTACCATGAGATAACTATCCAATAGAATGGATCGTTCAACCTCCACTCTAAATCGGCTATTGGGAAAGGTATTGCAACGCAAGGCACTGTATTTCGCACACTAGGCAGAATGAAAACCCTCGACTTGCAAACCTCAAAATTTCTCATAAATTACATTGTCAAATCAACTACCTTGTACAACTCAGGGGTTGAGGATCACAACACACAAATGAAATAAAAATGTTCAACAGCAATACTTTAAGAGATTGTTTCATCTTCCTTTCAGCATCCCCCGATATTTTCCATTAAGTTTGGACGTATTCAGTTTTACTATTTCTCTTTGGTTAGAATTTCTGTCGGCTAACGATTCAAATCTTCCTCTCAATGCGTCAGCTAACGATTCAAATCTTCCTCTCAATNACTATTTCTCTATGGTTAGAATTTCTGTCGGCTAACGATTCAAATCTTCCTCTCAATGCGTCAGCTAACGATTCAAATCTTCCTCTCAATGCGTCAGCTAACGATTCAAACCTTCCTCTCAATGCATCAGCTAACGATTCAAATTTTCCTCTCAATGCGTATGTAGAACTTCAAAAAACATCCAATTAAAAAATACAGTTGGTGTTTGCAGTTGCAAAGTAGGCTGAAATCTATAGATATGCAAGGTTTATATGAAAGAGGTTCAGGGAAAGAAGTCAAATTTGTCCAGAAATTTCTACTCGTTGGGTACGTAGACCACATGAGAAAACTTGACTTTCAATTCGCAAAGCAATCTTCCAATATTTTACACTATCATCAAATAAAATTCTCAAATATCCTCGAAAAATTTCTATTAAACAAAATTTCCTCTTCAATGGCGACTGCATCCTACAAGTCAGGCTAGACTCTAACTCTGTCTACAATAAAGCAAAATGGTTCAACATGGGAGTTTTTGAGAAGAAGCAGTACAAATACTGTGGAGATCAACTTTCTTTCTTTCATGATATTTGGGAATGCACTGCCGTATCTCACATTCGACTGAATTACTTTCAAGGAATGCCAAAGACCGAATTCAAATTAGCAAGGACGTTTCAGAAGCTGCCACTGATCCAAACTTCACATTTTATTTCTCATTTTTAATTTCAAATATTTTAAAACTTTTTCAGTAATTTTAAAAGTCATACTAAATTTTATTTTATTTAAATTTACTTATGCGCATAATTTCATTGATAGAGCGTAGGCCAACATCAAATAAACTTATTGATCGATTGATAGCCTTTCGGTTCGAAAGCAAGGCTATCGAATCAAACTATTAGACAATTTTCTTATAGTATACACTAATATTAAGGGTTGAGCACTCACGTGACAAAAAAAAATTTATTCACATCCTTTTCTAAAATGTACTCCATTTTCAATCTTGGATAGCTAATCATCGATGAGTGAAGAGTGAGACTTCCGTGATTAGGTATTTAGCCAATTAGTTTACTGGGTTTACTATATAGTACTAGTCATTCTAACTTTGGGATTTAAAGTGTGAGAAGTAACAGTAAAGCCAATCTAAAACCCTCCTACGCCCATTTTTGTTAACTTTTGCATACATGGGGAAATCTAAATGAAGTTCTAAGCTTTCTATAAAAATTATAATTATAATATTAATTATTATAATTATATCATTTTATAATATGATATATTATTTATTTTTTAAATTAATTTTTCTATAAGATNTATTAATTATTATAATTATATCATTTTATAATATGATATATTATTTATTTTTTAAATTAATTTTTCTATAAGATGAATAAATATTCCAATACTTTTTTACCCTGTTCAAAAAGTGTTCAAAGTTTTTATAGTTTTTAAACCTGTTTTAAGCTCTTATCCTTGAAAAAAGTTTTAAAAGTTTGGGAAAAGTTCTTTTATTCTCAATATTTTTGTTTAATTCGGCAAGATCCAGAAAATTTACATCTTAACTCAGCTACATCGTTTAGACTTTGTATGAACTTTTCGGCAGTAAGGTTATCAACTTACTTATCACACATTTTTTGTAAATTTTACATAGCGACCTTGGTTGACTTAATAGATTAATATAGACTTCCTCAACAGTTACTTCAAGAATTCTGTTTATGTTTTCCAAAACATGTCATTTTCAATTCCTACAATGAGTATCACGATAGCAACAAAGCTTCATCTTTGATAATATTGGGGTATGTTTGTCCCATCTACTTTACAAATTTTGGATCTCATTTACTAAAAGCAATGAAGCTTTTGTAATCGAGTGTTCCAATTGAGTACTTTCATCATATTTACTCGTCAAATTTATATACTTATCAGTGTTCTCCACTTCNTCATCATATTTACTCGTCAAATTTATATACTTATCAGTGTTCTCCACTTCTAAACCTTGTGACACTATTCTATTCGAAAGTTAAGTTATATCCAAATGTTTCATGTCCGGGCATATTTCTTATCTAATTGATGTTGAACTATGACAATATTAGTTTTAGTTTAGTAATTCAAGGATAAATTAAAAACTGGAAACCACATGCACAACATGCTAATGTGACGTGTTGACGTGNTATTAATTATTATAATTATATCATTTTATAATATGATATATTATTTATTTTTTAAATTAATTTTTCTATAAGATAAATAAATATTCCAATACTTTTTTACACTGTTCATAAAGTGCTCAAAGTCTTTAAAGTTTTTAAACCTGTTTTAAGCTCTTATCCTTGAAAAAAGTTTTAAAAGTTTGGGAAAAGTTCTTTTATTCTCAATATTTTTGTTTAATTCGGCAAGATCCAGAAAATTTACATCTTAACTCAGCTACATCGTTTAGACTTTGTATGAACTTTTGGGCAGTAAGGTTATCAACTTACTTATCACACATTTTTTGTAAATTTTACATAGCGACCTTGGTTGACTTAATAGATTAATATAGACTTCCTCAACAGTTACTTCAAGAATTCTGTTTATGTTTTTCAAAACATGTCATTTTCAATTCCTACAATGAGTATCACGATAGCAACAAAGCTTCATCTTTGATGGGGTATGTTTGCGNGATAGCAACAAAGCTTCATCTTTGATGGGGTATGTTTGCGCCATCTACTTTACAAATTTTGGATCTCATTTACTAAAAGCAATGAAGCTTTTGTAATCGAGTGTTCCAATTGAGTACTTTGATCATATTTACTCGTCAAATTTATATACTTATCAGTGTTCTCCACTTCTAAACCTTGTGACACTAATTCTATTCGAAAGTTAAGTTATATCCAAATGTTTCATGTCCGGGCATATTTCTTATCTAATTGATGTTGAATTATGACAATATTAGTTTCAGTTTAGTAATTCAAGGATAAATTAAAAACTGGAAACCACATGCACAACATGCTAATGTGACGTGTTGACGTGCNAGTTTAGTAATTCAAGGATAAATTAAAAACTGGAAACCACATGCACAACATGCTAATGTGACGTGTTGACGTGCTTAGTTTTTGTGGTAGTAATAACAATTTGAATACTTTATTTATGGTTTACAATGTCCATGTCGGAGAACAATGTACAAGCACAAACAATACTTAGAAAAATATAATAACCTGTAGCAACCGCGAAGAATGTGAAAATAGCAGCAGCTATAATTTACATTTTGGAACACATACAATGTAGATGAATGTTGGGTAAACGAAGACAAACAAAAATGCTAAGAAGTCCGATAAATGTTGTGAAAGGGTACAAATGCGTACAAAGCATCGTATTAGTGCAAAACTGAAAGAGGAATGGGTGTAAGAGGAAAGTAAATTCAAGTCAAGTTGCAAAACGCGTGCAAGGTACAAAACGGGCAAAAAGAAAAAATGGATGGAAGAACTTAAAACAAATGTTGATATGACGATCGCCAAGGAAACATTTTGTTCTAGAGAGGAAAATTTGAAATGTTGGGAAATACACGAGTTTCGAGCGACAACCAAAGCAGTCTACGAACGATGACAAATTTGAGAAGATACGTTACAGAAAGAAGTTTTAAAAATTTCGTTTAGTGTTACAAAGAAATATGGCTTCGCTGCAAATTTCCACTCCATTCAAGAAAATTTGGAATTGTTTGATATAACACTAGAAAGTAAAACCGAGAGAATGGGTCCAGTGGATGGAATTTATTTCTCCCAACAAATCAACCTGATGTCGACAATAGAAGGAGCTGTAAAAGTAAAAAAGTAGAAGCAACTTTTATTAGGCGAAATGCTCATGGTCATTCGCAAATAAATAAGTGTTATAATGATAAGAACCCATTCATTATCATGAAAAGAGATATAATACAATGCATGTTTGTAAACACAATAAAGGATTCTATCCTCATCCTCTGCTCGTTGTTGTTCGGACGTGTTGTCGTATTAATCGGCTACTTGCTTCCAAGTCCAAACCGTCGCTTCAACCAACGCCTTACAAGGTTCGGTGAGTGCGGAGAGAGAAATTAACATTTTGAGAAAACAGCTCCGAAATAAACCCAACAGAAGTGGTTAGTAGGCAGGAGTTTACTTCCTCTTTCGGAACTTACATACATAATCACGGGTGGTGGAGAACGTAGGTTATTACTCGCCGAATACGACAGAAGTAGTAAAGTAGAGTCTGTGTCTCCCCATCCTTCAGTCGTCCTGTCTGTCCACTCCTCGCTCCGTAAAAATTCGCATTTGTTTTCTACACATTTGTTTATGCTAATTGACATTTGTTGTATATAAAATAGGCTTCTTAAAATGTTTCTCTTGAGGGCAATTGTGATCAATGTTTCATCGCGTAGAATTCAGACTAGTGGTTCTGAAAAATTGCTTTTATGATTATGAATAAATATGCCTTGGCTTTTTTATATTTCAAAATATTCTTCATACAAATGCCTTGATTTACTCAGTGTTTTCTAAATCTCTCCTAACTCTTCTAAGTTTAAAGCTAGAACTGGTACGATGTATTCAGTGAGTTTATGTAAAGCTTCCCATGAACAAAAAGTTGAAACCATGTTGATTCTACTGTTTGTGCTGTTTTATTGTAAACACTAAAAACCAAGAATGATTATTGGTCATTAAAACAAAGTGAATTGATTAAATTCAACTGCTTATACAAAATTTGTATAAACCCAGGATTCGGCTATCTCTTTAATTTGTATATTTGTAAGAATCCTGATATCATGACACCGATTGTTAATTTTTCTGTTTCATATTTTGTCAAACATAATGTAGTACCGTGAATCCGTGCAATTCCCATAATCCGGTTTCATTAAATTCTAAATATTTGCAAGCATTTGATATCATTTGACAC
Organism: Holacanthella duospinosa; assembly: GCA_002738285.1. Classification (NCBI taxonomy): domain Eukaryota; kingdom Metazoa; phylum Arthropoda; class Collembola; order Poduromorpha; family Neanuridae; genus Holacanthella; species Holacanthella duospinosa. The sequence goes on along the minus strand of NIPM01000145.1, from coordinate 242,862 downwards.
CCACTTATTTTATACAANCCATAATCCGGTTTCATTAAATTCTAAATATTTGCAAGAATTTGATATCATTTGACACCCACTTATTTTATACAACCAAGTTGTTCAAGTTAAACTTCTTACACGGAATCTTTAAACCCTGATTTGGGTATTTTCTAAACTCTAATTTCTTCAATAATTGCTGACATCATTTAATAACCGTTGCGAATGAACTTTTTACGTATGCATGAATGCAGATGAAGTTCGTTATAACAAAACCCTATAGAATCGTAGATTTTGCCTGTTGTGGCAATCCCATATCCCATAGTATCAACGTTGTTACATGATTCATTAAAAAAATGCAGTACAAAAGTAAATTGTAATAGGATTGTTTCTAACTCCTGTACTTTCCAGGCAGAAAAATGTTGAAGTTCAAGGAAACATGACGTCAACAGTTGACTGCGAAAGTCAACAAAATTCTAAGAATAATGGACGACGTCCAACGTATGCCAAGTGGNATGATTCATTAAAAAAATGCAGTACAAAAGTAAATTGTAATAGGATTGTTTCTAACTCCTGTACTTTCCAGGCAGCAAAATGTTGAAGTTCAAGGAAACATGACGTCAACAGTTGACTGCGAAAGTCAACAAAATTCTAAGAATAATGGACGACGTCCAACGTATGCCAAGTGGGTTTCAAGTTGTTGGTTTCGGATTTCGATGCTACAAGTTGACTTCCGCACGAAGTCTACACTTTGTGTTCATTTTGACTTTAACTATTTGTAGTCATGTTGATGTTAACATGACGTCATAACTTTAGGAAACGGACAACGTCAACTTGTTTCTGTCAACTGACTTCTACAATAGAAGTGAAGTGTCTTTATTGACCGCCATTTTCTTTCAGTTATTACTAGACCGTAATGAAGAAAAGTTTAAGAATTTATTCCACTAGTCATCTTCGAAGAAAATAGCCAGTGAAGTTAAAAATAGTTTTTCAAAAATAGCAAGTAATGAACCAAGTGACAAGAGTAACATAGAAATCCAAACACAACTGAATAATAATATTCAACCCTCAGAATCATCACAACAGGAAGTAGATTGTGACCTACAAGTAAATCATTTGAATGAATCTTCTTCCGAATCTGGTCGAAGTTCTAGTGAACCAGGCTGTGAATTGAATTCAAGATACGAAATTAAACATGAGATTTGCGAGTGGGCATTAAGACACAAAATTTCTCATGCAGCGTTGAATCATTTACTGAAAATATTGGGTAGGCATGAGAGTTTTGGTGATTTTCCTAAGGATTCTAGAAATTTGCTTAAAACACCCAAATATACACTTGTGAAGCTAGTTTCGCTGGGATACTACTGGCATTTGAAATTGGAAGGAGCGCTACGTGAAATGTTTCTAAACAATCCCAAAAGTCCAGTAATATTACAATTCAATATTGATGGTTTACCAATTTCAAAAAACAGTGGTTCTTAATTTTGCCCAATCCTTAGGTTTGCGAAAGGTCTTTCTCAAAATATGACTGTGATTGGAGTATACCATGGAGACTCAAAACCAAAAAATTATAATGAACTGTTGCGTGATTTTGTGGACGACCTGAAAGTCCTCATAAATCACGGTATCGCTGCAGGTAATAGTGCTGTCACTGTTAGTTTACAAGCCTTCATTTGCGACGCGCCTGAAGCTAAGGGCCATAATGCTTATTATGGTTGTGGGAAATGTGTAACAAAAGGGCAGTACTCAATTCATCGAATTCTGATATCGGTTCGGAACTACGATCCGACAAGTCATCAGTGAGATCTCGACAGTGAGAATAGCTTTCGAGTTCCACAAAAGTACCAACACAGATTCGCCATCCTACACCTCCTCCCGCAGGCTCCAGCTCCAATTACATTTCTCTAGACTGTGACCAAAACACCACTCTTTACTTCACCATGTTGGATTCATTGGTAACTCCATTTATTTCACAACACGGAAAAACCATATCTCGAGAAGTACATATTGTCGAAGAAAGTACCTTCCAGGATACAGTGTAAGTACAGTGGAACACACATAATAAGTCATCCGAATTTGCATGGAAAATTCTGATCTTATAGCCGTCTTGGTCTTATAACAGATATAAGAGCAATCTGGTCTTGTGCGCCAAAAATTGGTCTTATAACCGAACAAGTCTTACATCGGATGGTCTTATAAGCGTGCTCCACTGGATTATTTTTCACCTATTCAGGCAAAGCATAGTATATACTAGCGTTGTCCCGATGCATCGGCCCGGCCGAATAATCGTCTGTCGGTGCGGTCGTATTGTGCATCGAAAACGAATAGTTCTGACGAATATTCGAAGCACATGCCGTTGGGTGTCTTTCGACTCGTCTTAAACAGCTTGTTCAATTAGTCCCCTCAAAAGCTAATATACTTTGAGGTATACAGAAAGAATTTAACTTGGAAGTTCAGAAGCTTGTGCAAGATATCCCTACACGTTGGAACTCGTGCTATTACATGCTTGATCGTCTATTGAAGCAAAAAGCTGCCATCACATATTTTTCATCGGAAGAGGCAAAGGATTGTGAATTTGATCCAAAATCAGTGGTATTTACTGGAAGGAGTACTTTCTCTTCTTCAACCTTTTGAAGAAATTACAAAAATCATCAGTGAGTCAGAATCAATAATTTCAGAAGTACTTCCATGTCTGATGACTCTCACAAATTATTTGGAAAAGGATCACCCTAAGCATTTTGGAGTAGGGAATCTGAAAGAAACTCTCAAAGTTAGCGCAATAGGTCTAAAAATTGTTTCAAAATTTTAAACTACACATGCGCCACATTCTTTGTTCCGCGTTACAAGTTGTCTTTTATCGAAGCAGAAGCGCATAAAGATTTGGTGGCTCATCTGGTGGCAGAAATGTCTAGAAACTATAAGAACAATCTCAAAATGCCGATTGCAGAAAATCCGTCTACAAGTAATATCCAAAATCCTCTTGACACCAACGAGACTCATAATTCATTTTGAAAAAATTTTGCAGGAATTTGAAGAAAAAATAAAGCGCAAAATATCACGATGATTGAACAAGTCACTTCATCCCAACAAGTAATCTTCACAAGTGAAATCAGGTCTTATACTGTTATACGAAATGTAGACAGGTAAGAGTTGATCTTCATGGTGGAAACACAACCACTAGGCTTTTCCAAACATGACTCGATTAGTGCGGAAGTATTTATCAGTTCTTGCCAACAGTTTTCGGCGAACGATTATTCTTTGAAGAAGGTCTTGTATACGAAGATAACCGTTCCCGACTTCCTCCTGAGCATGTCAATTTGTTAAACTTCCTCAATCGTAATTTGAAAGAATTAGATTTTGGGTAAAAGTGAAAGATCTAAATAGACTTCACTAGGCTTTGAGAAGTATGTTGAACAACCAACGAATTTTAATTTTAAATTATTTGGACAATTAAAGGTGAGGCACAATCCAAGTTTCCTGACATTTTCGTATTGAAAAATACCTTCAATTTTAAAAATATTCAAAAATGTATTCGAATAGTTTGTGAATATCATTTTTAGAATATTACGAATACTAATATTCGTAAAAGTGTCCGAATAGTTTCGAATATTCAAATTTTCGAATATTCGGGGCATCCCTACAGTTGCCCATCATATTTGGTGTAATCCATAACCCATTAGCAAATACTTTTATTTTTGTAAATATTTTTCTCAAGTAAATAGTATATAAGCAGTAGACTATAAGAAATATTTGTTATAATTTATTTAACAATTTCAGAATAAACTATAATGTTTTCACAATTTTATCTGTGTAAAAATGTAACTGTTTTGATTGGCTTGAATTATTTTGTGGGTTAAGATACTGCACTGCAACATACAGATGTGCTGTGGAAGTAATGTTGACGTCCTCGTTTAGATGTCGTTTATATTTTCAACTATACTTCTACATACTAGAACGAAACTAAGTAGTCAAGTTCAAGTAAACTTAGAGTAGACGTGCTGCCTGGGTCGTTATTGATTTTAATTAAAAATATTACCTTATTCAATGATCATAATATTATTAGAGGGTTCAACTTTAGGTATATGTTTCATGGATATGCTTAACGGATAAGAAAAATTTTATTCCTTCAAGTCTGTTTAGTATAAGAGTGGTCCTGCAGTTTGCACAGTTTATTCTTATGGGAAACAATATAAATAGAGACGGGAAGGTAAGAAGTTGAGGAATCACTATAAAGTGTAAAATCAGCATTTGTCATGGAAATTAATTCAAATGCAAGGCCAGATTTTTTCAAAAGTAGCGCAGTCTGTCCGTATATTTTTCTACAATATACCAATGCTGGTTAAACATAAGGGTGCCCTGCGAGTAGCATGAGTATCAATGTCGTCTTATCAGATTACATCGAAACCACTTTGTTAGTTGAAAATGTTTCTTAATTTTTAAATTGGAAATGAGTGGCATACACTGCTTAAAATTCTATTCGATCTGCCAACTTTGAACGGATAACCAATGCAAACTAACGATCAAGAAGTATCTTTCTGGCATGTTACATAGAAATAGAGCACTGGTAAACAGACGAGCAAGACAGTCTCATAAACTCCAAAGCAATGCTGCTCAGAGTTAACTAATCGAGAGCTACTATAAAAGTTGTATAATACGCATTAACATTCTAGCAGAAAATGTCTATAAATCTAGAGTCGTACAGGCAATATGATTCACTAAACAACAACCATTATAGAGCCTTAGCAAAGTTTTCCTGTTTTTATCTAATTGGCGACTCAAAATGATTCTGTTCATATTGTTACATTTATTTTTTATAGTTTTTGAAGTTGGCAACGGCATCAAGGATGTGTCAATGATTTCAGTAGACAACCCTTTTAAGAGTGGTAAGAAAAGTGTTCAAAATTTGTTATACAATTGTTGTTTCCTTTCAATCTTTGCTTGCAACACTCAGATGCCTTCAATCGTCCCTTTTTCTTCTCTAATCACAATTCTTACAGCTTTCATTACAGTGCAACCAGTGTTTTTGGAACGACTGGAAGTTACTTTTGACCCATGCTATTTGCTGGAGAAAGGGGTGCTCCAAAAATTATTGTCAGTAAGACTCCTTAAAGCAAATTTTTTTAGATGATTACATGTTTCAGAAAGATTATGCGAAAGTTGTGGCGGGGCT
>NIPM01000145.1:71534-237422 GCA_002738285.1 Holacanthella duospinosa | reverse complement strand
CATTTGTGCTACAGAGCCTAGTTGGGCAATCCTGTTCTCAAACTCAATACAACTCCGAACTCTCCTTCCTGGTCATTCATTGCCAGGTAAGAAGTCTACTGTCTCATTTATGAGTACAGTAGTGGAGATTGAGTCTTATGCTCAAATCCCCACAAAGTAGAGAGGAGAATTTTTTTAATCAAGTCTCTGCGACATCTAGAAAAAAAAGTTACGATTTTTTGAAAATTGTAATTTCGGAACATTTGGGACACCTAACTTCTCATGTACATTGTCCCAAAAGATTGTTCCGAAATTACAATTTTCCAAAAATCGTAACTTTTTGTCTAGACGTCACAGAGACTTGATTAAAAAAATTCTCCTCTCTACTTTTGCATAATCTTTCTGAAACATGTAAACAGTATCATCTAAAAAAAATTTGCTTTAAGGAGTCTTACTGACAATAATTTTTGAAGCACCCCTTTCTCCAGCAAATAGCATGAGTCAAAAGTAACTTCCAGTCGTCCCAAAAACACTGGCTAGACTGTGTATTACATTTTAACTTGATCATTCACCCTGGGGAGAAGCAATTGTAATAATCACAATCACCTCATAAATCTTTAAAATGGTGAGAATATTATAATGGGAAAAAATGAAAGCTTTGTTAAATTCATCGAAATTTTTATATTAAATTATATGGTTTCAGTTTGCAAACTGAACACAAATTTCTTTAAGAAGGAGAGTGTTATTGAAACTAAAATACTAAAGAGAAGAGTTATAGAAACAACTTACTAAATTTCGTTTGTTTGTTTCAGGCTTGGGTCCATACTCTTTTGACTATCTGCTGGGTGAAAAATCTAATTATACAATTTCCGCTCAAGTAATATTTCTTGACTACGAAGAGACTAGTGAAAACACAATTTCTTCTCTGAAAAAGCAAGGAAAAATTGTTATCTGTTACGTTAGCGTTGTAAGTTTCAAAATCAACGATTTGTATATTTATTTCCCTCTTAATGAATTTATAATAAGCATAATCAGTAAAATCGTCACCATTTGAATGAGCACAAAATAATTTTTACTGTAGAATTATATATCATTTAGCTATTTTTACAAATTCAATGCACTCAATGCTCAAACATTAATATGACCGGGACTTGAGGTTATGATACACAGGTATATTGATTTTTGTTTAGAATTTTTTCAATCTTTAAAGGGTTCCTTTGAAAATTGGAGAGGCGATGCAAACACTTTTCCAAAGAGTGTGATAGGAAAGAAGTATTCTGGTTGGGAGGGCGAGTATTGGCTTGACATTCGGAATATTTCGATACTTTTACCAATAATGACAAAGAGATTCCAATTGGCGCAATCCAAGGGATGTCAAGGCATTGATCCTGACAATATGGACGTCTACATTCAAAAAGACACAGGATTCAAAATCACATATGGTGACCAACTACTCTATAACAAAAATATTTCAATTGCAGTGCGCAAACTCGGATTGGTAGTTGGTCTCAAGAATGATAATGACCAAATCGGTGACAAGACCAATAGGGATGCATTAGTGAATTATTTTGATTTTGCCGTATCTGAAGTAAGTGATTCAAGAAAAAATGGCACTTAACAGCATTAAAAAGGCCAAATCATATGCGTTAACTAGTTTGCTTGCATATTATGTAGAGCTGCAGAATTTAGGTGGTCGCCACTCAACGGGGGTAAAACAGAGTTTTTGAGTGAGTAGAAAGAACGGATAAACATTTACAAGTTAAAGTTTTTGTTCCTAGAGTAACAAAACAGAATTTTTTTAAAGCAGGGGCATAGTTTATTGTCGCCAAGAAGAAGTGACGTAGAACCACTTTCTCCTTCCTCTAAATTTAAGTCCGTCTTTCAAAAACTCAATTCCAGACCTAATTCCCTATTCACTTTAGGTCTGAGATTAAGTCATAAGAAAAATTTAAGTTTAATGTTTCTAATAATTAAGTGTTGGGTACAAAGAAACACTCAAATGGAGTGTGAAAGTTGAGAAAAATTAGTGCTGTTCAGACCTTACCCTAATATTTAAATTCCTCTATTAACAAAATCAGGCTTCAACATTCATTGATGCTTTCACACTCCTCCCCCCCCCCCTCTCACCCCCTGCCATATAAATCACCTCGACCTGTGCTAGAAATTTATTTTTTTACCATAATTTCAAAAATAATTTAATTTAATTCTGTTGAAATGTCAATATCAGGGTCCTGTGCCACAATCACTGACATTTGACAGTGACATATTGACATATCGACAGTTGACATTGACAGGAATTCTAAAATAACGCGCCACGAAAAAAATGTCATATTCAAGGATTTTTGACACTTGTCAAAATTTTCTGACATTTTTATGTCAAATATAGTAAATATATTCGGTTTATTGTAAATTTTTCTTTGAAACCAAAATCAGTGGATGGGATGAAATTCATTCTTACTTTGTACTCTTTTTTTAGTGGACGAAGCACTACGTCAATATCTTCACTGTCGCTGCTACTAGAGTCGCTGACATCAAACTTAGCCATAAGTCAACAATTTTTATACAAAAGATTTACTTTTCCAAAACGGACAGACGTAAATCCCTCTGTCAAATATTTATGACATTTTTGACAAATATAAGTCAATGTCGCACAGACGAAAAAAAAGTCAATGACAATTACTTGTAAAATGTCAAATTCTCCCTGTCAAATGTCGAAATTATCCTGTCACTGTCATATGTCACTGCCATCTTTGTGGTGTGATATTTTGTGTAAACTCTTGACAAATACCTGTGAATGTCAATATGTCAATATGTCATTTGATTGTGGCATAGGACCCAGGTGAACTTTTTGTCTCTGATTATTTTAACTTTGTTGGTTATTCGTGTTGTTCTATAAATCGAATAACAAGTTTTCACAGGTAATAGAACTTTTATATTATTGACAAGGTTTTAATCGAATGACAATTTACATAATTCATAAGAGATACTCTTACTTTGAATGACCTGTCAGATCAGTAAACCTTCGTTTTTCTTTTGAATTTATGCCGAAATATTTTTTAAATTGTCTATAAATAAACACGACGAAATAAAAGCTAATTCTTGAATTTTGCTAACCGCCTATTGGGCAAAGATGGAAACGCACTGTTTTTAATTGGTCGATTTCGGCTTCACTATGGGTTCAAAACACACGGAGTGCCTTAGATTTTACAATTAAAATGTTCATTTTATTAATTTTAAGTTTGAATTGCTAGTCTCAGGTAATAAATCTAATGGTAACTGTTTTACATTATGCATAAATAGCTACTGCGCAGTTTAACCACGTCCTACTCGTGGGTTGAGCAAACCAAAAGCTATTACTTTAATTTTGTGACTTTTTTTTCATTAGATGTATACGGAAACTTAAATACTTTACCGACTTACTACTCAAAATCCTTGTTTAAAATTTTATGATTACTTCAACTACACCATAATCCTAATGCTAATCTTTTCTAGAGCTGCTTCTACTGGAAAGAGTGTAACAAATACCAACCATTCTTGGCGAAAAAATCACCTGTTTTTGATATCGAATATTCAGATGACCCAAGTAACAAAGTGTCAAAAAAGGAATTTCTAACAAAAGTTTGCAAATCTAATGACAAAATCGCTTTCATTCTAAAACATCTTGTACTAAGAAATGACCCGAAGACAACAGTGACATGTCCGTAAACCTAGGTGCATATTATATGGTGCACACTTTTTGTCCAAGACTCTTCAATTTACAATCCAATATAGCAAAGTCTAAATTATCGATTTATTTTCAAGAATAATATTTTTACCATTATCTTTTTTGACGAAATACCGAAACTAAAAGTATAAAAGGTGACAAATTTATCCCACTCTATACCTTTAACAAATGAGTAATGTGTGGCAGCTATTTAGTTAGCTTAAACTTTTCGCCAAAATCTCTCTAAGCACCATGGAATTAATAAAATATAATTTTTGAAAATAATCATGATATCTTCAAAATATTTGTTTCTCTTGAATCAGAAAGTCAAAATTGAATCGGCCGATTTGCAGTAAGAGATCTGCGGACAAAAACATGTTGCCGTTTTCCATGGTGAATTAAATTCATAATATTTAAGTTACGCTTTTGTTTGAACTAAGAGTTATTTTCAACTTTATTATGTGTATCAAACACATTATGTATCTGTGTGGATCGTCCTACCGTTCACGCTCGAGCTCAAAAACGACTTGACGAATCGAGATGGGGTGTGCCTGATAGATAGCCCAGGAACTTCAAACGGACCATATGAATGATGAACCGTATCCGTCAACTCTGACCTAGTTGTTTCCCGAGACTCCTAATTTGCCTTATGTGATTTTATATATTAATAAGTCCAATATTTCGACAACTACAGAATGGATCCGAATGGAGTTTCCAATACTGGATAAACCATTTATCAAGCCATTTTACCTCTGAGTGCACATGATACACGAGCATTAAACGTGATCATTGAGTACGCAAAGTACATGTTGACATGCGCAGAATGGATGTTAGCATGTTCATCCGACGATTATGTGTACTGCGTACCGCCTCAATCCTGACTACCGCACTCACTTTTGCTACATCTTGCCGCTTGATTTTACTTCTTAGCAAACTGCTTGACCATTTGGGTTTNTACGCAAAGTACATGTTGACATGCGCAGAATGGATGTTAGCATGTTCATCCGACGATTATGTGTACTGCGTACCGGCTCAATCCTGACTACCGCACTCACTTTTGCTACATCTTGCCGCTTGATTTTACTTCTTAGCAAACTGCTTGACCATTTGGGTTTATAAAATTGATCAGTATTATGAATAGACATTGAAATAAGTCAAATATTTCAAATAATTTTACTTGAACATATCATTAGTTCACAAAATTAAAGCAGTATTCCAAACAGTTACACATAATATAAAGTACTATGTTCAAGAATCAATATTCCGTTTATTACTTAATTGACCTGAATTTTGAGATACTTAGTGAGTGAATTGACCCTCCTCGAATTCAATCGTTTAAATTAAAAGCTAAGTAACAAGTTTATAAGTATCATAATTACAATATCATTCATAATCATAATAAAACTGTTGCATTTTAGTTGATAGCTACCTCCAAGCGTCCATTTTAAATTTGGGCATGAGCGAAGGAACCGAAAATCACCTCCACCATTTACGGCACCCTTCTGAAAGGAAATCTTGAATTTTGATGATAAATCTGTAGCGCGTGCAGCCATTGGCATCAGTGTATGACATAAAGTCATGGTAATAAACCCGACCATCGCTATGGTTAACAATATCCAATAGTTTATAATCCTACGAAATCTGAATATACAGTATAGTGCCGTTATCATTATAAAACATGCAGTTGCTACGACAACTGGCAAAAAGTAGGTTGTTATGTTGTTTGCTATTGTGTGAGATATTTGGTGAGATCTATATGCTATTCGCAGTTTCTCTCTTGCTAGGTATCCCGATGTGCCATTTTTCTCAGTCCTGTGGAAGAGGATCCAATATTATATTTATTTTAACCCAATATTTAATTAGATTTAGTGAATTACCAGTAATTTTGAAATTCCAGCCAAAGCCACATTGCATTAGTGTTGATAAGTATTTCGACAAAGAAAAAAATAGCATGATACCAAATCACAGCTGTTCCCAATATAAACAACATTGGGCCTATTACATCCCCTCCTGGCACAAAACTCAATAAATATTTGTACATGAGTAGAAACTCCCAGTCCTGTTGATATACTAGATACGTCCCAGGAAATTCAAACACAATAGCTGCCAATGGAAGGCAAAATGCAGCTCGGACTGCCCGTTCGATTCCATCCGTTTCAATTCTTGGTTTGTTGAAAACAATTTCTAAAATACATTAAACATGAAGTAAAGTGTTAGGGGAAAGCAAATCAACGCTCTGGTGTCAATATGCAATCAATGTCCGTTTAATTAGATAAAATTGACCTTAGCATTATATGAGAGTTGGAACATTCATGACCTCCTCCTCTAGTTAAATTTTCATATGCTTTTGCCTTCAAACTCCAACAGTCCTGCAAATTAATTTTACTTAGCTGTTATGCCGAAGCACTTTCTCCATCTTGGGTAAAAAATTGTTTTTTCCTTTAATTTAAGCACTTAATTCAGCTCATTTTTGGATTCTAAGGAGAACTTAGGTCATAAGGTTAAGGTATTGAAGTACTCTGCGAAGAGCTAAATATTGCAATTCAGATCATCCATCGGATTGATCTATAGTTGGAATCTTAATAATAATAACAGATCCTGTAAAGCACTGGCATTTCCCTGCAAGACAGTTCCATTTACCTATCTCGCATGATCCGAATATAATTTTTGTAGTCGATTCCCTACTTTCTTCCAGAGCTATTTGTACCGGAAGGACTCCGGAAACTACAAAAGCATTATTGTTTATGTATCTACGGTTAAATATAAAATTTGTGAAATTAATGCAACTTCTACATTTAGCCATTGTTTGTAAATTACTGAAGCAATTCGCGAACAACTGAGGAAGTTATGAAATACACATAATATAAAGTATTTAAAATTAACTCATTGTTTAGCTTTTATTGCCCAACAACATTTTTTTTTAATATTTTGTTGCCAATTTTCAAAAAAGGCAACAGTGAACAGAATTGAAGCAACTGTTTGCAGTTCAGCAGGATTGAGTTTCTTATTGTCCAATTGTTGTGTGGCTATACTGAAATCAACAAACTAAGCGAATTCAGAGAATATTCACGAAAATAAACATTTCACCAGGAAGAGTGAACTCTAATTGTGTCGATTATATTTAGGAAATTACTTAAAACTTGTATTTGTATAAAGTTGTTCTCAAAAATCAGACTAGGACACTATACAATTGTGTTAGATCACTCTTAGTTAAGAAATGGAAGCTATAAAAAACTTCTGAAATGAAGTAATTGCTCACACTTGTAAATAGTTTAAACTTTAAAATTTAAACAATATCATTATTATTTGACACCGTTTGTAAGGAGTGACTTGTACAGTTACTAATCGCAAACGCTGATTCAATTGTAACGATCGTATCATATTCAAGGCATTAATGCACCTTATCGAATATTCAGTAACGAATTGCCATCAAAGTCACTCAAATTCAATAGTAATACACAGACGCATAGTTGGCGATTGAATTTTAATATTTGGTCAAAAAGAAAAAAAGGTTAACAAATTTAGAAATCTACAATGTCAATGTGTTCCAAATAACATTAACGAGTTTTAGTTAAAATTTGAGGTTATTTGGTGCAAATTTGTAGGTGTCTGTGTATTTGGAGGTCAATGAAAATCATAGTTTACCTGTAAAGGCATTACGATAATTCAAATTACCAGCATCAACTAGCATCAATCGATACTTTTTTCTGTCCACCTTATTTTAGTTAACCATTATTTTTACTTCAATGTGTAGTTGCCCAAACTTGCCCCAAATCAACTTTAACGGAATTAAAAATACATTAATTCTGGGAACCAAAATACTAACCGCGGAATTTTTTTGTACTTGTATTAATCGCAAACTAACCAGTGTTATTATAGTACAGTATAAATTAAAACCAAATCCGTGTTTTAATTTCTACACTGTCTAGTTTTAAATCGTTTAAACACGCAACAAAATTAAACCTATAACCTTTATTTTTGAAGTTTTATACATTTTCCAGATCATTCCCGAAATTAGCTGCTTGGAGAAATTGTAATTTAATAATTAATTTTTACTAGTATGTATTGTGTCATAATTTTATTGAGTCATGAGCCTTCATGACTGTGCAGAACATGACAAGCTAAAGGGAAGATAATGTGAATAGCTTTTGATTTTTTCTTATTTGTGAGACTTCTATGGAATGATCTTATTCGTTTCGAGATAACTTTTTGAAATAATTTCCTAAAGAGATGAACCCAGGTGACGCTTTAGCACTTTCTTTAAACGGGTAGTCGTTTCGCAGACGAAATACATAGTTTCACACTCATAGTAACAAAATAATCAAAATTTTGAAATAAATCGAATTTCTTATTTTCATTCGTTACAACTATAGTATGGAGTTAAGAATTCCGCACATTAATTGGCAATGTCTGGGATTTAGGAGCGGAAGTCTGGCGTACTTGCAGCAGTCGTTATTCTATTTTTACAAAAATACTAAAAGAGGATGACAAAATTCCCAAAGCTGAAGGGCCTAACACTTTTATATGTACAATGCTGTGCAAATTTATCTAAGGATTCCACACCTAGCTAAATTTATGTCACATGAAAACCTTGCACGCACCTCATTATATCCAGTCTGATCATATTTAGAAGATGTATAAATATAGGTTGTCAACCCAAACAAAATCTTCGCTTGCCCACTATCCGAAAAATCTGCGATGTGGTGCAGGGTGATATATGATTGATGTTGAGTTAGAATAATTAACCCAAATATTTGGTCTCTAGTGTAGCAGGATTTCCCGCCTTTAGGTTAGCCGGACCTAATTCACTACCAATTGTGCTACAGAATAGATTGGCAAAATGCTATTTGAAACCTTCGCTATATATGATAATTGATGATGATTCACCAGGTATCACCAGCAAGTATTTTTTCATTCATCATCTGTGCTGTTTCTCATCTCTTGCAGAGAAGGGGAAGAGTATTTGGGGTATTGCAGTTTATGTTCATTACCCCTTGGGTGTAGTATCGTAGACTATACAATAATGTTACTGAAATTTTAAGTAAGACCTATAAGACTTTGTAAATAAGACTTATTTACGATTTTACACGTACCTTCAAAACCTCAATATAATTGATCTTCAAGGGGTAGCGGATCTGATAGATGTTGGTTAAAATTTTCCAAAACGTTTAGTTCTACAGTAAATTTTTTCCATATCTCCCATTTTCTTAGATTGTTATTTTCTAAAACAAACAATTCTGAATTAACTACAGTGGAATTCGGCGATAATTTGTTGTCTGATACGTCATATAAGATAGAGAGTTAAGCATCAATATTTTTTCATTTTCTGAGTATAAATTTATGGTAAGTAACCTGTTGAATGTAAAATTACAATAACCGTTTAAAGTGGCTATTCTCATCGGCCAGACATTGTCAAGTTTTACAAAACCGTTTTGTAAAAACATTTTAGCAAGGATGTTCTGAAACACCATGTCTATACTGTTTGTGAGGAGTTTAGTTATGTGACAGGTTTCAGCAAACAATGTCTGTCACAAATCCTCATGTGAAAAAAATCCACAGGAGGAGTTAACTTGGGTAAACTTGGCAGCCAATCAAATAGTCATCCTTTTCATATATACGGGGAGTTTACTAATTATATGGAACATTAATTAGTAAAATCCCTGTATATTAATTTAAAATATTAGACGTGCAAGCAAGATTGCGAGTAAAGGTAATGTGAGAGGAAATACTATATTGTAGAAACAGGGAGAGGTCAATGACCGATTACACTGTTGGAATGGAATGTTTCCAACAAAACAGCACAACCAATTAAATCTCCATGGCTTCTACTTTTCGTTTCTGGGAGGTTTGAAAAAAATTCACTGTATAATGTTATGAAGAGCAATTACTTTTGTTTTAATCCTATTCTCTCCAGAGGTCACATGAAACCGATGTGCACAATATCACATTGATCACAAACTAAATAGTTTGTTTTCATATTTCAAAATTTCAAATTGCTCAGCAAATTTTGAACCATCATAAATGCACTACTAACATGTGACTCATATATTCAATTATATTGAATTGAACCCAATACTTTAACCAATTCCTCTCAGGGGAGTCTCAGCTAGCAGTAGTTACATTTTATTAGTTGTGGCAAACTTGAGTCACCTAAATTCGGATTTCAAATTGAACGATCTGTAGAAAAATTCTAACCAATAAAATTTTGCAAAATTATTGAAAAAAAATGCTACTGCTTAGGATACATGTGCTAAAGCATAGATCACAAAGGTATAAATGGTCAGGCTGTAATACAGAATGGAATTTTATTTTAATCTGAGATTAATCTGGTTGGGTGATCGAACAGACTGACGGACAACTAGTGAAAACACAGTAGTATTTAATAAGAGAATTCAGGACTCTTACATAAAATTGTATTACATTGTATTCCTTGCCATTCTCAAAATTATCCATATTCCGTACTATCCGAACTGGTGTCAAATTTTTATTTCACTTTTCTTTATCATACTTTAGGTTTAATTGTAGGAATTGTAAATTACTGTAAAGTTTTGATGTCCCGTGATATACAGTCATTTTACACGAGGATGATTCAGCAAATCAAAATTTGAAAAAAAAAAATTTACAAATATGAAACACCTACTGAACATTCTGAGTTACAACTAGAATCATTATCAGTGATAGAACAGAAATTTGTTCGGGTTTTAATGAAATCAAGACTGTAGAAAGTCAAGACGGAAACCAACACATATATTACTTTCTTATCTTATTACAATTTCAATTAAAAACCATTCAATCTAATCAACATTTTTACTTTCTTTCACTGCAAAAGATCCAACGATGCTCCTTACCAAGCCTCCAATTCAATTGAGACACTCCATTTCTATAACCCAGAATTTCATAGTAGTTCAACAGATAGTAGAATATTTGAATGGCAATTACCATAACAATAACAGAGAGCATCAAAATTATAAGAATGACTTCTTGAGGATTAGGTACACAAACAATAAGAAAAATTATCAAAGATGATAGAAACATGGATTCAAAAATAAGTAAAAGAATCATGAGAAATTTCCATATCTCACATGTATAACTTCCTAGTCTAACAATTTGTTGTGGAAATGTAAAAACTCCTAAAGACTCATCGTAGCTGAAAGGGTTGAGATAAAAACGGTTGAAAACTTTATTAGCAAAAATATGATAATGTAAAGTCTTCTCTGAAATCATATTTTGGTTTTAGAACTAATGACGTTCACTAAAATAAGCAAGTACGTGTGTTGGTTTGAGTGAAATAATACTTTTGTCAAGAATTAACAGCTTCTAGGTTCTACTTTTGATTAATAACTAATATTTGAGCGTCTTTGAATAATTAAGCATTTTCGTGGCATAAAGAAAATTTTCTAATATTCTCTGAATAGTTGGGAGAATTTTCAATGGAGCACAAACAGCCAACAGCTTTAACTTCTTAAAAGTTTACTCAACTACTAAAGCCTAAAATTTATGATACTTTAAATGGAAATTTTTGTAAAAGCTCATCAAAAATTGGCTGAATAATTATAACTGAGCCTTAGTTGTTATATTTCGAATGGAAGATTGTGTAAAAGTATTAAAAAAGGAGGAATAAATAAAGTAAATGGTAAGGGTTCTAGATAATAAATTGAGCCAAATCAATTGTATTCAATTCAAGTTTAATTTGACATGGTGGAGTTGAAAGAGTTTCGACTAGAAAAAGTTTATGTACAAATCTAAACCCAGGGAATATGTCTATTACTATTTTTATTACGAGTATTTACTTCTTTGTTGTTTGTGTTCATTTCCTTCCTAGATTCTTCATTTCCTTTCTCGAATTTTGTCCTTGACTTTATAAATGAGTGTATAGAAGGGAAGAAAAACAATTAATTTTGTTTTAAAATGGAAAAGGAAGGGTGGATGAAACAACATTGACAAAATTCGGATTTAATATTGTATGACTAAAATTTTGTGAATTAGCGTAACATTGGCTTCCATCCTGTTGCGGTGTGGTTGCATATCATTTTTTAATAGAATCTTCTTGCTGCTTTTGTTCCACTGATTAGCTTTACTAGATTTGGGTGAATGAATTGAAATGAAAGACAATCTGCAAAAACTATTTGCTATGACGGTTTCCCTAGATTGTGTTGTGCGGGCATGTTTTTAACTAATAGATTCTGTCAAACAGTAATTTAAATCACGCTTTGTGATTTCATCCTGTAGAATGACTACAGGATGCCTACAGAATGGTGAGATTCCGGTTCTAGATTTACACATTACAAATTGTACAAGTTGGCTACTCAATACCACCAAGATAACACTAACTAACTACCGTAATGACTTTTTATCTGGGGCAAAAATTTTATACTCACGTTTGTGTTGTTGAGTCAGCTGGGCTNTAGCAGCTCAGCTGACTCAACAACACAAAAGTGAGTATAAAATTTTTGCCCCAGATAAAAAGTCATTCCGGTAATCACATTACGTGGCCAGATAATAGGTAATTCAACTATACTTTTTTTGTTACTTTTATTGGAAATTTATAATTTGTAATACTTAATGTACCCTGAAGGAAAATGAACCCTACTCAGAAATTGGTAGGGACAAATTAACCCCCCTTTAAATTTTTAATTGCCCTGGTTATTCAAAAAGGTATTTCGTAACAGGCAATCATTTTGAAAGACATTCCAACTAAAATATTTATAAATTGTTGCATGTTGATGTTCGTTTGGAGAAAGTAAGTTATACACTTTGTTCCACATTAAAGTTTTCTGTGCTTTCTTTGCCATTCTCCAAAAATGATCATGGTGACTTAATGCACCCGTACAATCAAAAAGTGGGGGGTAACTTAGCCAACTTGCAACAAATCGACAACAGCTGAGAAAATAAGGGAGTGGGTTGGGTAATCAGTATTTATTTCATTTAATCACTAGTTCAATCATTGATTTATTGATCAATAGTGATAAGTCAATTGATCAGGATTTGGTTTAACCTCAAAACTTAATAAGATCTTGAAAATAACTCATTGAAGGTTCGTTTTCATAATTTTATGATAATGAATTTTTTAATTTATGATAATGAATTCAAGAATTTCTAAAAGCTTACTATGAGTTATGTTTCCGAGGTCGGTCTAAATCATAATCTGGGCTTGGTATAGGAAGGAATCAGTTATTTGGATTGATCACATTTGCAACAATG
Organism: Holacanthella duospinosa; assembly: GCA_002738285.1. Taxonomy (NCBI): domain Eukaryota; kingdom Metazoa; phylum Arthropoda; class Collembola; order Poduromorpha; family Neanuridae; genus Holacanthella; species Holacanthella duospinosa. The sequence continues at coordinate 224,539 of NIPM01000145.1, read as the reverse complement.
AGAAACAACAAATTCAGACCTGTGATATAGGTCGACTTTAACCAACACGAATTGAATCTTTATTTCGAATTGAATTTAATCTTTAAGTACCCTTTGATGATTTTGGAGAAAGTTACTTTCTTCATGATCCAAAAGTTATAATAGTCTTGCATGTTTTTTAGATTTCTTGATCGGTACTATAGGAGGAAAACAACAACATACGAAATTAAAGTGGAGGGGTAACATAAGCACTAGCTTCGATAGCGGTGTGGGAAAATTTATTAATGTTTTCATAATTAACATATGAGATAGAATACATGACACCAAAATATCCACCTAAGCTTATAAAAAATTTGTATACAAACGAAAGTTTCAAAAAGTTTGTTCTCGTAAAATTTTAGTTTAAAAGAATATGTACTATGTATAGAGTTTTGGTGGAAATAGGACTTATGAAATAGCAACGGAAATGATTACAATGAAACCTGTATTAACACTTTAACGTCCCTTTATTAATTTTTTGTTATAGTCGTGTACAGTCGGAGATAAATGACAAATAGTGTCTGAAACCAGAGGTCAGTAAAGAGCGAAATTTATTGGATTTCCACTCAGCTCAGGTAATGCGTCCAATTTATTTTAAAAATATGGAAAATGTAATAGAAACTTATAAAATTGAAATATTCGCTATAAATACTATAAAAAATATTACAATTGTAATGAAAGAAATATTTACTTGATAATTTATTTCATTTTATACAACGAAATAGGTATGGTCACACGTTTAGAAGTAATATAACAAAATCAGTTTCGCAGAATTAATATATTATATTAAGGAAACAACAGACACGGACAAAAAATGTTGGATACACTGAAACTAATAACAATCTTCTCGGAGGCAAAAAATACCACTAAAGATGCAAATTCTGAATAGGACAAAAATGAGTATAGAATATATTATTCTGTATTTGTAATACCAAATTTAAAAACATTCTATTAAAAATTATTATTAGTTGAAATAAGCATCAACTCTTAAAAATGCAATAACATTCTGCACAAACCTGTGATAATTTGTAGTGAACTAACTGGATCAGTAGTGTGCCTGTTCAGTAGTTGGTAGGTAGTTGTGTCAAAATGCTTTTCCGTTTATTCGTTAAAGTTACGGTTATCATAAATGGCTTTATTAACAGAATTTGAAGATAATATTCCTCCTTACAATGCACCTACAAGATCAAGTACCAATCACTGGAAGCAAGTCTCTGCAGCTTTGCCTAGAAAACCAAAACAGTTTTGAAAAATTTGGGTTGGCATAACTATAGTGACTATTGTAAAACCAAGAATAAGATACACCTCAAAATGGCGCGTGCCCAGTACCGTACCCTATTTTTATTTTTGTTGTTGGAAACATTGCAAAAACAAAACTAAAGTTTCAATTTTCATTAAATTTATAATAATTCACTAGCACGAGTCTTCTGCGTACGAGCATTGATCACTATCTGATATGTCTTCACGTTCACTGGTGGTCTCACTTCCAGATGCAAATTTTGGATTAGAGGCATCCATCAACGTTTCTATCATCCTATCCCTTTCCCAAAATTTCTCTTCAAATCATATGGCTAATTTCATGCTGGCTTGCTATAATTCTGGAGTGACTAATTTGATACATTCGTTGGTTAATTGAAGTATTTGTTGAGTTTTTCCAATAGAATTTAATTCACACACCTTTCCTTTTACAAAAGCCCAAATCAGCTCTATGGGATTAAGTTCACAATGAGCAACCGGTTCAACTTCATACTTTACTTTTACTGGGTACCGTTTGCTCAGTTGAACCATAGAAACTTTTGTCAAGTCTTTGTAATCGTTGACGAGCTCTGGCATTGGAATATTCTTTGATTCCATGTAGCTGATTATTTCGGCCTTCCACCAACTCATGGTAGGCATGATTGTTTCTGGGACTCTCTGTTTATGGTAGGACGCTTGGTCCAGAACGAATACAGATTTATGAGGCAGCAGATACAGCACATTCTTAAACCAGTTCAGATAATGTGTAGAATTCTTTCATCTGTGGTAGTCTGCCGACTTATCCGCAGAAACGAAAATATCGGCGGCTCCAGTAAGAAATCCATTAGCCCCACCTGAAACAAAACGAATCCACCTAGAGAACAACTGTAGAATGTTACATTGAAAGATGTTAATAAGCACTTCATCTTCGACAAACTATGCATAATTTATTTATCTGCATGAGAAATTATTACTCTTCCCTTGCCTCCTTTTAACATAAAACCTCCAGTATTTCTATTAACATCTGATAGAACTTTACCGTTCCATTCTTTTTTAAAATCTTGCAACTCCTGTAAATTCAAAAATATTTGCCAACAGTGTCGTCGAGTTTGATCAGGGGATGTCCAAGTCTCATCAGAGAAGTATAAATTATATCCAAGCTGCCGATAGTGTGGAATAAACCGAAGATAGTGGTCCCTTTGAGCTACAATATCGGTTCGTTCAAGATAAACAGGTTTCTTAAAAATTTGCTTGTACTGGAAACCGCATCTCCTTGTTAAACATTTTCTAAATGCCTCCCTCTTCATTTCTGGAAATGCTGGATCTTCCGCGCATTTTTTTAATGACTTGTCGACTGTGGGATATTCCTTTTGAGCACAGCACTGATGACAAACTTGACGCACCTAAAATAGAAACAGACTTGAACATTCTGTATTCACTGTTCGACCGAATCCTCCTTAACCATTTTTACAATAGAAAAACTACAAAAAAATTACAACGTTGCAATAGAGATGCTTCGAGCCAACAGCTTAACAAATTTTAAATCTGTTTTTCACTTACGTATGCCGTCAGAAAGCCATCCCAATCGTGTCCTTTTCTTCCTTTTCTAGACTGCACTGGATGTTCATTACGTTTATGAATAGATTTACACACTTTTGCCAAACTTACACAGCAGAGTTGAGCCGTTAATTTGTTGACGTTCGAAATTTCTACAAAGAAATTATTGGGATTGATGGAGTAACGATTGCAAAACTTATCAGAATTCGTCTTGACCTTATTCAAATATTCTTTGGCATTATTAATAATGTCATGAAGATTCCTATTAGGTTTATGATATTTACGCTTTGGAGTTTGAGTACTCATTGCTTAATTCTATATTTTAAATATAAATCAATTCAGCTAAACAATAACTTAATTAAATTGAAGTAAATGCAATTAAATTTGAATGAACAACCGCGCAAACAAGGTTGATACGGACTTGAGAAACTCACTTTCTATTTCTCTCACCCCATTTTGAGATGTATCTCATTGTTGGTTTTACAATACTTACAATTTTCTGTAATTTTGAAAGCATGGTTAGTGAAAGAAATTAGAATTAATAGTAACATATGCTCATAGACATGGCGCGAATGCTGGAAATAAATACCGATTGATGTTCGTTTGAACATAATCCTTCATCCATTAAAAACATTCACCTTTTTTGCATACAGCATCAGAACGGTTGTTTTCACTTTATTAGCTGTCCTGTCGATCAATTCTTCCATTTGCTTTTTATTGGGATCTACAATCGCCTCATTTTATTGTTGACTTAGGTTTCTTTGTGTGATGACAGTAGCATCTGCATCCTTTTGGTTACCTGTGAATTAAAAAAATATAACACTCTTTAATTCGATATTGATCCTTAGCAGAAAAATAAGAAAACAGAAAATATAAGTATAATTTCAACATCCTTATGGGAAACTTGAGACCTTTGCACTTTGAAATATTTAAAAGTTTCAAATTTCAAAAAACCAAGACCTATTTCTATCAAAATCTAATCAAAGAATAGAGTGAATGAAACAAAAAATACTTTTCTTTTTCAAAGTAGCTGAATTTACAAAATGTTGTTATGTTAATTTGACGAGTTCAGCTTAGTTAACACGATTGGTGCATTTTTCGAACAAACTGAATAATTTACATTTAGGTATCTATAAAGACACCGTGAGTAAAATGATGATTATATAAGGTTTAATTAGAACTTGCAAATTGAGAATTCACATTGAGAATTCACATTCTTATTTCATATTCTAAGAATTATAAGTAAATTTAAAAAAACTTTAAAAAATTTCTTTCATTTTAATGAAAACCTGTGTTACTTAAAGTTTTCCTATTTTCTTGCATTGTCAATTTGCATTCTAAATTCTTAGATGCAATACCACCAGCTATAGAATTTATCAATTAGGCATACATAAAATTTAATCTTTATTAAATAAAAACTTACATTTCCTATCCCTTAAGAAACGCTTCTCGTCCTGCTTTATTTCTTCGCTTCCGATAACCGGACATGATTAGATAAGTGTGAGGGATGAGACAACACCGCAGACTTAGGTTCATGTCCGTGTAATTTAGCAACACCGTTGACTTAAGTCGGTGGAAATACTTAGATCGGTGGGTAGGTCGGTGNCGAACGAAGTTATGTTTTTTTTTTTGAAAATCCAGATATTGAAATATTATTTTCGATTTAATTTTGAAATTTATAAGGATCAATGACAGTTATTTTTGATCACAGATACCTACATGCTTCGTGAGGTTTGAAGACTATTGTTTCAGTTTGAATGTCGGACAAATGAAAGTATTGGGAGGTGTGCATTGTTCCATGCATTGGCTGATAAAGCTGAAGACAAAGTCCTCCGTTTGAATATGATCAGAAGTTTTAGCTAACCATTCAAATTTGGTTGCAATGTAATTGAGCAGAACATATGAACATGTGTACGTGGTGCTGTGAAGAACTGAATTAAAAGCTTAGCAGCAAGTTTATGACTATCATAATGACAATATCGTTCATAATTATAATAAAACTGTTGCATTTTAGTTGATAACTCCCTCCAAGAGTCCATTTCAAATTTGGGCAAGACCAAAGAANTATAATAAAACTGTTGCATTTTAGTTGATAACTCCCTCCAAGAGTCCATTTCAAATTTGGGCAAGACCAAAGAAATCGAAAATCCCCACCTCCATTCACAGCTCCTTTCTGGAAAGAATTCTTGAATTCTAATGATAAATCTGTAGTTCTTGCTGCCATTGGTATTAGTATATAACATAAAGTCATGGTAATAGATCCGACCATCACTATGGTTAAAAATATCCAAAAGTTTATAATCCTACGAAATCTGAATATACAGTATAATGTCGTTATCATTACAAAACATGCAGTTCCTACAACAACTGGCAAAAGGTAATCGGTTATGTTGTTGGCTATTGTGTGAGAGATTTGATGAGATCTATATGCTATTCGGAGTTTCTCTCTTGCCATGGGATCAGATGTGGCATTTTTCTCTGTCCTGAGAAGGAGGATTAAATATTATATGCATTCTTAGAAATTATTTAAATAATGTTCAATATTTACCAGTCATTCTGAAATTTCAACCAGAGCCAGATGATGTTACAGTTGATGAGCACTTCGACAAAGAAAAATATAGCATAATACCAAGCCGCTGCTGTTACAGATACAAAGATGAAGGTGGCTACTATATCCCCTCGTGGCACAATAGACAAAATATATTTGTATATCACTAGAAACTCCCACTCCTGATGATATACTAGATATGTTCCAGGGATTTCTAGAGCAATGGCAACCAATGGAAAAATATAGGCAATTCGGATAGTGTTTTCGATTCCGTCTACTTGAATCCTGGTTTTTCTAAAGGTCACCTCTGTAAAAATTAAGAGACAATCAACTGTATTTAAAANTGTTTTCGATTCCGTCTACTTGAATCCTGGTTTTTCTAAAGGTCACCTCTGTAAAAATTAAGAGACAATCAACTGTATTTAAAAATTCCAAGTGCGTTCTTCATTGGAAAGAATAAAAGAAATTAAGATTTCCTTAGCAGGCAGGGCACTAATTTGCAGACTTCTGATCTACATTCTCAGATTTTGAACCGTTTGAGCTATTCTGGCACAGTTCTGTGCCAAACTTGTCCTAGAATTCTGTTACCTTTCTATGCTCCTTAAACACATTTTCATTCAATGCCATAGTTGATATTTTTGCTATGTTGATCTCATACCAAACATTAAGTTTTTTCTCAGACGAAACTTTAACACTCTTAGAAATTCAAAATTTAAATCATTTTTGTACTCTGCAGCTGCATCCTTTAGCCTTAAGTGTAGAATCCGTAAACAATGGTGAAATTGTAATTCAGCAACAAATTACACATTACATTTAGAAAATCGATTCAATTATAACTTCAACGGCAACAACTAGTGAAGTGTACTTGCAAGCAATTGTAATTTATATCTTCATCTACATCACTTCCACTGAATTAAAAAAGAGTGAGTTTAATGACTGGAAGGGAATTGAATTGAATTGAAGGAGTTTATTTAACAGTCTTTCCTCCGTCAACTATTACATAAGTTGTTCTTTCCGAAGTGAGACTGTGCTATTCTGTGAAAAGTATAGTTATAAAAGTATAAATAATTAGAAAGTAATGATTTAGAGTATAGAGATTAGAATATAGAATTTTAGCCAGATGGAAGATCGACTATTTAGAAAATGGTTGTATAGCTGATCCAAGTTTTGGGGGAGAACATTCCAGAGTTTACAGGTTTTATACTTGACTGATCTTTGAAATGTTTCCGAGGAGGAAAAATCGATTTCGAGTAGTGGCAAGCTTTTAGAGGGTCTTAGATTTTTCGAGAAAACGAAAAAAAAACGAAAAAATTTAGGCACACTACCCTAATATCACCCACTCATCCCTTTGGTTTCAAGTTTCACATGCGTGAGTAGGTAATAGTATTGTTCAGGCGTTAAACTCACATTTTGTATCTACTGTAGTATAAATGGCAGTTACCGGGTATAAATTTTATTTAAGGGAACAACAAATCTGTGTTGAGGTTTTGATAGAATATTCGGGATTGCATTATGATCGAGTGAAAAGTGTGAACAATGAAGACAATAATTATGTTTCACAGCATTTTTAATTTCAGATTAAGGTTAAATGATTAGAATTTAGTAATCTGTAACATGAAATCAAGTTTTAAAAGATTACACTCTGTTAGATAGAAAAGTGACCTATCTCATTTTTCGCAGGCGTTTCTCTCTTCCACTATCCACATGACAAACGCCTACTGGAGGCACCTGAAACCTGGTTTCCATGCCTAAATACATCTAACCTTTATACTCCTCAAAATGGAAAGGTGTATTGCTGTCCCATCAACATTTCTGTCATACAGTGTCATTCGGATTCCCATTCTTATTTGCCAATTTCCGTATCCGTACTCAGCCCTCGGCCCTTCCCCGAATCCATTACCCCAACCCTATCTCGACCATCCTCATTTCTTGTCATATCTGACACAGATCTTCTAAAGAAATCGAAGACTCTTTCATAAGTCCCCAAAGAAAAAAAGATTTGTTTTTAAATTTTGATTAACCATTTTGATTAACTTTTCTTTTGATTAATAAATTTTGATTTTGACGCCCTCTCGAAGCGTATGGAATCTGATTCCCATGGCTGAGATAATATTCGCTTCACACCATGAGGGCGTACTACTGTCTCCCCAGTCTCCGTCCTGCCAACATCAGTTTCAGACAGTGTTATACGGATTCCAATTTTCCCATTTCCGATATTATGTCAGATATAGTTGATCTCTTACCACATTAATTCCACAAACCTTATACTCTTCATCCCCGTTGTCGTCAGACAATTCACAAGCGTGCGTAATCAGTAATGATGTAATCGGATCCCCGGTCTTTTCATTCAAAAGACATGACTACGGTAACTTTAGACGAAGGCGACTGATTCCTTTCACGCACGACACCCATGGAAGTTACCCACAATTAGAGACTAAAGCATACATCATATTATATTTCAATNTTCCTTTCACGCACGACACCCATGGAAGTTACCCACAATTAGAGACTAAAGCATACATCATATTATATTTCAATTTGACCTCATTAATTCTATTAATTTTGTTGCTTCAACATTTTGAATCAACTACGAAACATTCGAAAGTCAAACGCTGACCTTACTTTCGCTGAATACCATGCACTTTGGTTAAAAACCTTAACTTCGCCATCGCATAATTCGGATGTGATAAGCATGTAGATTTATTAATGATATAAGGCCGGACTAGTCGTATGAAAAGTGGATGAAAGTAAGCCATTTTATTCTATTCTTGATCAGATGAGTCGCTAATATAACCTTGTGAAATAAAGTGCAGTATGATGGTTTTCCTCGCATTTTCCCAATACATGATTTCACTAGTTTAGAAACAAACTTTTAACTTAAAATAGCAACGAAGAAATGTAGTATAATAGGTTTTGCTGCATTTCCTTAGCGAAGTAATTTTTGTTTTCTTATTTTGTTGGTGACAAACAAATTTATGCTTACTTACAATTATTGGAAACAATGAATTCTCTTAATTTGTGAGAAATAATTTGTCTCCTCACTCTCAATGCAAAATATTTCACCAATACGTATCCCTACGTAAGCCCCGTTTCTACAGTTGCGCTATGTGACTCTCCATAGCAATATATCTTTCTATTTGGCTACATTTGTTGGCGGACATCTTTGCGTACCTATACGTACCTCTGCAAATTGTACGTCCTAATTTTTTAAGCGTATCTTTGTCTTTATATATAAATAGGTATGAAAACGGCTCCTATATTGTGCGTATTTCTACAGAATTGATCTATTTCCTGCTATGTCTATTTTTATCAAGAAATTCTTGTCATTGCATTCTGTTGCTTTAATTTTGTAAGTTAGTATACGGATGTTTTCACCGTCGCTACGGTGATAATCAAACATGTTATGTTAATTTTCTCCAAAAAATTTCAGTTATTTATATTCATTTCATTCTCCATAAATTTCGCTGCGAAAAGTTTCAAGTATATATCCTTACCAAGTTTCCAATTCAATTGAAGCACTCCGTTTCTGTATAGCAAAACCTGGTAGTAGTTCGACCAATAGTAGAATATTTGAATACCCAGTATCATAATAGTGACAGAAACGATTAAGATTATAAAAATTGTTTCTTGAGGACTGGGTGTATGTATAAAAACAAATATTATCAGAGATGATGCAAACATTGTTTCAATAATAACGAAAACAACCATAAACAATTTCCATATTTCGAGTTCATGTCTTCCTAGTTTTACAATTTGCTTGGGTATCTTAAAATACCCTAATATTTCATCGTAATTGTAAGGATTGAGGTAGAGCCGATTGAAAACCATATTTGCAAAACTATGAGTTTGTAAAGTTTGTTCTGAAATCATGTTGTTTTATGTTAAACCTTCAATTGTAATACTATACTACAAATTAAGTTCTGGTTAGTTGAAAATAAGAATTCCATGGTAGGAACTCCAGGAGTTTATGGATTCAAGTTTCGATTAGACTATTACATTTTTTACTCTTTGAATAACTCAAAATCCCGGACAAGGACAGGACAAATTTTCTCTTCATTACAAAGTGGAAACTATTAACAGAACTTTTATATTATTGACAAAGCGTTACTCGAATGACACATGGCATAATTCATAAGACATTATTTCCTTGAATGATCTATCAGATCCTTATGTTCGTATTTCTGTTGAATTTATGCCGAATTATTTTTAAAATTGTCTTAAAAGTAACACCAAACACGACGAAACAAAAGCTAATTCTTGAATTGTGTTTACCACCTACTAGGCCCAGATGGCAACGCGCTGTTTTTAATTCGTCGTTTTTGGCTTCACTATGAATTCAAACCACACGGAGTGCCTTAGATTTTGCAATTCAAATATCCAGTTTTTTTAAGTTTGAATTGGTAGGTTTAGGTAATAAATCAAATGGTAACTATTTTATTATTGTACATAAATAGCTAATGCGCAGATGCCCACGTCCTATTCGTGGGTTAAGTAGACCAAGACCTATTACTTTAATTTTGTGACTCTTTCTTCATTATATGTATAAGGAAACTTAAATATTTTACCGACCTATTACTCAAAATCATTGTTTAAAAATTTATGATTACTTCAACCCCACCATAATCTTAATATTAATTTTTTCTAGAGCTGCTTCTTTTGGAAAAAGTGCAACAAATACCAACCAGTCTTTGCGAAAAAATTACCTGTTTTTGATATAGAATATTTAGATGACCCAAATAACAAAGTGACGACAAAGGAATTTCTAACAAAAGTTTGCTAATCTAATGTAAAAATCGTTTTTATTCTAAAACATATTGTTCTTAGAAATTACCCGAAGACAACAATGACATGTCCGTAAATCTAGACGCATATTACATACTGTAAACTTTTTCTCCGAGACTTTAGTTGAAGAAAAGTAACTTTCATATTTGTTTATTTTGAAAATCTATAAACTTCGGTTTCTGTAGTTGGGAAGTGAAACACAGCTGAAACAAAATTGGTTATTAACCAAATCAGACAAAATATACCCTAGAATATTTTTCTGAAAATTTTTTTGATGGTCAATAAATATTGTGTTAATGTGTGCTAAAGTCACGTAAGTTAAGTTCATATCAAGTCGCCATAAATCAGACTAGGTCAAGTCAAAACAAGTCACAGCTGCCGTCACATTACTTCGACTAACGTCAAGATCAAGCCGATTGGTAAAATGCTATTTCACACCCTGACTATATGTTTCCTATGTAATTCACCTGTTATCACCAGCATGTTTTGGTAGAGCATTCATCAGCTGTGCTACTTCTCATCTCTTGTCATAGACGCGGAGGAGTTTATAGGGTATCGGAATCTATGTTCACTGTTTACTATGCTCTTCAACTATATTATAGAACCAACAATAGATTACAGTTCGTGTGCGTAAAATTTCTCGGACTCACTAAAAAAAATACCGCGGCTTACCGCTCACACCTGACCGAAAATATAAAATTACCAAGCCAATTTTCTCGGTCAGGTATGAGCGGTAAGCCGCGGTATTTTTTTTAGTGAGTCCGAGAAATTTTACTCACACGCACTGTAATCTATTGTTGGTTCTGAAAATTCCTTAGAAGCGCATGGTATAATACAACATAACTTAGCATGGTTTAGTATACAGGAAAGCCACACTATTGGTCACATGTAATGAAAATTAAAAACGGATAACACATCAGAAATATATGTTGAGATAAATAAGTAACCGAAATAATTTTTAATTAGATTTCCATTATCAAGTGTTATTCTAGAAAATTGCATTTATCGGTTAAGCTTCATAAATAAAAAATAGGAAATAAATTAAATCCAACATTATATTTTCAATTTTTAGAAGAACTCCAAGGAAACCACTTTTCGTTTTCGCTTTACTGGAAATATTTAATCAATAACGATTCTACGATAAATATTAGAACTGTGGTGTCGGTAGAGTCCCGATAGTAGATACCTTGAATGTGAAAAACTATTTGAGTAAAACTTACTAAATTACAGAATGTATGGATAGTCATGATTTATGAAATATAAGAGGTTCGTCCGATATAATAAGCATATAAAAATAATATCCTAAATTGCCAATCTTCATATTCATAATTCATAAGAGTAAATGTAGGAAATTGATCATAATTGTTGAACAACGTGATGTATACTCATGTATCTCAATTTTGTACAAGAAATGATTTGTTTGTTCCCACAATGCTATGGACACAATGTCTTTTTGTTAACTCCAAAAATCATTATAAAGCCATAAAAGTCAAATTTGTTGCTAGATTCTTATCAAGATTAATGTGGGAGTTTTAAGCTTCTGAATTAATTTAAGGTCAGAAGTCAAAAATGATGAAATAATTCCTGAAACACAATCAACTTGGAACCACGTATATTTTGTGCATTACCCAGGTATTTCTATTTAATTGAATTGTTTAACCATTTTTTTACACAACAATAAATAAAGTATGTAGTAAATTAACTTCAATTTGAAACATTTATGCGTATCCATTTAGGTGAAACACAGTTTTTACTTAGAATATATTTAGTAGGAAACTTCCCTAGAGGAAGTGACCATGAAACAATTTTTAATGTATGAGTAGGACCAAAAATTAACTCTAATTTGTGATTTTTCTCTCCAATGTGTGATTTAGCTACATTTGAGAATAAAGCTTATTTTTTTCGAGTAAAAACAAAAACAAAAAAAAATTTTCTAACATTTTAGGGAAAGTTGGGATCATATACAGTGAAGTGTAATAAATAAAGGCAATGATTTTGCTTTCACTTGAGTTTGAGGATGAAAATTTTACATGGAAAATAGAGTTCTGCGCCGGATTTAAACATTAGGCTTTAATTACTGGTCTATTTTTTTTTCTTATTTCATTTTATTAGTTTGAAAAGTTTATAAACAAAAATATTCTACTTTACGTGCTCAAAATGTCCGCCTTCCATAGCCACACAGTACCAGTCTGTCCGCAAATCCTCTTCTTACATTTCTAAGCATTTGGGGTGTAACGCTTTGGCAAAACTCACGAATACGGGTTTTCAAATCTTCCATTGTCGCAGCCCTTGGAGGCAAAAATATTTTCTGCCTCATATACCCCCAGAAAAAGAAGTCCAGCGGTGCCAAGTCTGGAGATCTGGCTGGCCAGGGAATATCTCCACCTCTTCCAATTACTCTACTAGGGAAATGAATTTCTAGCCAGGTTCTGACAGTTTTGGTGAAATGTGCAGGAGCACCATCGTGCTGATACAACACGTTTTCAAACGGAATACCTTGCGCATCCGCTGCAACTTGCGCCTCTTCTAACAGCCAATCTTGCAACATATTCAAGTAAGCTTGACCATTGATGTTTCCAATAAAAAAATAAGGACCTAAAATTCGGTCACCAAGAATCCCACATCCGATATTGATTTTTTCAGAACTTTTTGTCGCAGCTGCTTCAAACCAATTTGGGTTCCCTTGGCTCCAAAAGCGAAAATTTTGTCGGTTTAGTTCGTCGTTGAGGAATACTGTTGCTTCATCTCAAAATATGGTATTTCGAATGAAATCTTCATTTTCATCAATTATTGGAATCATCGTTTCTGTGAAACCCAACCTTCGATTTTCATCTCCTTCCATTAGTTTTTGGAGTCTCCGTCTTTTGTAAGGCTTCACTCTTAACTGCTTGAAGATTTTTAAAATTGATGTGCGACAGATTCCTGCGTCAATACATCGTTTTGAAAGTGGCAAGTGTGGGTTTAAATTTACTGATGCAAGTACAGATGTGGCGACAACTTCCGATGTCGCACTTTTTGGACGGCCAGGTGAATGACTATCATGAAGTGTTAAAGTGGTCTCGAATTTGTCAACTGTTCTCTTGACGTCTCTAGCTTCTTTCATGGGGTGGGTATAACTAATTTGAAGATTGTTATATCGCTCCATAATTTCTTCATAATTGTTAAGTGGATGACGATAAAACAATTTTACAATTGCCAGGCGTTGTTCAGGTGTATACCGACTCATTTTTTTACATGCTATAAAAATACAAATAATCACTGCGCTCAGGTTGTACAAAATTAATATTTTAATGACTTACCAATGAGGTCGGAAATTGTGCTTCAAGATCAAAACCAACTTTTATAAAGCAAGATATTGAATTTATAAAACTAATTAGATCAGTAATTTGAAATAAATTGTGAAGACAATAATGATCGTTAGGTAGATAGGCCGCGCAAAATTTTGGAGGGAAATGAACTTCCTCCACAAACCGGCAGGTGACGCATCATGGTAAGGCGTCCTTTTTGCCTTTATTTATTACACTTCACTGTATTATAATTCAGCCTTTGAGATCATGAGAGAACATTATGTGACCTATAGACCGCATTCTCCTATGAGGAATGAAGCAAATGGTTTCATATCTGGTCATATGAAACTTTCTTCACATCTTTTCTCATGAGCTTCAGATCATTTGTGTGTATATAGGTTCTTATGCCATTTTTTATGAATAATTTCTGCTGAGAATAGTTCAAATTTTCTCACATTTCTTCTTCAACATTTCTCTTATGATGTCTCTCACACATGAACAATATAAGCTAATGGTACATATGACACATTTTATTAATAAAACAATACGTAAATTCAAGAACCTCAATTAACCAGAAAAGTTTAGTTTTAAGTTTTAACAGATATGTTAGGGCCAGATATGAAGAAGTGTCTGCTTTGAGTAACAACTTCTTTAACTCTTCTAATATTTAAAGGTATAATTTCCAGAACACAATTTTTATCATTTTCAGCAAAATAGCAATAAAACGTGTTTTAAACGACATTTTCAAGATTTCCATAATTTTTTGTAAATCTCAGTATTTTCCAGATTGTTTGCCCCTAAACAAACAAAAAAATATATTAAAGAAGATAGAAACTTTGCGTTTATAATCAATTGCAAAATTTATAAAAATTATGGAATCTATAGAGTAAAATTTAAGTCACTTTGGCTGTCACATGTTGACAGCCAAATTTTATAGTTTATGGAATTTAGGTTGGTGAAAGTTCAAAGTTCATAAAGTTTTTGAGAGTTTATCTGGATTATAAGTCCAATTGACGTCATTCTGAATGGTTACGTGGTCATTAATGAAATTAATACAAATTATAAACTCCTTTATTAACAGTCACAAAATTTCGGAGATGAAATCTTTTTGACAATTTATTTCTTGACCAAGAATTTTTTTTTGAATATCATATTTAAAATCTTTTAGAAGCAAATGTAAACTGGTCAGATGACGATATATGGTAATGTTAAAATTTTTATAAATTTTTATAAATTTATAACTTTTATGAAGAGTATAAAGTGCCGAATATTTTATAACTTTTTNTTCGGAGATGAAATCTTTTTGACAATTTATTTCTTGACCAAGAATTTTTTTTTGAATATCATATTTAAAATCTTCTAGAAGCAAATGTAAACTGGTCAGATGACGATATATGGTAATGTTAAAATTTTTATAAATTTTTATAAATTTTTATAAATTTATAACTTTTATGAAGAGTATAAAGTGCCGAATATTTTATAACTTTTTATTTGTGGAATTTTGAGTATCTTCTTAATTTGTTTTATAAGCATAAACATGGCTGAAGAGTCCACTAATCATTTTGACGCTGCGGTACTAAATCTTGAGGTTGATCAATGTGAATAGTTCTATTGAGAAAAAATCACAAATTATTGTGTATTACTAAAATAATATCTATATATTATATATGTATTATTTAGTATTGTTAATTTATAAAAAGTTTATTAAAGTTTAATTGTTTCTTAAATTTTTACTCTTCTTATCTTTAAGGTATAATTTTTCTAACATACGTGAGTAATTAACCACACATTTAAGAATTTACAGCATATATTTATATTTCGGGGATCTGTTTAACTGAGAAAGTTTTGACTTTCTCACCTTTATTTCAAAATTTTCAGAATCCCAATTTTTATAATTTTGAGATTATAAAAATTAATGGATCTAGTTTTAGTTTTATTAAATGTAAATTATTATGACTATAAAACTAACTAATAAAACTAAATATGTACATATTTTAGACTTTTAGAGTACAATTTAGAGATTCTACTTAAAAGTTATATTTATGTTATAAAATTTTAATTAAATTATTTTTAATATTATCCCTATTTATACTAACAAATAATTCAAGTTTTGATATGTGTGATTTGTAATATTCACACCTTAATATATAACTTGTGCATAAAGACGACTGAAAAGAGTCGTTTTATGATAAAAAAANTTTGTAATATTCACACCTTAATATATAACTTGTGCATAAAGACGACTGAAAAGAGTCGTTTTATGATAAAAAAAATAACTGTTATTTCTATGTGAAAATGATGATTTTGTCATTGAAATACTCAATCATGTAAATAGTCAATGTGAATACTTCAACTAAAAAAAACTGACAAATAATTAATATTAGGATTTCTATTTTACACTTAAGAATTAACTCTAAGGTGTAGAGCNTTTGTAATATTCACACCTTAATATATAACTTGTGCATAAAGACGACTGAAAAGAGTCGTTTTATGATAAAAAAATAACTGTTATTTCTATGTGAAAATGATGATTTTGTCATTGAAATACTCAATCATGTAAATAGTCAATGTGAATACTTCAATNTGTCATTGAAATACTCAATCATGTAAATAGTCAATGTGAATACTTCAACTAAAAAAAACTGACAAATAATTAATATTAGGATTTCTATTTTACACTTAAGAATTAACTCTAAGGTGTAGAGCTGATGACAAGAATTGGAAAATAAAATAAGTAAAGATTAAGGAGAGCCTCATTTCGAGCCTTCTTCCCCTCTCATGGATTTTTGTTTCAGCTTTCTCTCCAAAATTATCGTTGAAGCTTCTCCAAATTTATGGGTGAAGTTTCTCAAATTTCATAATTGAAACTTCAAACAACGTTTTTGTATAGGCAAAATGCTTCTGAAATTGAATAATCTCAGTAGCATTTTTCCCATGTGAACGCTCATATAATATCATATGAAAATCTATGAAGGGTTGGATCAACCAACCACGATGTTTGTATTTGTTCCCAATACCTATGAAATAAATTATTACCCCTGATTCAGTAAAATGTATAGATACTTTTATAATAACTTTCGTTGGTTTTGGCTATGAAGAAATGAGTAAACGTTCCAACTTCAAAGTAAATATTAAACAGTCAAACATAAAATGAAAATAATGAGAGTATTAAATCACAACCTCAGCTGCCACAAAATTTGGTTGGAATAACAATAAAAACTAAATTGGAGTCTAAATATAGATTCCTACTTCTCATATCGTACAATGAACTCAAAAGTTAGATTAGTATCATAAAAAGTNTCAGCTGCCACAAAATTTGGTTGGAATAACAATAAAAACTAAATTGGAGTCTAAATATAGATTCCTACTTCTCATTTCGTACAATGAACTCAAAAGTTAGATTAGTATCATAAAAAGTATTCTTTGAGTGGAATCGAAGGATTTGGCTGGCATCTGATAAATATGTTTGCACCATATTTTGAAATGAAATGAAATTGTAAGAAGTTTTCCTTTTCTATTGCGGAAAATAAAAGTTTCCTTCTATTTTCTTCAATAGGTTGTAAGTATAGAAATATGAGAATTTAATATACGGTAAACATGAATAAAGGTTGTAAACAACTCACGCATCTGGTTATTGAAGTGAGACGCCCGTGTTGCACAGAGATACCAATATCTCCTAAACTCCTATTGCTACGCAGTTTGTGGTAGAAAGCGTATAATATTTCAAAAATAATTTGTTTAACCGGTATCTCAGTTTATTTTCCAACTTTCATTTCTCTATGTAGTAACAGCCTACCACCGCACCGTTTCAATTATCTCGGAATTATTGTTTGCACATATGCTACTAAAACTAAAGTCAAGTGACACAAATACAATAATTTTGTAGAATTCAAAACTGTAAACTAAAGAGTAATTTTTTAGTTTCGTGTAGCAGGCGAAACTGTTATTACGTCATTTGGGGTATTTTTACTAGCTTAAATTTCTAGCTAGTTTTATACAATTACAACATTTATTCATACTGGTCCAACAAAAAGAAATTTAATACATTAAATGATTGTCTGATTCACCAGACACAATTGCAATCTAATACGATTAGCAGGACTCGCAACTCCACATTTGGAAAAAAAATTAGAGTATGCGGGATATTAGAATTGTATGAACCAATTCTATGAAACTCACTACAATGTCTACATGTCACATATATTCATTGCTGGCGACGGTTGTAAAGTGCATGTCTATTAGAATTGAGTTATTCAACGAATGATATGAATTCTGAGCCAGTTATCAAAGTAAAAGTAAATTCCAAAGAATATCCATTAATCTTCAACAAAATCGTGAGGTTTAACATGTGGAATATGTTGCCGTTTCCAATAGATTTGTTTTTTCTGAATACTGTTTTGACGTGAAAGCTGTCTAATTTTTCTCACAATCTTATGAACATTGAACGCTCTTTTAACTCCAACATCATTGTAAAATTTTATTGTGTTGCTAGATTCTTATCGAGCTTAATGTGGGACTTTTTTACTAAATCATTAATTTACGCCAAGCTGTCCTCGAGATTTATATAAACGGATAAACTTGTTTTAAATAATGATGAAATACATAGTTTGTACTTACTCAATTACATGGGCTTGGAGTTTATCATTTGGAAATCCGGTGAATAATATTTTTCAGTAATTGTTTTTACGCCATTTTTACGACAAAACTTAAGAAAATGTTTGAGTTTTAGGCATCCGTAAATATTTTGGGTATCTATATAGGAAGTTATCAATTTCACCTTAGCATTTAGTACGGAAGTCAGAATGGAACTGGACTTAATTCTCCACGAGTAAGTTTGAAAATCATTGAAACAAAATTTCAACTGAAAGATTATCCTTTATTTTATGTAGTTTTCGTGCACTGTGTAATTTAGAAATAATTTTAAGTAGAGTTCAGTTAGGCTGAAAATAGTATAACTTATAGATCACTCGAGATAACCCGAGACAGTTAACAAAAATTACGGTTGAATGAATTTTTTAGATTCACATTTAAACATTAGTCATCAATGATAAGTAGTTCATTATTTCGTTTCTCGAATTGGGTTCAAACAATATAAACATTATTCCGCCTATTCATACATCCAGTTTCGTACATACCGGATTTTTGATACTAAGTGTGTGTATTTGGCCGGTATTCTTGAAGATAGAATTTTCTGACTTTAATCAAACATTTTCAAAGTCAAATCCAATGTTGAACACAAATATAGCGTAAAACTATAATACTCTGAGAGTTAGGCTGCCGACTTGAGTATGCACTAAGAAACACGAAACATTACTTACATTATGACAAACATTATTCAAAATAATAATTTTAGCTTTCAGCGAAGTGAAACAATTTATTTTTGGTTTTTTCGGCAATTAAAAAAAAATACAAGGTGACAAAATTTGATCAGGATTTTTGAAAAATTTGTTAATTTAGGAAATACACGAATACGGGCATTATCAAGATTTCGGGTTACAAAGTAAAGTTGACCAATTGAGATGATAATAATTACGAATGGATGGTACATTTTGTCAGGAATTTTGAAATTTAGAAAGTACCCGAAGTAAATACCCGAATTCGGGTATTTATAAAAATTTCCGGCACAGAAATTAAATTTCACCAATTTGCATGGAAAAATAAACCTTGCTCAACAATGAGCTTCCCAGCTCCTATTGTTGAGAGTTCTGATTTCCTACTCTAGGTAAGACTAAGCTACTCAAGCTTGGTCAAGATCAGAATGAGTCTTCTAAACTAGGGCCCTGGGTTTATACACCCTTACAACTAACGTGCCTAGTGCAAAAATTAATATTTAAAAAATAATAAACAACGAAAACTATAATAATAGTTATAAGTTAACATACTAATTTTCCACAATTAGTGAACTTAAAGAAAAGGATCACAAAAGGTACGTAAAGAATACAAAATTATACATGAATAATTTTTGGATAGAAAAAACACATACAGTCTAAACTGTAACAATACTTCTTCCAAAAAAATTAACAATTACCTAATTGTTAGGATTGGGTTTTTGAATTATGCAATTCCTTGCCTTATTTCCCCGACGTTGACACAGGTAGCAGTGACGAGCATTTGTTTCCAAGTTTCTCAGAGGGGGTACATTCATTCCACCCGGTATTTGCACCGTACCTCTGGTCCTAATCACTGAGAGCAAATCTCGAGCAGACTGGCAGATAACAAATGGAGCTTCCATGTTTGGTATTGCCAAATATCCAAAGTCTCATGGCCGCTTCTGAGGTGGTTTAGGTAAAGCGGCAGTGGAGGTTGCAACCCACGCAGCATGTGGGTTTCCGGATGAATCTTTGGTTGACGATTGCCTGACTCTCCCCAGTTGTTAGGGTTGGTGAAAATGGGGCATCGACCTTTGGGATCTTCTTCCCCTTGAAGCGAGAAAAGTTAACAATTTGTGGAGGGATCCAGGCTCCTCGACGATGGCGCGTGGTTTGGTCCTATTCCTCTGTACTGATTTAGCCAGACCGGCAGTCCTGGGTCCCATTATCCTATCCGGAGCTTCTACTTGCATTACTTGAACCATACCTAAAGCACATATATATATAAATATTAATAATGAATGCTGTATGTAGCTATGGTAACCTGACAGGTTTGACAACTCTCACATAAAGTTTCTAATGTTACTCTTAACACATACAAAAAAAATGAAATGGAACTTACCTTCCATATTAATAAAAAATTTAGTTTTTATTCAATAATAAGGGGACATTCAGTCTAAATCCAAAAACCAGCCAAATCGCTCTGGTAGTCGGAAAGGTCTTGAAGAGTGTCTTGGTGATTTCTGTACGAAGGTTGAAATTGATTTGAAGGACTTGACATTCCGTCTTTCCTTATTTATAGGTTCTGAGTCTGACTCAGAACCAATGGCTTTGATCAAGTTTACTTTCTCTGTTGAGAGATTAGACTTATTAATCCCAGCCAATGCACTTGTTAGCATTTTCAGCGAATTTTTATTTCCGATGGCAGTGTGACTTATAATTTGCATGTTGTCCCTGCCTGTTATCTGTTAGTCTGGCATGATTCGTCGTCGAAATCCTGGACCCCATTTTTCCGATACTTGAAGACTGACTTAATTTAAATCTAAAACTTTCCTTCAGGTCTTTTTCACGGCTGAATTTGAAACTCAAGTTAACCATGAAATCGAACTAAATTATTACCATGCACTACAATATATCAATTTTTCTTGGAACCAAGAATGTTAATCTTATAGTCGACAGGATCAACTTGCCCAATTATCTTAGAAAGTTCTATCTTTTGAGTGAAAAAATGCTTTAGTAAGGTACTTTCTTCTTACAGGAAGCATTCTCAAAACTTTTTCACCAACCATAAAAATTTGTAGCAACCCTTTTCTTGTCAAGGCGCTCATTTACTTTATCATGAGTCTTCTTCTAATTACGTTTAGCCGTATACTGAGATATTTCCAATTGTTTTGGGAAACATCTTTCGATCCCCGGTTCTGAGAAAAGTGGGAGATGTAAGTCAATTGGTAACCTAGGTTCACGCCCATACACTAAATAAAATGGCGAAAAACCTGTGGACGCATTTTTAGTTGCATTATATGCAAAACTCGCTGAAGCTAACCAAAATTCCCCAATCTTTTTGGTTTTGACTTATTAATTTAGCTACTATTTTTTCCAGAGTTTGGTTACATCTTTCTGTATTGCCGTTACTCTATGGATGATAAAGTGTCGCAAATCTCAACTTATATCTAGATTTTTTGCTCGCTTCATTAGAAAACCTAAATATAAACTACGACCTCTGTCATTTACAAATTTCTAAGGCATTAAGTGTCGCAACAAAATCTTGTATTTTGTTGCCTCAACTACACTTTCAGCCGTAGCTGCTGTAACTGCTACTGACTCCACATAGCGACTAAAATGATCAACAAAAATCAAGACATACTTATTGCCATTTTTGTAGAGGTCGTAAACGGAGCTATGAAGTCAATCCCTAATCTTTTGTAAGGGGTGCTAACTTTTTTAAAGTCTTTAATAAGTCCTTGTCTTGGACTTTTACGAACTCTATGAATTTGGAATTTGGCGCAGCCTAGCACAAATCTACGAGCATCTACGAACCGACCTTTTACTTTTGCTCATTTCCTTGTCATACCTAAATGACCACCGAACTCAGCGGTGTGAATACTTTCAAGAATATTTCGACGAAGTTCTTTTGGAATAACTAATCTCCATAATCTGTCTTCTGGTTCATAATATTCGAAATACAAAATTCTGTTTTGGACACTAAAGTCTTCCATGTGAGGAACCAAATAAAAAGGACAAATGTTAAAGGACTTATTTTAAAAAAGAAAAAGAAAAAGGATCACAAAAGGTAAGTAAAGAATACAAAATTTTACATGAATAATTTTAGGATAAAAAACAGCATACAGTCTAAACTGTAGCAATATAAATGTTTTACTCAAACCACAAATAAGCCAAACTTCAGCTGAATCGCTTCCATAGCTAGATATAGACCTAGGCAAACTTTTGGATCATTAAGTGGTAGAAAGAGAATTTGGAAATATTAATATTTCAGCGAAGTCTAAGATTTTGTGATTATTAATTTAGGATCCTTAATTACATTAAGGATACAATTTTATCATCCATTGTACAATGATGAAGCAATTATAATACAATTTGTAGCACTCACACACAAATACCTGAGAAAAAGTTACAAAATAAATAGGGAATTAAAAATTTTTATCATATCTTGAGTTTCAACTGCTATGGTGGAGATATGTTGTATACACACCATATCCTCCGAACGGTGAGCCATGTATGCATTATTTTCATCAAAATTAGGACTGATTACGCCTAAACATTAGCAAATACACAGAAACTAGATATAGCAAAGCTTCCAAGCTCACAATAAGTTACATGGCACAGTAGGTTAGTGTTTCGCATGGTTCAGGTTTAGGTGTGAGCCAGAGCCAATGGCTCATGGCTCAGGCTGACAGTGAGCCAGCTCATGAGCCATGGCTCTGGCTCCCGACATTTGTTGAGCTGGTTCATGAGCCAGAGTTATGGCTCATGGCTCAACACAAATTAAAATTTTGAAAAAAAATTTGTAACAAAATTTTTTCTTACATTCGGATTTATATGATGAATTAATTATTTGTCCTAACTATTTTCCATCATACGATTGTTGATCTCACCGACCACCATTTCTTTAAGTCTCCTAAGGGGAAGTATGAGATGCGGATGGTGGAGAATACAGGTTCCTAGTTGTTCTGAGGGATGGCCTCCAATGGTGATCCCTAACCTTGACCTCTGACCTACCCTTATACTTTAATTAAATTAAATTGAATAAATCTAAAATCAAAAACTTTCCTAAAATTTTCAATATTTAAGAGAACATGTTTATTCTCTTTCCAAAACCCAACTGAGCGGAAAACGCCCAGAACTCACAACAACTTTTTGTATTATTTTATAATATTGGGATTGAGCCCCACTAACTATTATTATTATTATTATTGAGCTTAAGGCTCTAACCTATGGGGAGGGCATAATTAAGAATGAAAGGGAAGATGATGTTTGAAGAGACAGCTGGGTCTCCTCGCGGGATCCAGTTGACTTTTTAATTTTTGATTTGGGTCTGACAAGGGGTTCTCCGACACTCCTTGATTTCTTTATTTAAGCCAACACTTCACGCACATGCATTTCTTCATCGTATCACTTTCAAGTCGATTTCGTTTCGGATTACAAAGTAAATCTGACCCTCCAGAAAAAAATTTTTTTCTGCTGGTACGCGTGTCCCAGCCACGACAAGAAAATCTCGCGCCATTTTTGACAAGCTAGAATAAGATGGTTAATGTTCCTGTGAGTAAAGGTTACCATATTTCAAAGTTAGGCTGTATTAAATTATCACTAATGATTGCCTTCCACCAATGTAATGCACCTCTCTCAATCAAGTTGGATACACTAGAAGTAGCAGCTATGTTGCTAGAAGTAGTGTAGCTGCTACATATAGGAGCTTGAACTCCTAGATATATTGGCTGAGCCCCTAGATTTAGCAGCTCTGCTAATATTAATAATTTTTCTAAATTCAAGTGTTAAGTATTCTCGATGGATTTTAATCTTAGTAGTTCAAGATTACATGATCAGGCATCGAAAGCAGTAAAAATTAGTAAAAAGTAATTAATGGTATAATTTACAGACATTTTTATTGAATAACTCAAACCTGCCACAATATTATTTTCGGCACGGTGAAAAGTTGCTAGATTTGGTTTACTATCGATTAAAAATGGTAGCAAAATTAGTCAAGACCAGATATGTTTGAGGTTTTGAACATAAATTTGGTGCTGCTACATATAGGGGCTAGAAAGACGTTAGATCTAGGAACAGCTGCTAGATTTAGCATCTTAGCTTCTAAATGCAGGAGGGCAGCCCCTCCCCTACCCCTATATTTAGTGGCTGAGTTGCTAAATCTAGCAGCCCGACCCCATATCCAGTAGCAGAGCTGCTACTCATAGTGTACCCAACTTGACTGAATTTGTGAAAGAAAACACGACTTTTGTTTACTGACTTCTGCAAAACCTAATGAACCATTGAGCCATGGCTCAGCTATTTGGTTGAGCTGGCTCATGAGCCATGGCTCTAGCTCAAAAACTTTTGTGAGCCAGCTCGAGCCAGAGCCAGAGCCATTGAGCCAGAGCCATGCGCAACACTACAGTAGATGGAATTAGTGGTGAGTGCCTGTACAGGCAGCCTGAAAATGCCTGTACCTGTACCTGTGCCTGCAGGCGTGGGCCAGACGGGGTGTCAATAATAGAAAAAGTAACAGGCATGAGCCAGGCGGGCGAATTATGCCATGGGCACAGGCCAGGCAGGCATATCCTATTTTTTTTCACAGGCGCCCACAGGCGCCTGTGTGGTCCGAAAGTTTACACAGTGTGTGGTCTGATACATTTTTCAGAACCAAATCTTTTCCATAATTTTCATTTTGTCTCACCACTGCACTACAATTATAGTGGAAATACTGATACTGTAGTGGAAGGTTGTAGTGGAAATACTGTAGGGAGCATGACACATATGAAGTCATACAGGCATAGGCACGACCGGGCGTACTTTCTGTGAACCACAGGCCAGGCGGGCATAACACATATGAAGTCATACAGGCATAGGCACATGCAGGCGTACTTTCTCACAGGCACAGGCCAGGCGGGCATGACATATATGAAGTCTTGCAGGCACAGGCGGGCATACTTTCTCACAGGCACAGGCCAGGCGGGCATTAGAAAACCTTGCAAGCGCTCACCTCTAGGTGGAATTATTGAAAAATTTGGCCAAAAACATCAAACAAAATATTTCACTTACTTCAGCATAACCTTACTAAATTTGGTGCGATTAAGCATATTTCTTACTGCAACGCTGATTTGAATCGTTTTCGACCACGGACAGTGTGTCCGTAGAAGGGTTATGAAATTTACGGTGCCGTCTGCGTGTTACATGTTCAAAGAAATGGAATGTTGCAGCCCGATTTTAATTATATACAAGTCTTATATTGTTTATATTCTCACACAGGATATGAAATATGTTGATGACAGAAATTTATTTAACATTTTTAGATGATAATAGAATTTTTTATGAAAGTTGAATATGCTGTAGGCAAAATTTTGCTAAAAAATTTTTTTTTGTCTTTGAACTTATTAAAACAGCAAATTATGAGACAAAGTTTGCTAGTGCAAGGTAGTAGTAGTTGCCAATGAAAATGAAGGCATATGCCAAAAAGAATTATTATAATTATTGTATTCTTATGATTCTTAAATTTTTGCGAAACTATTAGTAATAAGTCTTTTACAAAATAATTAGACTCAGTTTCCATTTATGAAATTTTCACGGTCGGTGATTTAGATCGCAAATGAACTCATAGTTAGCAAAAAATAAAAGGAGTGAAGGTTCAGACCCAGTAGTTCCCTTACCATTGGCAATCAGAATGCATTTGGAACTGTTACGGCCGGGTGTCTATTTTTGACTGGAAAATGTAAGCTAGAAACGGTGTGGAGAAAGGAATATTAGCGACCTGAATGTCCTGACTAAAATTAGTAAATAAGCCCTAGGGTTTCAATTCTTTGAGTTACCAAGCATTAATTTTTTCATCAACTATGAAAGGATTTGCAACTGTTTCGTAGTGTGAGCGACTCCGTGGAATTTAAAATACGTTTTTGGAACTACGATGTCAGTAATTTTCTGCGGTTTTCTTTAGGTTTCACATTTTTCGACAAATTTGACTCTCTATAGCTTAGCGATTAAGCGAAACCGCAGCCAATGCCAGCAGTATTGAATAAGCATATTATGGTGTTATTAAATCAGTTTTTGTTTACTCAAAATTCAGCGGATATCGGCGGATAATTTGAATGAAGTGTCACTGATAAGCATTATGTAGAAATTTTATATTTCAAATTTAAATTATTCGGAAATTACTGAACCAATTCTAAAGAAAACTTAAGGAAATGTGCTCTTCGGTCTGTGTAACAAGTCTGGGTTCACAAAAGTTAAACATTCCTACTTTCAAAAATTAGAATTTTGGTCAAATATTTCAATGATTCCAAAATACTGTGCATAGGCTCAAAAATAACCGCTGATAAACTTCAGCGATTGAACTGAGAACTAAACTCATTGACTACAAAAAAGGAACGTATTTTGAGTATTCTATAAAGATAGTTATTTTAATGACACGACTTACTTTCTCCATTTATATTTCAAAAAGTGCCAGCAAGGCTGAGCAGCTTAGAAATATGCACCCAATTAAATATTACGAATATCGACAAATTTTTCATCTAATAAGAAATAGCTTTAGACGTTTAACATCAAAAAATTGAGTCTCTACAACTTTTTTTGAGAAATGATTTTTAGAATATTGGAATTTTCTGATGTTTTTTTTTGAAAATATATTATTAAAAATGGATGCTTCAAAATAATATCCATATATTATCCATAATAATATCAATATTAAAAAATCCTAGTGATTTTAGAAATACTTCTTTTTGACGTCCAACATTACTTTTTAATTGTGGGAAGAAAAATGATTAATGGTGAGAATAATGTTTGAGTAATGTTTCGAAGAATAACAGGCACAGGGCCTAGGACAGGGTACAGTCAGAGATTAAATGATCATAGGACAGCAAATTAGAAATGGGAAAATTGGAATCCGAATTACACTGCCTTGGGAGCGGTACGGAGAATGCAGACACAGTAATGGACCTGGAAATCATGGATTTTCATGAATGTGAAACAAATATTTGTTAGGTATGGAAATCCGATTTAGTGATGGATGCGAACGAAATTCGACAAAGGTGCATTTATCATCCAACACAATACTCTTTCTGAAACTGTTAACACTTTCCCGAGAAAAGAATTTTATTTCCAAAAATAAGTTAGTTTTAATTCTTACAAAAACTCTGTTCCCAAACAAGGAGAATGGGAACGTATGTATGTACCAGAAATTTCAAAAGTTTAAGGAAAAGTATCACTAGTAAAAGTGAACTGAAGTAAACTGATAATTTGGATTATGCCCATTGTGACCAAACATTGCAGCTGAAGAAACATATAACACAATTAATGCGAGCTATTTAACCTTCTGTCCACTTATAAGATGACAACTTAACGAAATAATCAAAACGCCTAGTCAATATATGATTGATTTTTAGTTGTTTGATAGTTAGTCGACCTATTTACAAATTTTATGAAAATATTTTACGATTTAATCCGAAATATAGATCGAACTATCTAAACCCCAAGTCCTGTTTGACGTCCTTGAATTTTCTAATAAATTTCACCTACAAATTTACAACAGCGCTTCTTATTTTGTTTGTACAAGCAAAATCCTAAAAAGTACATACTTTTTAGAATTTTTTTTCAGAAGAAACTGAAGTGGGAAGGTATTCCTAACAAATAAGGTTTTTTGGAAGCTTTGGAAGTTAGTTCCACTTTGAGTTGTTCTTGAAGCGAAACGTCCCATCACTACATTTACTATAGCTAACCAATTATAATGCACAAGTTGAGCACGATAAGTCATATCTACAAAAATTTGGTTTACCCTCACGTTGGTTTACATTTTTTATTTATTAAAATTTGTTTACTTGTTGTTTGTTTCATTCAAGTCATATCTACAAAAGTGTAGCCCTCATCTTGGTTGACATTTGTTATTTATTGAAATTTTTTATTTGTAGCTTGTTTCATTCATTATGCTTGGCGTCACTCATCTTTTTCATATATTTTAACATTCGTCGTTCAAGCAATGAGAATGGGAATACGAACCAGAAGTCCGCACAAATACAAATGGCATCAGGTGCATTGCCGTTGCTAGGGCATGCGCTAAAACTTATCAAGAATCCATCAAAATTCCTTGAAGAATGTTACCACCGACACGGAGAGGTATTCTCGATCCAGTTTTGTCGTAAGAAGATTATTTATATTTGCAGTCACTCTCTACTACTGGAATACTTCAGTTCTTCTGAAAACAAACTATCACTGATTGCAGCTGAAAAGAATTGTTTTATAGACAACGCTCTATCCGAGTCCATCGATTCGCCTATACAAACATCCATTCCAATTATCAAAAAATCACTGGTAGCAAATATTGTCAAGTTTTCTGAGGCACAAAATGAGCTAGTAAAAGCTCACATCCAGAGTTACATAGTGGAACACAAATGGAAGTCTGGAGAAAAGAAACAGTTTAATATGTCGGATTTTTTACTTTTTTGTTACCACCGGCCAATCTTCAAGAACCTTTTCGGTTTTCAAATGTCTGATAATGTTTATGAGCTGGTGTGCAAAATCTCATATTGGATAGACATCTCTGTGTATTTGACGTATGTCGTTCCAAATTGGGTAGTGTCAATTATGTCAAAATGGACACTTCTACCACTACGCCGACAGTACATTAGTCAGATTTGTGCAGAAGTATCGAAATATTTTGTGGATCCTAAGAAGAAAGATTCCATTCTCTTGCAAGTTATAGGATCATATATATTATGTGTTAACGGTGCCAATCATAGGAAACTATCAATAAACGAAGGGTCGGAATTTATGCTAAATATCCATTGGGTTTTTCTTGGTAATCCTGGCAGTTTGGTGGCAATGGTCATCAAGGAACTAGTGACCAATCGGCCTGACATCTGGAAAAAATTAGCTGAATTTTTTCGAACATCGAACCAATCCGAGAATGTAAAAAAGATTCTGAAAAATGAGCTACTACACGCCACTGTGATGGAAGCTGCACGGGTAAATACACAGATTGCAATTGGCTCACGAGTACCATCTGTACATACTGAGCTGGGTAAGCACTATTCTAAAGTGTTTATTCAAATGTTAAAATGGCTTATTCGAATGTTTAATTTTAGGTGACTACAATGTTGGAAATGCCAACTATGTTTTGATTCCCGGAAAATTTATGATGGCGGGAGAAGGATCGTCAATTTTCAAAAATGCAAAAATTTTTAATCCTTACCGGTTTTTAGAAGGAGAAAAGGAACCAATGGATTCTGGAAACTTGTGGATTTGGGGAAGTGGGAAGCACCCATGCCCTGGAAGACTCCCTGCAATTAATGCTGCTAAGATATCACTAGCATATATCATCCAATATTTTGATATTGATGTAATATCTGTATCACCTAAAAACTACTTAACAACAAATATATTTCCATTACAGGCAATGCAAATTTCTGTTTCAAAAGTATAATATAAAATATGCCATTAATCATTAACATTGAAGAAGTTATGGATAATGTGAAAAATATGTTTGCATCACGCTGCAGTTAATATGCTTTCAGACGGTATAGCATCTATAAAGTTAGGAAATGCTGATGATGGAAAAGATTTTTTCTAGTTGCTTTTACTTTAGACATGCTGAGTTGAATCTTTAACTATTTATTAACCACTAATAGCATAGCTGCAAATAATATGGTATTGATGCTGTCTACTCAACTTCTGAGACATGAGTTTGTGAGTGTTCATAAAGTCATTTAAACCATTGACATCCTTAGAATTTCTTGAATCTTATTTGTTTAAACTATTCGGCCGAATATTCGTCTATTGGTCTGAATTGTATAAGTACTACTATATTATTTCAATTATGTGGACTATTTTGATTATCTCAACAAAACTATTACTGAATCTATTAAATGGTTCAATCGAGTATTATTTATTCCTTAGTTTTTGGATCGCGTTTATCGATTTTAAATTTAAATTTTCAACAGGTTTAGTCTAATCATCAGTTATGAAATCCATGAGAGTGCTTACTCTCGTCTCAAATAACATGACCACTTTTTCCGAACTCGTAAATTGACTTTGTGGCTGTAAGAGGCAATCATCTAGAAAGTGTTATAGCCTATCTGTTGAAGTTAGATTACTGCACAATGATTCTTTGTGAATAAAAACATGTAATGTTTTCTTTGATAGCAGAATACTAGAATTAATTCCATATGCACCTATTAATCTTTTATCTGTCAAATTATTGGTGGCGCTGAAATTTATGATGCTTTTGATTCAGTTCTTGAGTATAATAAGTTAGTGGAAAATTGTTTGTTCGATTTTCTTAGATATCTTTCAGGTGCTTTATAGCTAGTTTTATATATCGTTTCTATTTATTATATTTATAACATTCATTTCTCTGCTCACAACAGCAAAGTGACTTTTTGAGATTTTAAATTTTTTATCACCTTTTTTAATTAGATCACCCAACTACACTCCATTGTTTCAATCAGCATCTACTGTGAGAAGTTTCTCCTAGCCTAGTCTTGGCTATCGTTCTAATGGCAGATTGTGATAAACTAGCAGTGACAGTGGCTATTTCTAGAACATTAAAGGTGAGCATAACTCTGTTGCATTCAGTACTAATTATTGGTGATGGGACATTGCGAGAATCTCACAAAACTGTCTAAAAATATAATTTCACTTTCTCGAAGATATAGTAAACTAAAGATTTTAGCGCGATATAGTAAAAACAAAAGAAATCAAAGTTGTGGAGATTTTGATGATAGAGTCTCAGCTGCTTGACTGACTTTTTCTGATGATTTCTTTCACCTTTATTATTACAATTCTTACTTTTACTTTTTGTTAGAGTTATCCCGAAGCTTCGGCCGCCGAATCATGGACTTCAAGGTGTTTCGTCGTAGCCCGAATCTTTGTTGCTCCGATTCGGCATTTCCTCCGAAACGTTGGTAACTGGCTAGACTCCGAAAAATTTATTCAAGCTGTTTTCAGTTAGCTCAATCTTATTTGTTCTTGGCGTGAAATTACAACAAATGGACTGAGGTGAGGTAGCTGGGTAACATTAAATCTAGTTGTAATGTTAAGCCTGGAATGAGTTTCACTGTTCAAAGCCTAATATCTACGTGCACCATACTCGGTTAGAAATCGAACTAGTTCCAACTTCAGCCTTAATTATCTCGATGACCGATGTATCGAGTGACTTCGTAGTGATTACAAGTGTCAAGTATTCTTTCCTCCAATTAATCTGTAGTTAAAGTTAATTTTCTCCGACTAAAGTATAACCAATAATTAAATATTTCTTACCGACAATAATACACCTAGTCATAAAAGAGGCAGATTTCGATTTAGTATCCCCAGCGTTTTCCCTTCATCTGATCTATTGCTAGTTTTGTCAGACATTTCCTGTCGCTCAAAAAAAATGGTGCTATCTACCAGGGGTATACAGTGTTCCCACTTGTTATATAACAGATAGTAAAAAATAGTTTAGTAGGGAGTTTATCGTAATTAAGTTAAAATACGAAATCAAAAGTTGCGTTCCGGAACAAAAAAAAATAATGAAATAATTTTACGACAGTTCTATTCTTCGCAAGCCGATTCAATAGACACGTAACACGCACGATTGGGCTGTTTCGGCCAAAGATTTGGCATCGCCGAAACGGGTTACCTCTTTGTTTCTGTTTCGGCCGAGACGGAATTTTACCCGTTTTGAGGCATCCTTACTTTTTCTACTTCTTCGCGAAATACTCCGGTTGATAAGAAAATAACTCCAATAGAGGTGTATTGTGGTACAATCTCAATTTCCTAGTTATAAAGATAGAATTGTAGATTTTTGCTGATGCGTCTTCTTTTAAAAATATAACTATGTTTGTATTATTTCAGTTAACTGATAACTTATGGCTTTCAAAATAACCATAGAGACGGATGATTGATTTATGAAGTGCCATAGGAGTTTTCTCGCGTATGGTCGTATAGTATGCATAAAGATGACATCAAATATAACATTAATTTTTAGAATTTGTATTTCCATATCTTGTATGTCTTGTATTTCATGTTTGATGTTGGAGATGAAGGCGGTTGTTTGTCGTTGGACTGTTTGTTCCGTCTAGTTCTAAATTTTGTCCTTCGATACAGCGAAGTTGTTTAACACCAGACCAAAAATGAATTATTTTATGTGCATTTGCTAAATTAATTTTAATTGCTTCCCAGTGAGTCTTCTTTTTCTCCTCAATTAAATTGTGATACATCTTTCTCAATATACACTGAAGGGCATATATTTCCAAACATGGAGAAAGTCTTTAACTAATAAATAACCCATGCAGAAAAAATCGAGGAATACAAACCTATTATCTCATTCCTTCCACTCGAGTTACAGCCAAACAAAGGATTCCAACTGATTTTTTAACTTTTTTTTTGCTTATTTATCATACTACTTGTCTACTTGTTTGTAGTATGTATTCTGTATTAAATTTTTCTGAACTCCAAATATATTATACAGAGTTATCATAATTTTTGAAGCACGAAGAAAGCTACTTTCTCCAAAATTGGCTAGGGGGACTTAACTATTAAATTCAGCCAGCGCGAACTTCAAAATAATGGCTAAAGTTATTCCGTGTAAAGTGGGCCCACATCATATCTTAATTTTTTGCTTCTGTTCCAAGTGTAACTAGTCAAAATAACCACTGTTACCCGAAATCAGATTATAATTTGACAAACCTCGGAAAAGTTTTGAAGTTTTAACACAACTAAAATTAAAGAAACATTTTAAGGAGATGGGTAAAAAATAATAGTGTGAATCGCACTTCTATAGATGAAATACAGGTTATGCTTTAAAAAAATCAAACATTTTCTGTATTAATAATAGGTTTCTCCTATTCAATAGAGTTGGGTTAGACTAAGCTATTTTGATAGCCAACATGTTAATGATTTCAGTTAAGTCGGCAAGTTCTAATTCCAATTAGTCCATTGCAACCCCATTGTGAGAAACAATTTAAATTAAGATTTTCCACCGTCATCTGTCCTGTGATAGTGGCCACTCAACATTGGTTTCGTAATTGTAAGTAATTGATTATTTTAAATATGAGACGTTGTGTAAACTTTTGGTGGAATAATTGTCAAAGTAATCATTGCATTGGACCAGTTTGATTTTTTAAGATTAATACCGTCATGCCCGGAATAGTTCTCATTCGTAAAGCGAGAGGCCACAGTTTGCGCATAATGTCGTTTCAATTTTGTTCCGCCTAGACAAAACGTTCTATCAATTGTGAAGTAATCTGACATCCATAAAAGTACTCAGGTTGTTGATGCACTTTGTAAGCGTAAACGTGAAAGGTTTTTTAAATATTTTGCGAAATTTTTAAACCTAACACAGGAAGGAACCTAAAGAAAAATAAGCCAGAAAGCATCGTCAACCGCTGCCTAAATCCTACCCAAAGTTTAAACAAGTACTCCACTATCCTCATCGAATGAGGTCTCAACTTACTCAACCACTTACAAAATTATTAGAAATCGTTATCGAATATTTCGACCAACAAATGTCCAAGAACTAAAGCGTGAAGATCCTAATCCTACGCTGCGATAAACTACATACGACAATATTATTTTAAAAGTACTTTTTGAATTTGATTAATGATTTTTTGAACAAATAAGAATAATAGAAAAAGAACAATAATTAAGTTTCATTTGAAGGTTGAGATTAAGTTTTATGTGATGTGGGCCGACTTTACACAGTACAACTTTAGTCATTATTTTGAATTTCGTGCTGGTTGAATTTAATTTTGAAGTCCCCTTAGCTAATTTAGGAGAAAGTAGCTTTCCCCGTGATCCAAAAGTTACGATAACCCTGTATTTATCTACAGCTTTCTCCAGTGGAGCAACAATTGGTTTGTTTTGAAACCTACGTTTTTCTGTTCTCGTGATGTGGTCAATGGCTATAACTTCGATGCTATTTGGCCATCCTTCAGCATTATTGTGTTGTAGACTGCTTGAAAAATCTTCACTGGTTCCAGGACAACTATGATATACATAAATTTATCGTCGATTAGATCCTCGTTGCGGCTGATCAAATTCCCTCACTAATTTTTTCCATTTTTCTTAAGTGCTGCTGCTTTTTTAATTTATTCTTTATCTTTTTCACCACATCTTTATTCACTAACTTTGATATAATATGGAATAATTTCTCGTCTGTAGATTGTATTTTGAATTTCACACATTTCGATATTCCAGCTACCACTTTGTCTGAATCCTTTTGTTTGTATTGGTCAATTGGAGTTGAATACATGTTAATTTTCTCTGTTTTGTTATAGATTTCTATATAATTATTACATTATTATGCTCTTATTACATTTTATCCTCTGAATTCGAACAACAGGATTATATTTATCTCTTACTCACATTTAAATAATTACATCTGCTTTCCATCGTATTCTCACTGACACAGAATGCATCAAATAATAAACCTCCACGCTCTACACCAATGTCGTCTGGAAAATGCAAATGTAACTACGAAAATGCTGTGTGCAGTGTAAATTGCACTGCCACCTATACTTGCAGCCCAATACATGGATGCTTCTCTAAAGACAATGATTACAGCCTTATGAATTCAGGTGGGTAAAATATTTGACAAAGCAGCTGAAACTTTTAAATGTAATGTTTGAAAGTTCATTAGCATTATTGCAGTATACAGTGGACCTCGGCTAGAGAACAATCCGGTTCGTAACACCCGATGTTTATTATAGCCGAATAATGAACAAAGCTTAAATTTAAAGTTATGTTAACAACATCCAATGTTTTTTACTTTTTTTAGTTCAATTATTTCCTTTTTCAAGATACTGCTACCTCACAATCCAAATAAACCAAGAATTTACTAGAACAAAAAAAAAACGTAGATAAAACTGTGTGGAATGTCTTCAGAATTCTGCAATGCTAGTATTTACTCACGATTTATAGATGCTGTAATACCCTCGAGCCCAACTGAGAGCCAATACCACAAGGTTTATCTTCTGAACAACTACAACTCAAGCATGCAACACCACTGAGCAACTCTGATTCATAGTCACTCGAGACTACAATCATTAATGATTCGAACCCAATGACAGAGTTTACCAAATGGATTCAAGAGAAGTCGACTTTAGGGATGAATGTGGTTGACATCTCTATGATCTTCAAGATGGACTTAAGGAGCATGAATCTGATCAAATACTCACACTGATTTATTGATTTTTTCTTGATAAATCACTAAAGCAATCATACTATCTTATTAATACCCCGAGCCTCGATGACCGCCTCGGTTATCTAAATTACTGAAAAGGAGGCCGAATGACGCTTCACCTACAAAACTCATCAGGTTACGTTGTGTTTTACTGACTAAGAAGTCATATCCAACATGATCCTATCATTAAGGTACTGTGAAGCAGAAGCCAAAGTAAGTCTAAGGAACAAGCTTTTATTACAAAAAAAATTAAAGGTCCCACTAATCAATTCAAAACTTTCCTTCACCACAACACTTTCCTTTCTTTATTACAATATAACAGGGTTTTCTAACAAACCTTCAAGTTTTTACTCTGAAATTTTTGAATCACTTCTATACTTCATTATTTTTGTTGCCGAGACTGAACACGCAGAGTATCGATGGTGGCCCATTGAGTCAGATGTACATTCTACATCCTTCACCTGTATCCATGTAAGAAGTGAGGAAGCCAAATTTCATAATCTTAGAAAAAGCAAAGAATTTTGGTCTTCATTCTATAACCTAAAAGGATATAAGACACGAACAAAATTTGTTCTCGAAGGATAAGTGGTTCCAACATTTTTCAAGAGTGTATCCTCCACACGCTGAGTGTGTCAACACTGAGATTCTCCTGGATGTGAACTTTTCTTTTGACTCAATACTTGATGCTGAAGTAAATTCGCTAGAGACTTTAATGGTTCTCAAATAGCTGAAAAATAATCCCACTGGACCGGATGGTATCCCAAATGAATTCTGGAAACTGCAAACACCAACAATTATCACTAAACTCTGCATCATTTTCCAATCCTGCCTTGTGGACTCTACGGTACCTATGGACTGGTGTCTAAGCTCCATCACCCCATTATTAAATAACGGTACCCCATCAAAACCTGACAACTTCCGCCTAATTGCCTTAATAAACTTTATTTTAAAAGTTTTCACATCTATGCTCAACAACCGCATTCTTGCATAAAAGCAAATAACAAACTATATCCTTTCCAGGCAGGGTTCCGGAAGGGCATGAGTACAACTCATCACATATTTGTACTTTCTGCAGCCATCCAGAAACAACTAGCAAGTAGAAAGAAACTATTCTGCTGCTATAGATTTATCTCCCCAGTCCATGCCAAACTTTGGCAGTTCTGTTGGTAAATGGTGTCTCGCTATTTTAGCATGCAAAGATTATTAGACCCCTGAACTCTCACGATTTTGAAGGGACTTATAATTTTTGAGCGGAGAATACGACCCTTAATTCACAGCAACGAGTATAATAAATTTTGTTTATCTCTACGTACTAAATTAAAAATTAACCAGCAATTTATTTCACGAGATTAAGCATCTTTCGGATAAAAGTATTGACAAAGTGCATAATAATAACTATTTATTACTACAATTTTCCTATGTTATTAGTTATTTTTCTCTGCTGTGTGAAGAGAAAAACTAAGAATAGGTTTCTTTGTCCTTGTCTTTTTGTTGTATTTTTCTACAATTGTGTAATTATAAAAAAATAATACATTTTATCATTATATGTTTGATTGTCCTTGCTAAGCGGATGTATTTCTGTTGTCTCTCTTTATGAGAGTATTGTTTTGGACATTGTTGTATATTGTGTGTGTTTGGTTTTTGAATTTATGCTTTGCTTTATTTCATCTAAAGCAAAATTAACTTTTGTAGTTTGTTTTAGTTTTTTGCTTATTTGTTCTTGGAGCTAAGTAGCCCTAAGAACAAATAGATTTTCATTTTAGTCCATTGTTTTGTTTTCTTGACCTGGTTTTGGAACCAGAAGGGTCAAGCCAACCGCACAATCGTAACAATATCTAACAATTTATTTAACATACATGTATTGTATTGTTATAAACCAATCAAAAATTTCAAAAAGCTGTTTCATCTACCGTATTAATGTTTCTGACTATTATTCCGATGTCATCAAATTTTGGTATCATTTCATGTGATTTTACCATATTTTGGAAATTATATGGAAAAGTTAATCACATAAAGATTTTACATCAGGATTTATTGAAATCTCAAATAAAAATTAGCATTTGAAACTACCAAAAATTCCTGGTATGTCAAAATTTATTACATCTGAAATNTCTGACTATTATTCCGATGTCATCAAATTTTGGTATCATTTCATGTGATTTTACCATATTTTGGAAATTATATGCAAAAGTTAATCACATAAAGATTTTACATCAGGATTTATTAAAATCTCAAATAAAAATTAGCATTTGAAACTACCAAAAATTCCTGGTATGTCAAAATTTATTACATCTGAAATNAAAATCTCAAATAAAAATTAGCATTTGAAACTACCAAAAATTCCTGGTATGTCAAAATTTATTACATCTGAAATATCGCTGTCTGAATATTTCTTTCTCATATTTGACAATTCCTCATGTCAGAGAAATATTACCTTGTAGAATTTCCTAAGATTTTAAACATTTAGTACATATAAAATGCCCTGTATAAACTTTAGGGGTCGTAAGCTTACATCTGCAAATCAATTTTGCGTTTTGGCACATCTTCATTTTCTGCAAAATTATTTTGGCAGTAGATTAGGTTATAACATCTTGTTTCATCAAATAGTATTTCGTGATATTTTAACATCGCAGAAAACAAGTAAGAGAATTGACATGGATTAATAAAAATAAGATTCCCACTAATGGAGCTATTGCAACTCAGAATTTTAATTCTGTCGGCTCCTTGACTGCCATTTACGCTGCAACACCATATCTATTCATGCATGCTTCATTTATATTTCTGATGTAATGTTCTTTCAAGTTCAACATCCTGATATCCTGTCATCGGTTGCCCCAAATATATTCAGTTTGAACAAAGGGCAATAACGAATGGACAAAAATAGGCATTTTTCAAAATTATTCATTTGACTATAAAGGACGTGAGTGTCGGAAATTGAATAAGAGATTACAAATACTTCAGTAACTAACACCAATATTCAGGCCCAATTTTACCAATTCTAGTCGAGCATCTATATAAAAAATTTCTCCTCCCCCCCTTCCCATAATCCTGCCGGAACTGACAAGAATATTTTAGCAGGCTGTCGAGTTCAATTACTGCACCGTTTGAATACTATGGATGTTTTGCATAATTGGAAGTTGTAGCTATAGTCGTATTATAAACTTTCTTGCACTTTTATTAATGGCTTAATGACTTACACATTTCAAAGCTCAACAAATGCCGACGATAAAAGTCTTTTACCGTATCTATTGATATAGTAGGTTACAATGGGTACCGACTTTCCACCTAACGTGATAGGGCATTTTCCTCCTGGCCTTGCGTAATAGCACACAGTGTAAATAGCCATTTCAAATTCCGGACTTGTTCCAACGAACATAGTCATCACAGGTTTTGATAAATTGTTCCATTTGAAATTATTTTTTACAACCATCCCTTTCTAGAACAAGACAAACATATTTTGTAATCCGAAACTGTTATCATTCAACAGTAACTTACCTGACCCAATCGGAGAATCCTAAGATGTCCATAATAATTTAGGGATCTATTTGCTTCTTGTTTTGCAAAATATATCCAATTATGAAATCCAGTTACTTCACCGTTTCTCGTCTCCCCAACAAAAACATGTTCGAACCCAGAAGATGCAATAATGTTCTGCTCTCGTGAGAACATTCCAAACCAAATTTGTTGAATTGCTTCGCGGAAGGCATTTTTGTTTACTTCTACAACTCCGTTTCTACCTGTCTTCCGATTAATAATGAATCGTTTGTCTAGTAGGAACTCTTCTGCCTTTTTCATAACAGCAGTATCTAGAATCGCATCCAGAAAAGCCGTTTCTTCCCGGGTTTCTTGCTGAGTTATCTTTTCGGAAACATTTGTTGCTGGAATGTAGTTGTCATAGAGCGATACTAACTTTGCGATCGTCTCACGTTGGTACACAGATGCAGGTACGGTCAACAGCCTAAGACAATTTTTATCTCATTTGTAGTCTAGTAATCAAAACCAGTATGTTCTAATGGAAGATTTCACTGCATTTACTGACATAATGGTGTCAAATATATATTATATACTGTTGAAAGTGGAAGGTACACAAGTGTTCTAAAAACAACTATCTAGAAAATAAATCCACGGCACATGGTCGTTATTAAATGTCTAAAANGGTACACAAGTGTTCTAAAAACAACTATCTAGAAAATAAATCCACGGCACATGGTCGTTATTAAATGTCTAAAATATTGAATATTAAATGATTAAAAATAATCACTATCTAGCTAGTTTAACAAAGTTGAACAAATAATTATTTTAATAAGTCGTGTGTTAACTTGGTTTATAACCTGATTTTGCTCCATTGAATTATATTTTTAGTTGTTTATGAGAGAAAAATAGACTGATTAGATTTTAAAATTAGTTGAGGCTCGTAATGTTCCACCTTTCCATACCACTAAACGCCTCACTCTCCTTTCACTTTGCATTTTTTGAAATTAAAATAGGGAAAGTAATTTGACCTATTTCAATTACTTTGTTTAATAATACGATATGATATACCATTTGTAAGTTTTCGTAGTAATTTGAGCCCTTTTTTGCTCCTCCCACGTATAGTTTTTATAAAATTATGAAATTTTTATGAAAACAGTGCGTTGATTCTATGCTGGTGATTGATACTAAATAAAAATTCTGTGAAGAACGGTCACAGTANGGTACACAAGTGTTCTAAAAACAACTATCTAGAAAATAAATCCACGGCACATGGTCGTTATTAAATGTCTAAAACATTGAATATTAAATGATTAAAAATAATCACTATCTAGCTAGTTTAACAAAGTTGAACAAATAATTATTTTAATAAGTCGTGTGTTAACTTGGTTTAAACCTGATTTTGCTCCATTGAATTATATTTTTAGTTGTTTATGAGAGAAAAATAATTTTGCTCCTCCCACGTATAGTTTTTATAAAATTAATATGAAAACAGTGCGTTGATTCTATGCTGGTGATTGATACTAAATAAAAATTCTGTGAAGAACGGTCACAGTATATTAAAGTGTTCAGGTTTTTTGATTCATTAATTGAAGCTAACGTGTACACGACTTAATTAAAATTGATTTTTAAGTTTACATATTTATCACAGTTCGCGTAATTACGTAAGTAATTGTCAATCACAAATAATATTACAATAGTAAATTGTAATGGTCATTGTTCCCAAACTTAAATAATTTTAAATATAATTCTATAATTGTGAGCCCACATGTAATTATGCAGTTGAGTAATTGCACATATTTTTAAATCCATAATTACAATTATTACACTTTACAGATGCTACATCAACAAAATAAAAAAGAGATTAATATTGTACAACTGTTGCAGTGGTCATTGTTTGTGAAAAGCTTTCTCGTTTTGCTTATTTTCCTCTTTACAATTCTGAAGAATTATTGTATTTGTTCTGCATCGCTATGCATAATACAGAGACTAATTTCCATCTGGGCAAAAATTTTCAATCCCAAGCTTTGCGATTTATGGAGAAGTATTATAGACACAATTCATGCAATTAAAAGAAAAGTTATATATTTTTATGTAAACTTTGTTCATATCTAAACGGGTAAACTGTGGCAACTTATGTTTTGAGTTGTAGAATTTTATAAAGTGCTAGAAATGTTTCACCGAATTTCACTTACACTTTTGAAGGATTAGGCATTAATCGTACTCCAAAATATTGAAATAATAAACTAATTCTAAATTATTTACTCTTTTCATCGACTCCGTCATCTAATACTAATTGTCAGACTGTAAATACTATAAAATTGAAACAAAAGAAGTAGTTGATTACACAATTACAAGTAATCGATTACTGTAGTGATAAATTTAGAGCGAAATTGTAATTAATGCAAATCTGATGATGTAATTATGTAACTCTATTTCAATTTACATTTATGCTGTAATTGTACGAACTGTGATATTCATACAACGGAGTAGACGGCAACAGTTCAACAGACATATATTAAATATTTTCTCAACTAATTTCAAAGTTATTGAGTTTTCTACGACATGTTACACTTCGTACGATCTTAATACAAATCTTTACTATATTAATTTTAATAAGTAAGAATTTTTTTACAGCCTATGTAGTCAGACCAGACATTATTGTATTCTTGAGGTATTGAATTGATACTTTGGTTTTGTAATGAAGAATTTTTCTTTCTCTGTGTATAAAAATTATTCTACAAATTATGCAACTTCTTTGGACGGTGTTTACAAAGAGATTTTTGAGAATATTGTTACAGATCTTTGAGGAAGATCGCCACTGGATAAAAATGATCTGTTAACAATTTTTGTACAATGTGTGAATGCAAATGAGTTATTACTTGCAACTAGAATACATCTAACTTGTGGGGGAACCTATTGTTTTAACGTGTATCCAACCCGAGTTTTTATATTCTGTAGAAATCAAGTCTAAAATGATTCTCTCTCATTCGACATACGTCATACATAGACATTACTATTGAACTAATCGTGTACAATCGATTACGCACAAATCCTGTCTAAGAGAAACCGCTAGAGAAAATTCAGCAAACTTTATGCATAAAATATTATGCTGAGCCAACCTGCCAGAATCAATTCTACAGGAACTGTCAATAATTTTTTATGTAGAACAAATTAGACAAATTCGAAGAAAATCACCGCATGTGGCATTATANCTCTCTCATTCGACATACGTCATACATAGACATTACTATTGAACTAATCGTGTACAATCGATTACGCACAAATCTTGTCTAAGAGAAACCGCTAGAGAAAATTCAGCAAACTTTATGCATAAAATATTATGCTGAGCCAACCTGCCAGAATCAATTCTAAAGGAACTGTCAATAATTTTTTATGTAGAACAAATTAGACAAATTCGAAGAAAATCACCGCATGTGGCATTATATTGTTTGTTACTTTCTCCAATCATTATCTGGAGAAAAAGTACATTGACCAAATTGTAAAAAAAAATTAACCAGTATTGTCAATATTGGCATAAGTTTGCAACTCTTTTCGTAAGATTGAACTTGACCAGAAATAATTATACTACGGATTCTTTCTTAAATCTTGCTAACCAACATGCATCTCTCTGGTCTTATTTATCGTCAGATTAGCGAAATTGCATGACGATTAAGGAAACGATTTCAGAAGATTTAGAAAAAAGTTTTTAGAAAAAAAAAAGTTTTACAAAAGAATTTCGCAGAATTTTTTTAACATTTTTTTAAACATTATTCCTTAAAATGTTTTTCAAATGCTACTAGAAGGTATAGNTATTGGCATAAGTTTGCAACTCTTTTCGTAAGATTGAACTTGACCAGAAATAATTATACTACGGATTCTTTCTTAAATCTTGCTAACCAACATGCATCTCTCTGGTCTTATTTATCGTCAGATTAGCGAAATTTCATGACGATTAAGGAAACGATTTCAGAAGATTTAGAAAAAAGTTTTTAGAAAAAAAAAGTTTTACAAAAGAATTTCGCAGAATTTTTTTAACATTTTTTTAAACATTATTCCTTAAAATGTTTTTCAAATGCTACTAGAAGGTATAGCTAATTTCAAGTTTTGCATAATGTTAGAAATCTCTATTATACCGACTTTAGTTGTATAATCAATGAAATATAAAATTGTTTATTTTTTGAATTTTATAAACAGTAAAAAAGAAAAAAATTTTTTTCATTTTTAGCAAGATTTTTATTTTTGACAAGACTTTTTATTCTTTTATCAAGATTTTGAGTATTTATTAATCAAAAAAAATTTATGGCCTCAACATTGTTTTTCAATTTTTTGTTATCTTTAGCAAGATTTTTGCCATTTTTGGTAAGAATTTAAGAAAGAGTTTTAGCGTTTATTAGAAAGAAAATTTCCATAGTATAGCAATATTGAATATCTTGTTCGTAATATACTCAAAGTTTCTGATCGTTTAAGGTATCAATTAACTAAATCAACAACGGCGTCAAATCTACAATATTTTCCGATTCGATAAGCTACTTTTGTATGAGAAATAACAATTGGTATTTTACNATACTCAAAGTTTCTGATCGCTTGAGGTATCAATTAACTAAATCAACAACGGCGTCAAATCTACAATATTTTCCGATTCGATAAGCTACTTTTGTATGAGAAATAACAATTGGTATTTTACTATTTGAGATCAGTCATAGGAAGTGTGGAGTAAGTGTTAAGGTAAGTGAGTTCTATTGAGTGGTCGTGGGTTCGAAGCTGATAGGTGTTATTGAGTTTAGAAAAGTGACGGATGGTTTTTTTTTCACTTTCCAATTCCCTGATAAATCCTTTAAGTATAGTACTCAGGTGGGGGAAAAAGTGAGAAGAATCGACTTTTTTAAATTAGAGCTTGGAAGAAAATTTTGGTACTCAGGTCGAGGCAAAATCAGAGCAGAATAGTAAAAAAAATTCTTCCTGGGAAAAATAACNAGCTTGGAAGAAAATTTTGGTACTCAGGTCGAGGCAAAATCAGAGCAGAAAAGTAAAAAAAATTCTTCCTGGGAAAAATAAAAAATTTTCTGCTCAGGAAGACCCCCTTTTTCTGCCGAGCAAAAAGTGAGAAAAATAATTTGAAATCAAATTTTGGGGTGTTAGAAAAATCTTTTATTAGTTTTTCACAAGTTTCAAAAACGAGAATCATTCTAGTTAAAATCATTATTATTGATCTTTCAAAATTCAAAAATCAAAGAAACACTAAATCATCATCCTCTTCCGAATCAGAACTGTTAATTTTCAAAACCTTTTTTAATTAACAATGAACAATGACAATTTATTAATCCGAACTTTCTTTGAAATCAATTTATTTAAAAATTAGTCACATGAAACTTTTTTTTCTCAGCCTTGACGT
The DNA here is from genome assembly GCA_002738285.1 of Holacanthella duospinosa. NCBI lineage: Eukaryota > Metazoa > Arthropoda > Collembola > Poduromorpha > Neanuridae > Holacanthella > Holacanthella duospinosa. Next base: position 180,777 of record NIPM01000145.1, on the reverse strand, counting down.
GAGTACCCTCTGTTTTACGCTTGGCTTAAAGTGCGCGAAAATGACATTTTCAGCTCAAGTTTTTTCCTACGTTTCTTCTCATCCTAGCCTGAACATTTTTCACACTTTTTGCTCGGGTTTAATCCCCTCCTGAGTACTAAGCTTTAGTCAGAAATTATTCGCCAGGCTTGTCTAATGACTTCTACAAACTATAAGGCCATAAATAGACATAGAAGTTTCTACATAACGTTTTACACAGCCTGTATAGAATTGAAAAACTCGGGAACTTACATAATATCAATAAAATGTTAAATATTTCAAAAACGATTACATCGTATTTCGTATCATAAACGTAGATGCAAAAACTATTCATTAGCTGTTAAACTCCAAATTAAATTTATTAGTACATGAGTGTTGACTAAAATGTTAATTTCGCATAAAATTCATCATTTTATAATCGGTTACGTAATGTTTATGCAACATATGTATTCCAAACCTTCCGAGAAGAGGGAATCAAGTTTCTAAAATTCTGTCACTACGAGAGTTATTTTGTATAAGCCAATCAAGGTCTATGAACAATATGTACTGCTTCTGCTTTAGGATAGATATGAAATAAATGTAATACAGTGGTTTTAGNTTTCTGCTCAGGAAGACCCCCTTTTTCTGCCGAGCAAAAAGTGAGAAAAATAATTTGAAATCAAATTTTGGGGTATTAGAGAAATCTTTTATTAGTTTTTCACAAGTTTCAAAAACGTTAAAATCATTATTATTGATTTTTCAAAATTCAAAATTCAAAAATCAAAAAAACACTAAATCATCATCCTCTTCCGAATCAGAACTGTTAATTTTCAAAACCTTTTTTAATTAACAATGAACAATGACAATTTATTAATCCGAACTTTCTTTGAAATCAATCTTTTTAAAAATTAGTCACATGAAACTTTTTTTTCTCAGCCTTGACGTGAGTACCCTCTGTTTTACGCTTGGCTTAAAGTGCGCGAAAATGAGATTTTCAGCTCAAGTTTTTTCCTACGTTTCTTCTCATCCTAGCCTGAACATTTTGCACACTTTTTGCTCGGGTTTAATCCCCTCCTGAGTACTAAGCTTTAGTCAGAAATTATTCGCCAGGCTTGTCTAATGACTTCTACAAACTATAAGGCCATAAATAGACATAGAAGTTTCTACATAACGTTTTACACAGCCTGTGTAGAATTAAAAAACTCGGGAACTTACATAATATCAATAAAATGTTAAATATTTCAAAAACGATTACATCGTATTTCGTATCATAAACGTAGATGCAAAAACTATTCATTAGCTGTTAAACTCCAAATTAAATTTATTAGTACATGAGTGTTGACTAAAATGTTAATTTCGCATAAAATTCATCATTTTATAATCGGTTACATAATGTTTATGCAACATATGTATTCCAAACCTTCCGAGAAGAGGGAATCAAGTTTCTAAAATTCTGTCACTACGAGAGTTATTTTGTATAAGCCAATCAAGGTCTATGAACAATATGTACTGCTTCTGCTTTAGGATAGATATGAAATAAATGTAATACAGTGGTTTTAGGTTAATGTCACCTCCGAGGAAGCCAAAAAATCGGTCGANGCTTAATGTCACCTCCGAGGAAGCCAAAAAATCGGTTGACAGTAGGCGGAGTTGACATTAGCCGATAATGGCAACTAACTGATAGTTCAAACATTAGGTGACATTGTAGTGATGTGAGGTGGTCCAGAGTTCCTATAGTCCTGATTGGAGAGGTCAGGGTCATCAACTTTCCAAATTNTTGTAGTGATGTGAGGTGGTCCAGAGTTCCTATAGTCCTGATTGGAGAGGTCAGGGTCATCAACTTTCCAAATTAAAAATCAAAAACTTTCTGAAAACTAAAAAAACCAAAATGGCTGAAAGAAAAGATAACTTTATTCTTGTANAATTAAAAATCAAAAACTTTCTGAAAACTAAAAAAACCAAAATGGCTGAAAGAAAAGATAACTTTATTCTTGTACGTTATGTTATCGAGTGATGCTTTTACCATGCGGTAAAAGCGTCTTCCAAAAGATATAGAGGCTATGCCCTGAAAAATATATATATATAATAATATAGTATAATAGAAGTGAAGAGACTGATGGGATGGAGTGGTGATGAGTTGGAGATGGGCAAGTCCCGNAGTATAATAGAAGTGAAGAGACTGATGGGATGGAGTGGTGATGAGTTGGAGATGGGCAAGTCCCGTCTCCACAACATAAACCGAAGTTCCTGGTTTTAGAGGCGAATTTTATGATACGATACCTTTTTCGATTTATTTTACAGTTTNAATTTATTATTACATGAGTGTTGACTAAAATGTTAATTTCGCATAAAATTCATCATTTTATAATCGGTTACGTAATGTTTATGCAACATATGTATTCCAAACCTTCCGAGAAGAGGGAATCAAGTTTCTAAAATTCTGTCACTACGAGAGTTATTTTGTATAAGCCAATCAAGGTCTATGAACAATATGTACTGCTTCTGCTTTAGGATAGATATGAAATAAATGTAATACAGTGGTTTTAGGTTAATGTCACCTCCGAGGAAGCCAAAAAATCGGTCGACTGTAGGCGGAGTTGACATTAGCCGATAATGGCAACTAACTGATAGTTCAAACATTAGGTGACATAAACCGAAGTTCCTGGTTTTAGAGGCGAATTTTATGATACGATACCTTTTTCGATTTATTTTACAGTTTTTGAAGTTATTTCCTGAATTTGGAATACTCTAAAAGCAAATTACTTCTTAAAGTAATCAACAAGCTTTTTTACAATATGCCAGATAAATGGCTTTGATATANAACAAGCTTTTTTACAATATGCCAGATAAATGGCTTTGATATATTATCTTGTCAGAAACTCCCAAACTATCGGTACTTTTTTGCAAAGTTCTTCACTTCCAATGTTGCTTATTATTAAAACTTTCGTTTTCTCAATTTCTCAAAGTTTCTCAATCCTAACCATGTGCCCATCTAAAGTTGGCATACTCGCGGTTGGCATAAACCCGCGACTGCGGGTGAGTCTTTAAAAAAATAAACTTTCACGATCGAGAATCTCATTAGTAGAGTACAACAAATAGGTTAATGAAACAGTTCTCCCAAGGGTCTCTGACCGCCCACACCATTTAAACAAACATGAGTATATTCTGGGCCTTAGAACCGAAAGTTGCCATTAAAGTGTGGTTATGTGCCATACATTCTCTTCAAATGGGATGACAATAGGCGGAGGTTGACAATAGGAGGTGTGACAATAGGCAGAGTATTTAGTACATGAAAGCATGGGAAAACGCGTCATGTTGTTCTCACAAATCAATCCTCATTGCTCCATGCTCCATTGACTTTTCAGACACTCTGTATGCAATTTCCGATAAGAGGAAGAAGATACGAGATGGAGAAATGGGTTATGTTACGCGAAAGAGATGAGTCAATGAAATGTTTATGGAGTGATGCATTGAGACAGTTGAAATTATAATTGAGAGATTCTCGGTAAACCTAATTCTTTGAAATTCTAATCAACTGGAAGTATCAAAGAAATCTTATACTTATGTTATGCGCGATGAGAGGAAAAGAGAATCGCTTAGATTAAATAGTGAAGGGAGAGGGTTTGGGACCATGAAACGTATGTGTGATCATTTTAAACAAAATTTAAATTGAGTTGATGTTTTAGTTTAAGTTTCGAAGTTTGTCAAGAACTACTGAATCATCTGTTTGGTTTCATATAAATTAACTATTTGCTTGTACTGATCAATGGTAAACACGATTTGGATCCGTCAATACATCTTGAATGTATCTCGAATACTCGATACAGACATGCATCGCATTGGGTCGAAAACCTGCTTAATTTGTAGAATACAGTGGTTTTAGTTTAATGTCACTACTCCTTAATGTCACACTTTGCTTATTGTCACCTTGTTGGCTTTCCCCCGGCTAAACCCCATGCTCTCATGTACTAAATACTCTGCCTATTGTCACACCTCCTAATGGCAACCTCCGCCTATTGTCATCCCATTTGAAGAGCATGCATGGCACATAACCAAACTTTAATGGTAACTTTCGGCTCTCAGGACCAGAATATACTCGTGTTTGTTTAGATGGTGTGGGCGATCAGAGACCCTTGGGGGAACTGTTTTATTAACCTAATTGTTGTATTCATTTTTTTGTGAGCTGACTAACTTATTTAAATTAACAATGGGAAAGATAAATCGGACTGAGCTTTCAATAAAACAAAAACTACAAATTCTTTCAGATGTTGACAAGAAGGTAGATAGGAAGTCCATTGCTCACACTTTCCAAATTAATAAAAGTACAATTAATAAGATCGTCAAAAATAGGTCAGAAGTTGAACCTGCTGCAAAAAAAAACACTGTGGTAAGAAACTTCTACAACTCCTTTAAGCTTAACTCCTTAAAGTATGAAATGTGTAAAGCAATTGGTTGATACAAACTTAAATAGAATCGACATCGTATTAGAGCAAATTCACATCCTTAATTGGACAAGGCTTTTTTTGAATGGTTTACTGTGCACCGAAGTCAAAATATTCCTATCAGTGGTTCTCTACTTCTTGAAAAAGCAAAGGAATTTGTCGCGAAATTTGGAAATGCTAAGTTTGGGACTTCAACAGGAAAGCTTACAGAGTCCTGGATAAATCTCTTCAAAATCAGACATGGCATCACATTCAAAAACATCTCAGGTGAATCAGCATCTGTTGATCGTTCAATTGTAAATGACTGGTTAGAAAGTACCTGGCTTATCGTCTCAGCAGGCTATTCAAAGGATAAAATTTTCAAGCAGACGAGTGTGGATTGTTCTATCAGTTACTTCCNTATCGTCTCAGCAGGCTATTCAAAGGATAAAATTTTCAAGCAGACGAGTGTGGATTGTTCTATCAGTTACTTCCAGAAAAATCGCTTGAATTTCGAGGTAAACTGTTAAGTACAGTGGTGTTTGGCTACGAGACCTTCGTTATAATCCCAACGCGGGGTGGTCTTATAATCAAAGTGCACTGTGGTTTAATTCTATTTCTGGCCTGTCTATTTTGAAAATAATTTATTCATATTTAAGGTGAAAAATGTACAGGAGAAAAGCTCTCAAAGCAAAGAGTTACAGTTTTATGCTGTGCGAATTCTGATGGTTCGAAAAAGGAAAAACTTTTTGTTGTTGGGAAGTCTAAAAAACCTCGGTGTTTTTCCAAAATACAAATGAAGAACNCGAAAAAGGAAAAACTTTTTGTTGTTGGGAAGTCTAAAAAACCTCGGTGTTTTTCCAAAATACAAATGAAGAACCTTCCCGTTACCTACAAGGCTAATAATAAGTCATGGATGACTAGAGAGTTATTCACAGATTGGATTTTTGATTAGGATCGAAGGCTTCAAAAGTCTAAAACTTCAATATTGCTTCTCATAGACAATTGTTCAGCTCATCCGCAGACTATCGATTGTCTCACGAATATAAAGCTAGTATTTCTGCCACCAAACGTTACTAGCGTTCTGCAACCCATGGATCAAGGGATTATTAAAAACCTTAAACATTTTTACCGAACAAAGCTGTTGAAGAAAAGAATCCAATACCTAGACCAGAAGAAAGAGTTTAAGGTAGATATGATGGATGTTGTTTATTATCTTCACGAAGCATAGAATATGGTGCAACCCAATACAATAAATAATTGCTTCATACACTCCAAGCTGGTCACAAACATAGAAGTGGAAATTGAAATTTTGAATCCTGAGGGTGAAACTGACTTGGTCCATTTTTCAAGAAAAAGTGGAGTTGAAATACCAGAGTCCGTGACACAAGAATGTTATATGGCCATTGACAACAATGTTATGACTTCAGAGATTCCAACTGACGAAGAAATTGTCGAAAGTCTATTAGGTAAAAGATTCTTTTCGAGTTTTAGTAACTAAATGACAATTCAATAACTGCCTGTTTTCAAATTTTATTTCAGAAGTAGAAAATGAAGAGGACAAAGAAGATGAACTTGAAATTGTTTTTAAGCACATCGAGAAAGCGACATTTTCTGAAGCGATGGCTAGCCTTGAGAACAGAGTTTGGATGTTAAGTAAGATTGAATGTGAAGAAGTTTGCAAACAAGCTAACGATAGTCTGGAAGTTTTTGAGAAGATCATGTCACAAATCAATTTTTCACGCATATTACAAAAAAAAATTCCTGATTACTTTAAGAAGTAATTTGCTTTTGAGTACTACTATTTAGGTAATAACTTCAAAACCTGTTAAATAAATTGAAAAATATATGGTATAATAAAATTTGTCGCTAAAACCAGAAACTTCGGTTTATGTCACCTAATCTTTGAGTTATCAGTCAGTTGCCATTATCGGCTATTGTCAACTCCGCCTACTGTCAACCAATTTTTTGGCTCCCTCGGAGGTGACATTAAGCTAAAACCACTGTATTCACATTTTTATGTGTTCATTATCATATTCCCAAAATAATATTTTTGTAAGCTTGTGCAATATAAGTATGACATTGGCTCAAGAGAAGAAACTTAAGCTCCAGGATGAAAATTTCCTAATAAAATGCAAATTCCAGCCATTCTCTAAGGAACTAACTTCATCCTATAAGTTTTGTCGTTAATACGTAAAATAAATGAATTTATAGACTAAAGCGATCTCACGCAAAGCTACCCCAAATCCTATTGGGTATTCTGAAGTATATTTGATAAATTATTTTGAAAGGACAAGTAGAAAATATTTAAGTATTTCCCATTCAACTAAAATTGTTCGTTGAATTAATCCCAAACGCTCCTTAACTTCCACGTTCAATAATCAACTGACTTATATTCACAGAAAGTGACTGTCTCCAAGTAGGCTTCTGTTAATTGCTTTGAATGTATACCTACACAGAAGTGTGTTAAATGAAGGCAGAGAGAACACCAAATTCTTGCTTTCGCTTACGTTATCAGAAAAAGTTGAATTTTTTATGCTGAGAAAACGTAGGAAACGAAAGTTTGGAATGTTAGAAGTGCTCATCTGGATTTATTTAATAGAGGAATTTAAATATTAAGTTTAGGTCTGTACCAGACCTAATTATGAGATTCGCGCCAAAGATATGTGATGTAGAAGGACTGCCTCCTTCCTCAAGACTTAGTCCGTTTTTCAAAAACTTAATTTCAGACCTAATTCCCTCTCACTTTAGGTCTGAGATTAAGTCCAAAACAAGAGGTTTGCTTTTTTGTTTTCCTTCAGTTTATAATCAATATTTAAGTTTTAGTTTCATTTGTTTTAGTTTTAATTGTAAATTACGTAATGTTTTTAATAATTAATTAAGTATTGGGTCTAAAAAAGGTTGAATTTCGAAAAAAATCGAAAGTACGATCTGGCTGTTTTGGTAGGAACAGTCAGTTAATCTATTTTCTGTGGATGCTAATTTATATTTAAACATTCTCATAATTTTAGCATATCATTTTGATGAAACCGGAAGTTTAGGAAACAGTGGTAATCTATTAACAGTATTAAAATCGTAACTAGTTTTCTTAAATTTTACTGGTGGTTAATCTAAGCATCCAACCAATCAAGCCAAATGTTGGTCTGGCATATAAATATTTTAGCATATTAAGTTACAACAAACTCAGACTCAAACCGAGAGTGGGAAAGTCGAGAAAAATTAGGTCGGTCCAGACCTAAACCTAATATTTAAATTCCTCTAATTTCTCACCTTTTTATATGTGGGTGTATGTCTTTATATGTAATTCACTGCCTACAAAACGAACTTTCCTCGTTCAAAGTTAGGATTTTGTAGGTGTATGGTCGTATAGTAGATATAATGCAAANATCTAAGCATCCAACCAATCAAGCCAAATGTTGGTCTGGCATATAAATATTTTAGCATATTAAGTTACAACAAAGTCAGACTCAAACCGAGAGTGGGAAAGTCGAGAAAAATTAGGTCGGTCCAGACCTAAACCTAATATTTAAATTCCTCTAATTTCTCATTTTTTTATATGTGGGTGTATGTCTTTATATGTAATTCACTGCCTTTCGGCTACAAAACGAACTTTCCTCGTTCAAAGTTAGGATTTTGTAGGTGTATGGTCGTATAGTAGATATAATGCAAAGNCTACAAAACGAACTTTCCTCGTTCAAAGTTAGGATTTTGTAGGTGTATGGTCGTATAGTAGATATAATGCAAAGTTAGTGTTAAAAATGGCTTTTCATACATGGAAGATGTCAAAAGTAAAGTAAATGAGTTACTTTTTTTCTCAATATGAAACGATAAGGAAACAATAAGGGATTTAATAAATTTCAAATATACAAATTTTTCATTCTATTTGTAATGCATACAATTGCAAAAATAAAAATCTTGGAACAGTTTAGTTTTGACGATTCCTGAGCACATTGTTTCAAAAAATTTGGCAGAAACCAGTAGCAAATAAGGACCAAGGGGGGGGGGGGATCTAAGTACGGAATTAATAATATTGTCCATACAAACTAAGCACGCAAAAGCTACTAATTCCGAAAACCTTAACACAAAGGAAAAACAGATAAAACAAAGCAAAAGTGCAGGATATATCATGGAAACAAAACAAATGCCATTGCTGTCTAGAGGCAAAAGAGCCACTAGGACTGAGAGTAGATGTCTGATTAACTTACAAATTACAAGAGTAATTCGACTATGAAATTCATCCCAATTGTCATTGGTTAGTTAGTGATGTTTGGACATATAACTAACACCATAATTCCAAATCCCGAACACACACTGCCAGTTTGCTTTGTTGATTAATTCCTNTTTGGACATATAACTAACACCATAATTCCAAATCCCGAACACACACTGCCAGTTTGCTTTGTTGATTAATTCCTATTTATGATATTCTTGAGAATTACTTCCGCGATTTGTTCTCTAACCAATTTTCATCATTTGCAATCAAAGAACAGTTTACAGAATGACCAAAAAAAATGTGNTTTGGACATATAACTAACACCATAATTCCAAATCCCGAACACACACTGCCAGTTTGCTTTGTTGATTAATTCCTGTTTATGATATTGTTGAGAATTACTTCTGCGATTTGTTCTCTAACNTTGAGAATTACTTCCGCGATTTGTTCTCTAACCAATTTTCATCATTTGCAATCAAAGAACAGTTTACAGAATGACCAAAAAAAATGTGCATACTCGACAACGATTTATATCATGCACTATACGAGATCTTCTTGAATTATTTAACACTATAGATAAAACAGAACGCACAGACACCTAGACAGCTATTTAACACGCAGAAAGCAGAAACAATTTGAAGCCAATGAAAATTTTCAGTTAAAATAATTCCTCCAGAATAAATCTGAAATAACAGAAAGTAACAAACTTGTGAAGCTGAAATACGTTGAAACATGTTTCCATGTATCGTCATAAAGTAAATTTAGCATCAATTATTTTGATCTTTAACATTCGTAAAACTTTTTACCGTTTCCGGTTCGTTTACGGATCACGCATTCCCCTCATCCGAGACGAAACGACATGAATCGTAAGTTTAACGTTTCCCTAAAACTCAGAAACGAAACGAAATTATCGTTTCGTTTCGGATTCTGATCCGAAACCTTAACATGCCTAAATATGCTATTGGTCGTATAACGGAAGTGCACTGTATAAATACTTGATTATGCTTATATGTGCTCATAATTTAATCCATTAACGTAGATTTTGATTTTGATAGGAAAGCTTATATCAATAGATTCTGATTGATCTAGCCATGCGTCAAGAGTAAATTCATGAAAAAAAAACTTCTTAAATGGCAAGAATAAATCAACGCACCATATGCTTCTAAAGTGCTAGACAAATAAGAATTTCTATTTTTCTANGATTTTGATTTTGATAGGAAAGCTTATATCAATAGATTCTGATTGATCTAGCCATGCGTCAAGAGTAAATTCATGTAAAAAAAACTTCTTAAATGGCAAGAATAAATCAACGCACCATTTGCTTCTAAAGTGCTAGACAAATAAGAATTTCTATTTTTCTAAAAAAAAACATTAGAAATCTAGGGATTAAAAATGATGTGCCAGAAATTAGAAAAATGATAAAACATCTACTTTTCAGTAAATTGTGAAATCTTCTAAAAAATCTAAAATTTGAAAACGTTAATGTACTAGTCTCATTTGAAACCCAAACACGTCAATTCTCTTGCATTTCNCATTAGAAATCTAGGGATTAAAAATGATGTGCCAGAAATTAGAAAAATGATAAAACATCTACTTTTCAGTAAATTTTCAGTATGGTAGTTATTGGAAATATGTGAAATCTTCTAAAAAATCTAAAATTTAAAAACGTTAATGTACTAGTCTCATTTGAAACCCAAACACGTCAATTCTCTTGCATTTTAGTTTTTACACTTTAAATTCGAAAATATAAAATTAATGTCTTTCACACTCCTGTCGGGGCCAAATAGTGACAAAAATTTCTGCTTTGTTCACAATTAATTACTAACGGTTTAGGAGCATTGTCTAAGCCATTCCTTGCGTAGTGGTCTTGAACGTCAACTGTCACGAGATTTGCAACGTTATTAACATCTAATTTCCACAAGGTTTCTCCTAGTGCAGTTATTTCGGAATCAGGAACTTGATCTAAAACATAGACCGTATGTAGAACATAACATGCAAATATATTGACGACAAGTTATGTACTTACTTTTAACAATTTGTTGACCGCTAGAAGATCCATGTAATATAAGACAAGCTGACATAAAGAGAATGCCCTTAGGTGTCATAATGATTGTCTTAAACTTCAAACGACTACGAAATGGAAATGATCCAATTAAATAGAGTAAATGAATTTTATTGTTCGCCCAGTTGGTTAAATACGTAAGAAACTTAATTACCTATTGACACAGTTCAGAAATTAGGACACGGAGGAGTTACACAATTGGTTTTAGTCAAACCACAAATCAAAAGAGGGAAATTTAAATGACTCTGCTGAATTTCAACTAGTAACTATTTTTAATATAAGAAATATTCTTGATCTTGAAATTTAAATACTTTTTCTTGTTTGCATTGGAGTATGGTTTGAGAATAATCCTTATTATTAAATCTTTGAGTAATTACATACTTAAAGCATAGTAGGGTGGTATCTCAAGGTTGACCAGAGTAGAAAACCTTGGTACCACTAAATGATGAGTTTTAATTTGTTTAATTTTCTTCACAGCTACTACTAAAGACTTTCTAGTAAGTTTTGTTTCGCAATATAAAATTTTTTAACAAATGGACAATATTTTAAAATTAACTCTAGATGTGTGTTGCATTGTTATATCGAACTTTATTTTTTACATAAATATTTTGATTTAATTACACTTGGCTACGTCTTTGGATCGTATGCTACACATGATTAACATATTAGAAACTTTGAGCAAATGACATTGTAGAACAACCATCCACGGAGTGTCGACATTATAGCATAATTATGGATGTTATTTTTGCTACGTTATTTTTCTCTGTAGGGTAAACCTATTTTGTAATAGCGTCTTCCTCACGAACGTATATTTAGCGTCTAGGTCTTTGAAAAAAAACATTCATCTCATTTTAACCATTTACAAACCGCAAGAATAAACTACAGGGGAAAAGATAAGTCTTCTTTTTACTCTGCAAACTATTTCTATATGGTCACGTGGAAAGCGGTTAATATGAATACGGTATATGAAATTATTACTTCTCCTATACCACTTTCCCATATGAGCTGAGCTAAGGGGGAAAAAATTATACTGTCATATGGGAGTATTCATAAAGGAAAATCGAGGAAAACCCATGTAGCAGGAAGAGTCGCAATTAGGCTTTTTCAATCTCTATGTTCTACTCTTCTCTTCATCTTGTCCTCTTCTCCAAAGGTCCTTATTCGTTAGTAGGACTGGAATTCAACGCCTGGGGAACCATCAACTACTACACTTAATGAAAGTAAAATCAACCGTTGCTATGGGAAGGATTCTGTAATGTCCCCTGGTTAAATGTGAATGGTTTTTTTAAAATGTTTTAGCTGTTTCAGTACCTTGCACTACGAAATGGCAAGTTGGCATAAATAGTTCGCTAAAATTTTATGAAACGTAACATAATTTATTCACCAGTGTCAAGATAACTATTTCTTAACCGAGTCCTTAGTCAACATAGACCCGAGTTCGAAAACAACGGGAAATGAGTTTCAAATTAATAAAATTTCCAAATTAGAATAGTTTAAATAAAAAAACATAACAAAATACCTAACCATTAATAAAACTCGCCCTTTATGACTAGCAGACAGTGTATTAGTAGAACCTAAGTTANTACAGTCTTATTGTTTTGTTTCGTTTTTGTTTAACCACTTAAACAAAACGAAACAAAACAATTCCATCACTAGAATACGGTATATGAAATTATTACTTCTCCTATACCACTTTCCCATATGAGCTGAGCTAAGGGGGAAAAAATTATACTGTCATATGGGAGTATTCATAAAGGAAAATCGAGGAAAACCCATGTAGCAGGAAGAGTCGCAATTAGGCTTTTTCAATCTCTATGTTCTACTCTTCTCTTCATCTTGTCCTCTTCTCCAAAGGTCCTTATTCGTTAGTAGGACTGGAATTCAACGCCTGGGGAACCATCAACTACTACACTTAATGAAAGTAAAATCAACCGTTGCTATGGGAAGGATTCTGTAATGTCCCCTGGTTAAATGTGAGTGGTTTTTTTTTAAATGTTTTAGCTGTTTCAGTACCTTGCACTACGAAATGGCAAGTTGGCATAAATAGTTCGCTAAAATTTTATGAAACGAAACATAATTTATTCACCAGTGTCAAGATAACTATTTCTTAACCGAGTTTTTAGTCAACATAGACCCGAGTTCGAAAACAACGGGAAATGAGTTTCAAATTAATAAAATTTCCAAATTAGAATAGTTTAAATAAAAAAACATAACAAAATACCTAACCATTAATAAAACTCGCCCTTTATGACTAGCAGACAGTGTATTAGTAGAACCTAAGTTACTGAAAGGTTTCCAGTGTTTTCAAAGATGGTGTCTATTATGTACAGGGGCTCAGAATAGGGATCGGTTATATTGACTTGAATTTTATTTATATTTGTGATGGTACTTCCTGTGATCACTCCTCGGTGATTATTGCAGTAGTGGAAGGTACCGGTGACCCAAAGGTTACTGGGGTCGAAAGCAGAGATGTGAAATAAAATCAATTAAACTTGGTTGTTTGTGAACAATAAGACTTTATTACTATGGCTTTTAATACTACGAGAATGAGAGACTGAATTTCTGAGAGAGGTTATAGGTGAAAACTGTGAGACCGAAATGGCCCCGATTTTCTGCTCAGGTTCCGTTTCTATTGGCAAATTTTGAAAGGCGTCTAAGGTCTTTTAAAACACCGTGCTCGTCGCTGATTGGCTGTTGCCAACCCGCGACGTGACATTGAGTGACCTAGACGTTCCTCAGAATTTTAGCCTTCAACCTGTTATTACGTTGTTTCATATTTTACCATGATTATTCTGCGTCTTTCTTTTTCCGAACTGAATTCGGGAACCATTGACATACTTTATCCTTGATTATTTTATCATGGGATATTTATTTCCCGTTTTCCATCTCACTCTCTCCGAGATTTAATTACTCGGGGAAAGTAAGCATAGCAATATTAAACGGACTGGTTCTTTTTTAATTTAACCCAAATGTTGCAGGTTGCCTTTTACTTTCTTTTGCAGTTTAATTAAGACACAATTTCAAAACTCAGCTAAAAAAAATACTAAAAAAGTGCTAAAAAAATTAGAAAAATCAAAAAAAGTTTATTATTAATTTATTAAGTTTAAACGACGACACATATGCTAAAAGTTCGAAAAAAGTTTTGTCAATCGGTACGATTTTCACTCAAACTGATATATTAGGAAAATATGTGCAGTCCTCCGTAGAAATATTTTAAGTACTTATCCGAACCCTGATGATAAGTGGTATGAGGGTTCTTAGGTTCGGCAACGATAAGAATTTTGACTAGCTCTTGCTATGCCTTATGCCAGGATGAATCAAAAATTTCAATCTGACAGTTTTGCATCCAAGACCAAAGAAAATCCTGCAAAATGTGGAAATTCAATTAAATGGGAAAAATATGAAAATTCAACAACTCTGCTAACGAAAGTACATGTCAGAATTAGTTAATTTTTAATGGATTTGAATTTTAAATTTTTCTATACATCAGGAGTTCAAATCGACTCTCTTTCTATAAACTAAATCGTGTCAAAATCACTGTGTAACATGAATTTCATACAAATCTCAAAATTTAATAAATAAAAAAGTTCAAACTATTTTGCAGGTAGTGAGGTAAGGAATAAACTCTACTNGAATTTCATACAAATCTCAAAATTTAATAAATAAAAAAGTTCAAACTATTTTGCAGGTAGTGAGGTAAGGAATAAACTCTACTCTGTTCTTAGCAATGTCATTTTACTCAATATTTTTTACATTCAGGCTTATTATTTGAATAACAAGAGAAATTTCAGATCAGTTTATAGGTAATACGCTAACAACTTATTCCAGCATGTCCTTATCCTCTGTTTCTTCTACATCTTTGCTATGTATCAAGTATCACAGCAACTTGCTAATAAAATTTGCATTAGGGTAAAACTTTATGGGCCATATCTCATACGAATTACAAATGCGTCATCTAATATTGGTGATAAGTTCAAAATTTTCAAATTTTGTACAATTATACACATTCACCATTATGTTTTATTTTTCCTCGGATCAATTTACTCNTTCAAAATTTTCAAATTTTGTACAATTATACACATTCACCATTATGTTTTATTTTTCCTCGGATCAATTTACTCTTTGAATCAGTAATTCAGGAAAAATGAGTTGCTGTAAAAAATTTTTTTCGTTCATACTGCATAACATATGAAAGGTAAACAACACGCAACTTTCTTCTTTCTAATAAACCGCTTTAAAACAATATGATGGAAACTGACATATGGTTAAAGCAATTTCATAAACACTTTGCACCTCCCTATTTATATGTTATACATCATCAATATTCATCGCTGTCCTACAGCATTAAGAATCTTGACTCAAACATCACAAGTATGACTGTTATTCTCTAATGACTGTTAGTCTCCTTGAAATCATTCCTTCAATTCGCTAAGCGACACCGACGACAAACTAGTAATATATTGTAATTTAGCCACATTATTTTGTAAATTTTAAGTCATTTTCACCTTTTGCATTAGAATTTCAGGATAACTAGTGTTCGAATTTTGATCATTACACAAAACGAAAAATTAAAAAATCTCCAGTTGTTACATTGAAATATGTATTGAAAAATACAGCAAATGTCGAATTGCATTCATGTGCAATGGTATTTAATGTGCTCCTGGAGCCTGTAAAAATTACTTCAACGTCTATCACGATGAATCTGTTCATCATTTTCCTTGCTTTCGTCAATTTTTACTTCGTCGAGTCTGTCGACATCACAACACTGCATGTAAGTATATTTCAGAATTTGTGATGTGTTCCGAAAATTGTCAATTTAGCCACATTCTTTTACTATGATGAAAACAAATTGTGTTAATTAATTTTTATCAACCCTTAATACAGCCTTATGCTATAATTTGAATTGGGAAAAACGAATCTGGAAGGCTTAATGATATTTTATTACTGGTTTCTGTCTGCGCTATAAAAATGATTTACATGCACGCAACACTATCTCGAGATATTGCTACATCTTCGTAGCGACACTATTTTATCTACGTTTCCAATACAACTGTTTGATGATAATTTAAGGAATAACCTAATTATTTCTATTATTTGTACTCTCACAAGTTAGGTTGAATCTTTGTTACCTTAGCAAGTTTCACCATGCATATCTTAAGCTTAAATTATGATATTCGTATATTCGTATCCATTCTCATTCTTGCTACCAAATATTATGGAATGAATATCAAACTATGTACTATGAGNATTCGTATATTCGTATCCATTCTCATTCTTGCTACCAAATATTATGGAATGAATATCAAACTATGTACTATGAGTAGTTTATTATACTCATCATAAAAGAAATTGAGCGTATGCTCCCGTTTCCATGTCAACTGCTGAGTAAAGTCATTCTCTGAGGCCTATTAAACACGGGGAAACAATTTATGGAAAGATGGAAAGTTTCGAGAAAAATTNATTCGTATATTCGTATCCATTCTCATTCTTGCTACCAAATATTATGGAATGAATATCAAACTATGTACTATGAGAGGTTTATTATACTCATCATAAAAGAAATTGAGCGTATGCTCCCGTTTCCATGTCAACTGCTGAANTTATACTCATCATAAAAGAAATTGAGCGTATGCTCCCGTTTCCATGTCAACTGCTGAGTAAAGTCATTCTCTGAGGCCTATTAAACACGGGGAAACAATTTATGGAAAGATGGAAAGTTTCGAGAAAAATTTAATTTCCCTAAGAGGTCAGAGTGTATTTTTCAAAAACTCTTTCGAGCAAAATTTTCCACAATTCATAAAAACGAAACGAGTTATAATTTGAGAAAAAAATTTTTTTTTGGAAATATCTCATTTGAAATATGTGGAAAGGGATTTATCTGCATGCTGATTCCATTTTTGATGAGTTTTTTTACGTCGTCAAAACAATGGCCGTCTTGCTCACTTATGAAAAATTTCCATGAGTCTGTTGGGATTCCTAACAACTGTAACTTTTATAAATCTTAACCGATTTCCCTCAAACTTTGTAAATATTTAGAACATACAAATATCTAGAGGAGTTTTGAATTTTATTTCAAAATATTGATAAATGAATTTTTTATTAACCTTCAAATTTAGGATGTTTTTTAATGTTGTTGTCCCATAAGGTGTATTGGGGTAGGTCATTCAAAACTTACGGCTACAACAATGAAACTAATGAATAATTGAAAAACTCATTCTAACAGCTCTAGTTCCGCTAAATATTGATGAATTCGTTTCAGATTTGCTATAAATGTTAGTGTCATCAAATTAAATATTAATTAAAATTAAAATTAAATAAAAATATAATTTTTTAATTTATTTTTACTAAATTTAAAGAAAATCGACCAACATTTAGCAGAGCTAGAACTGTTATAATTTTGTTTTATTTCGTTGCATAGTGTAATTACCCAAAACTCTTAATCGCAACATTAGTCATTATTATATTGCTCATAGTCAATTTAGCACTCCACACATAATTACGAGACGATTGCTACCCCAGTAACTTATTCGAATTTATTTTGTGATTTTGATTTATAATTTACACAAAAAAAAATGAAAGAATGTAAGTTTTAATACAAGCAGCTGTTTCACTTTTTGACTTTAGGAGATATACTTGCCGGAAAACGCTTCTATCATCATTATTAAGTAAAAGATATTAAGCTCCACCTAACGACGAAACGGGCATTTTTCTTGAAAGAACAGCATGGAACATCTCGCCTGGAATTGTATTTCTCGTCACTGCTGAAAGTGCCATTCTTCGCAATTGAAGGCTTCTCCGAGATCTTCCAGTGTAATACCAGTGGCAGCATTTTTTTTACAATGTTTCACAAGTACTTGAGGTTCACATCAGACAGTCTGTCTTGCAGAAGTTTTGAACTGTTAAGTTTGGATGGCAAGAGTGCCATGCTTTTTGGGGATCGAAATTTCCTATTGCGTACGCCATCTTTGAATTCAGTATGCTTCCATGTATGATTCAGCTCTCACGATACCATTTCCCAGTGCATGCGCGTTTTCTTAGAAGTTATTTTTTCTTTCTAGCATTTGGCTCACGAAGAACTATTACTGAGTGAAGAACTTAATAACTATTCATTTTTATCACCAAGACTTTCTTCATAATTTATTATCGTCTTAGTATCATTTCAGTATTGACCAAACTATCACCGTTGACGCAAATCAGCGATACAGCATGAGACAAATATTTTTTTTTCATCATGACCATTGTTATCATACACTAAAGGAACAAATTGGACAAGGAATCCCTGTGATCTATAGAGTTAGACAATGAGGGGGAGGATTAGGATCAGTTCTTGGTGGAATTGCTAAATATGCAATCTCGTTAGTGCTGAAATACATTTTTCCTCATGCTAAAATAGCGACTCTCAGAACAGTCTCCGACATTGCAGCGAACGAAAATTCTGTAAAGGCTACAATTCAGCTCTCAATTTCTTACCAACTGGAAAATAGATAGCTGGTAGATCTAAAATTTCCTATTCCAAATACATAGGTAGGGCTTGCAGATTAGCTCTCCCTAAGGGATTAAGAAAAGAATTCCTTATGTTTATTCATGCCAATGAGTTAGGCAGTCATTTAGAAATGACACCAACCTTGACCACATTAAATTGTAGATTTTACTGAAAAGGAGTTTATATAGACACTCGAAGGTTTGTCCTTGGATGCTCTGTATGTCAAATCCATTGAGTTTGTCAGATTCCTGGTACACGTCTTACGCAAGACTTTGAGAAAATATGTTCTCCTTACCAGAGAGTTGGAATAGATTTTATCGATCCGTTTGTTGTGTCCGAAAAAGGTGGCAATAAGTATGCTGTGATCTTTGTAGATCACTTTAGTCGCTATGTTGAGTCAGTAGCGGTACCGTCAGCTACGGCTGAAAGTGTTGTCGACGCAATACGGAATAAAATCCTATTGTGATACTAGGTACCTAAAGAGTTTGTGATTGATCAAAGTGATCACTTCATATCAAAGCATGTGAAAACTGCAAGTGAGAGGTCGCGCTATAATTTGCGCTTTACTGCAGCATATCGCTTTTAGTGTAATGGAATTACTGAAAGGTTCAATCAAACTCTTAAGAAGATGTTTGCCAAATTTACGAGGGCAGACCAAAGAAATAGGGACGAGTGCTTGGCAACGGCCACATTTGCGTATAATGCGACTAGGGATAACTCCACTGAGTTTACTCTGTTTTACTTAAGCCCCGCTCTTTGTTACTTAGATTTTTATAAAGATTCGGCTGCTCTCATGTACTTTTCAGTGTTGAGTAAGATGATAAGTCCAAATTTGCAAACTGAATTTTGCATCTGCTATAAAAATAAAGTTTAAGTTTTCATACTTGCGTTAAGTATGATAAAAAATGCTGGGCACTTCAAGTAGTTGGTGTGAACAAGAAATATGAGTGTATGATTCCAAAGGTGCAGTCCCGGGTTCGATTCCTACTTCTTTTAATTTTTCCTGTTTTCTTGTCTTTTAAATTTTTCTTCATTATCCATCAAAACAATTATACTGCTTTAAATCCCAAAACTTGTTCAGTATGCTTGCTCTGACAACAACTACTGAATTTATAAACTAATTCCCCAGTTTTTTTATTACAAATCTAGTTTTTATACAAAGTTGTAATTAATGGCATGTATTCTAACAAAAAAGTAACTTTATTGAATTATATCAACTTGTCTAGAAGGAAATGAAATACTTCAAATTTATAAGCTCTATTTTGAAAATTGTTTCATTACAAGTTTTTATAAAACGATCGTAAAGTACCTACAAAGTTGTTAGGTTACATATCATTAATACAAAACATAATATATACATACATATACATATATATACAATNACCTACAAAGTTGTTAGGTTACATATCATTAATACAAAACATAATATATACATACATATACATATATATACAATATATATATCCGTATATTATACATGTATATATACATATACAGAGTGAGTTTTTAAGGGTGTTACGGGGATACCGCACACTTCACCCTTTCACCTTCCTAAAGAGAAAGTTNACCTACAAAGTTGTTAGGTTACATATCATTAATACAAAACATAATATATACATACATATACATATATATACAATGTATATATCCGTATATTATACATGTATATATACATGTACAGAGTGAGTTTTTAAGGGTGTTACGGGGATACCGCACACTTCACCCTTTCACCTTCCTAAAGAGAAAGTTTTAAATCGGTGAGATTTGAGAAAATTGAGAAGTGGGTGTGTGTATTAAGTGGGTGAAAGGGTGAAGTGTGGGGTATACCCGTAACACCCTTAAAAACTCACTCTGTATATAACACACATATATACATAATACAAAACATGTTACATGTCAATAATACATGTCATTAATTACAACTTTGTAATTTTGAATCGAAACAAAAAGTTACGCAAATGCAAAGTTTGTCGTCTACAAAGTCGTCACGAAGGAAACGAGTGACATTTCCATAAATTTTCAATGGAAACCGAGAAAAATTGCAAATCCTGTGTGGGTAAGGTGAAGTGGACAGTTGTGTTCCAGTGAGCAAAGTGAAAGAAGTCCAATCAGACGCTATGGACGAACTCAAAAGGCTCCATGTCGCCTCGGTTGGTCTTCATATTCTATCTGAATTCTGGTAAGTTAGATTATTGTATGTCAAAAATACAGAGGACGTGTTCCTAAATCCTATTGAAATAGTTCCGTGATTAATGAGGAAAAGCTCTCATCGTTTGAGTTTCTTTGTAGAATAAGTTCTAATTTTTCTTTATTTTGCAGGTGGAGACGCTGTCCTGGTGCGGAGCGGAGGTGAGGGGCAGCTGAGCCAAGCGTTTGGAGCAGGACGGACAGTGGTGACTGACACCCATTGAGTAAGAAAAGGCTCGATGCTTCAACAAGCAGTCCCCCACCAGCAGTAGCGTCGGTCCACCTCAACTGGTGCAGCTTCCTTTTCTTTGGTCACGATTGAGAACAAACCCTTAAGAAGGAAGAGGATCCTTACAGTGCAAAATAACATTATTTATTATTTATGTATGTGTTACAACTTTCCTTTGTTAGTTATTAGTTATTATTATTCTTTCCTGTGTGTAGAGAAACACTAAAAATAGGTTTCTTTATCTTTGACTTTAGTTGTGTTTTTCTACAATCGTTGGAATTATTGAAAAATATATTCTCTTTATCATTACCGTTCTGTTTGTCCTTCTAAACGGACGTATTTTGTGTGTTCTCTCTTTGTGAGTATTGTTTTGTTTTTTTGGTTTTTTTTTGTGTGGTTGGTTTTTTGGAATAAAGCTTTGCATTATTTTATCTAAAGCAAAATTAACTTTTTAGTTTGTTTTTGTTTTAGGTTTTGTTTTTATTTGTTCTTAGACCTAAGTAACTGTAAGAGCATTTGGGTTTTTATTTAGGTTCATTGTGTTCTTAACAAGACCTGGTTTTGTAACCAAAAAGGTCAAGCCAACAAGCCAAACCGTAACAATATAAACAGAAACGTATTAAATGAAAACAGAGAGGACAATGGCATTGTTGTAAAGAAGTTTCATTTATTCGCTAATGTTTTCAGAAAATGTTGAGTCTTTATTCTATGTCGAAGAAAGTTAGGAAACGAGTTTGGAGTATTGGAAGTGTCACATCTAGGTTTATTTAATTTTTCATCTATATATGCATGTGGGGAATATTTCAATATATGTATGTCAGTGGCAATATTGCAATAGAGTTAAAAAACGGTACTTTTCTCGTCAAAAATTAGAGGTTTGTAGGTTATATAATGGATATAAGCCAAAGTTGGTGTTAGCAACAACTTTTCATACATGCAAGATATCAAAAGTAAGGTAAATAAAGGGGTTTCATCACCATAAAACATAATTAAGTCCATACAACAAGAATATTGTCATGTAACTGCTTTTAAATCCAATTATCACGGCGTGCAGTATGGTCTTTTATCCTGACGGAGATACTCAAATCTGTTCTCCAGACTGGGAGAACTTCATTCCCGTCTCCTGGGATGTTGAACGTCTCCTCCTGTCTGGGAACTCCAGACTGTACTGAGTAATTAATGTATTTTATAATTTCAGAATAAATTTATAGTGTAATAAGTTGTCTGAGTAATATGTAATTTTGGTTTGGCCATTTTTCATTATTCGGCATTGGTGCTTAAAGTTACTCTAGTACCATCTCACAATCGGTGTTTTTCTCACAATTGTCGTTTCCCAAGTACATTCCATCTATTCCCGTGTCTATCAAATTGACGTCACTGTTACCTACACCAACTGACATGGTCGATTGTTGTTGCACCGTATCTGGTTGTTCATCAGGTTCTGAGATTTGAACATGGAACAATTTTACCAATTTAGCTATTTCTGTATGGAACGTCTGAAGCATGGTGTTACGTTGTGAATTTTGAACTCGTTGTTTTGTAGCCGGGAAAGCTTCGATGCTATCCGAAATTTCTTCTATCATAAAATTTCTTTTCCTTCGACTCGCAGCATCCCATTTCCAAATCCTTTAATTTTTAATAATTTAACACAATTTGATTAGAAAAAAAAACATTTTTTTTTAATTCAGTCAAACCGACCATAAAAGTTTTACGAATTAGTCACTTTAAGAGGACTCCTTATCCTGTTAGAATTGAATTAAGATATATTTAACCAAAAAGGGTTAATACATTGTATATAGTTAATTCCATTACACTGTTCTGCAGGAGAAAAGAGATTCACTCTCTTCGAGCTCTCCGGACTACTGCTTCCGCGGGTGAACTAAGGTTATCCCTGGAGTCTCCGGAAGAGCTCCGTGGGTTGCCGCCCAACTAAACCAGATCTAGCAAACTTATAGGTGGACCAATATCCACATCTTCCCCATACTATGAGGTAGGGTTGTACTTTCCCGTTCCGGAAAGATTTCGTGGAGAACTAAAGTTGTACGCAGTCCAATGTCCCGGGCGTCACCGGAGCGTCCGGGGCATCTATTGTCTATCAACAGGCGCCCAGTCCACCCCAGGAACACCGAAAGTATCAGATACAAAAATACCCGAAGAGATGGAGTGTTGCGTCTAAAGGAACCCAAAAAACTGGTGTTGCTCATTTATAATGTAGTTGGCACACGCGACTTTTATGACCCAAGCCAGGGATAGCCCTGCCGAGTGTACGCTCTTTTGATGGATGGGGAACCTCCCACACTTGACCTTGACGCTTACCCACTCATGGTTCTCTCTCTCTCTTCCTCTCTGAACTCTATACTGGACCCCCAATACTAGGCACATCGAATTACAATTAAAAGCCACATCGTGTCTTTGTGCACGGTCAAAATACTGAGAATTACTTTTCTTCTCATTTATTCATTGACTAAAATATTATAATAAAAGACAGCATGTACAATAGCGAAATTACTAGGGTGACACTATTACGATAGGTGTAGAGCTTCTAACTATACGAGAACAAAATTTGGCTAACCCTCTCCTTTCTCGACACAAAGGATCAACAGTTTTCTTTGCCATGTCTATTGCGTCCTAGAAAAACCGCGTTTCCTTTCTCACGACTTTGTTTGACTTTTTCTTACAATTTAGTACGACTCAGAAAATCTATAACCCTAATAACCAGACTAGTCCGGTTGATTCACATGGCGTAATACTCATACAAATACCAAGTTTGTCACAATATTTTCCAAACTTTTTCATACAAAATATGTAAAAAAAAAATTTCATGTCGTATAATTTCATCTGCTAAGTTTGAAACTAAATAGTTCAAAAATAGATTAAGACTAAATATCCCTAACAATTTCTAATTAATCTATAAGTCAAACGTCGACGATTATTAGCAAGTTTTCAATTTTTTTAGTGTTAGATTGTAGTAGTGTAGTAATGTAGTGATAGTAGTGTTGCAAAGATTCGGAAACTCAAAAAATTCGACCGAAGTCTTCGAAATATCGATGCTTCAATCTTCCAATTTTTTTGGCAATCTTTGACGAAGCCTTCAATCGAAGTTTTGACTGTTAATTTTATTTGTTATATAGAAATAAAATTCTAACTTCTCAATTTACAACGTAAATGGACGGGACGTTAGAATGGCTTTCCCTTGTTATTTCTGTTCGATAGATACCCCACATGCTAATCATTCGACTCGATCGTCAATTTTATTTTTTTCGTTCCCTTCGATCTTTTATCAAAAGTAAAAAATGCCCTTCGCAACACCTCTAGTTAGTATATTTAATTTTTGGAACAAAGCATTACACAGAGTGATGGCATGTCTCCATCTCGGTCAAATGTGTTTAGGTTTTTAGTGGTAAAATAGTAGATACATTTCCTTTAACTTTGTGATCTTATTTCTAGTTTTAGTAAAATTGGTGTGCATGAGGGTAAGATGAGCTCTAAATTCCTCTATTAGAACTTGCGCACAAGTAAAATGCAATTTTTCTAAAAATGTGTTAGCTGTTTCAGTATAACCTTGCCGCAAACAGTCGATTCTCATATCTTATTTGTCAATGGTAAAAACTTCTATTAGAACTGCAAAATATGCTCATTTTACCATTATTGTTATGAAATACAAGTTTATGTTAATTAACACATTGGAATATGAAATCGCAAATTGTAATAAATAGTTTGCTAAAGGTTTATGAAACGAAGCAACAATAGTTTTCATACGAGTTTACATCGGCTCTCTTTGTATAAACTAAATCAAATCAAATTCACTGTGTGATATGAATTTCATGTAAATCTCAAAATTTGAAAAATAAAAAAGCTCAAACTATTTTGCTGGTAGTGAGGTATAGAATAAACTGGAGTCTGTCCTTGGCAATGTCATTTTACTCAACATTTCTTACATTCAGGCTTATTATTTGAATAACAAAGGAAATTTCAGGCTAGTTAATAGATAATAAACTATCAATTAACGCCAGCTTGGCCTTACCCTCAGTTTCTTCTACATCTTTGCTATGTATCAAGTATCTCAGTAACGTGTTAAATAAAATTCTGTTCTGATGTACTAATGAATTAGCATTAGGGTAAAAGTTTATGGGTCATATCTTTCACGAATTACAAATGCGTCAATTGGTGATCAGTTCAAAAATTTTAAATTTTGTAAAATTACATACATTCACCATTATGTTTTAGAAGGTTTTCCTCGGATCAAATTATTCCTTGAATTGGTGATTCAGAAAAAATTGCTTTGTGTAAAAAATTTTTATTTGTCCTTACTGCATAATATATGAAATTAAACAACACGTGTATTATTTTCTGGGTCCGAGGTGCTGAATGATATTGTGCACTCGACGTACTGATAACTATTAAGTTTATTAGTAGTTTAGTAAGTCACGAAATCACTTACAAACGATGTTGTAAGGAATAAGCCAAATCTAGTCTAACAATGAGACCCTGAACCTGACCTGAGCGGTGTGGTTCTGGTCTATACGAGAATCCTAAAGAGGGCTCTCGCATTCTATACAAACTACAGAATACTACGCCTACCGGCTACTACTACAACACGCTTTTCTTCTTCTTATTTTTTTTCTAATTATTATTTCTTATTTCAACTTTTTTATTTCTAATAAACCGTTTTAAAACAATTTAATGGAAACGGACACATGGTTAAAGCAATTGCATAAACACTTTGCAATTCCCTATTTATATGGCATACTTCATCAATATTCAACGCTGTCCTACTGCATTAAGAATATAGACTCAAACATCAATTCGCTAAGTGACACCGACGACAAACTAGTAGTATATTGTAATTTAGCCACATTATTTTGTAAATCTTAAGTCATATTTTCACCTGTTGCATTCGAATTTCAGAATAATTATCGTTCGAATTTTGATCATTACACAAAAAGAAAATTTTTTAAATCCCCAGTTGTTGCATTTAAATAGGTATTAAAAAATACAGCACATGCCGAAATGTATTCATGTGCAATTGTATTTATATGTGTCCGTGGAGTCTGTAAAAATTACTTCAACTTCAATCACGATGAATCTGTTGATCATTTTCCTTGGTTTCGTCAATTTTTACTTTGTCCAGTCTGTCGATAATCCTAACATTCTATGTAAGTATATTTCAGAATATGTGGTGTGTTGCGAAATCAAAAATACTAACATTATATTATTTGTCAATTTAGCCACATCCTTTTGCTACGACGATCCAACTTGTGGTAATTAAATTTTATCAACCATTAATATACCTTTGTTATAATTTGGATTGGATAAAACGAATCTGGGAGGCTTACTGAGATTTTATTACACTTTTCTGTCTGCCCTATAAAAATAATTTACATGCATTTTACGCAATCTTGAGACATTGCTACATCTTTCAAGCGACACTTTTAACTACATTTTCACTAGAACTGTTTGTTTATAATTTGAAGAATAACCTAATTATTTCAATAATTAGAATTCTCAAAAGTTAGTTTGAAACTCTGTAGTCATGTTAACTTAACAAGCTACACTATAACTCTCTTAAATGCAAAGTATGAGCACTTATTCGTATCCATTATCATTTTAGGTACCAAATATTACTAGTTAATGCCTAACCACTATTATTAGTTTTTTAAATTATATAGATTCACCATGCTCATCATAAAAGACATTGAGTGTCCCGCTCCCGTTTCCATGTCAACTGCTGAGTAAAGTCATTCTCTAATACCTATTATACAAGAGGAAACAGTTGATAGAAAGATAAAAAGTTTTGTGAAAAAAAAAATTTTTTTTAACGATTTCTCTCAGCGAGTATTTAAATAAAAGTATCTTCAGCAAAATTTTCTACAATTCCTAAAAACCAAACGAGTTTATAATTTGAACAATTTTTTTTGGAATTGCCTCACTGAAATATGCGGAAAGGGATTTATCTGCATGCTGATTCCATTTTTATAATTATAGTTTTTTTATAGTTTTATTGTTTACAAATGAGAAATTTTTTAATTAGTACTGCACTTTTTAATTTTCCACCAATTACGAAGCTGAACGGTTAATATTTATACTCGAAGTCATACCAATCTAGACTGTATTTTGTAATAAATTTGTTTTCAATTTTAGGCTGCCTTTATGTATACGGATTTGTTTAGTATTATCTAGGACGTTTATTGAGGATAAGAATTTATACCGAATACTGCATTTAGTAAATCATTTAGTCTAAAATTTTGTTAAACGTTTGAAAACTTGATTCAGCAATGTTTTTACTGCAACTTAAGTATAGAAATTTTTTCAATATAACCTAACCAATTCTATTCTACAGTTGAGTCCGGCTGCAGTAATTGTAGGCTAATTGTGTGATGATTAGGTTCACTAAGCTCACAAATATGAAATTTATTTTTAAATTATACGGTTATAGAGAAATCGTTTACAGTAAAATAGTTTGTTGTCTCCTTTCTATTTTATTTATAAGCAAACGCAACTTGCCAAACAAAAAGGGAGCATTAAATGATACATGAAGCAAGAGACTAGTAATTATTGAAACTTATTGTTATACTTCCCACAATGATGTTGTGGCTGTAAATTAATATATGCTATTATATCAAGGGAATATAGTTATGAACATAGAATCTCAACTTAAAAATTCAAAGTATTTATGTAACTAAACTAATCAGTTTAATTAATCATAATTTTTTGATAAAGGCCCATCTACATGGACTGGACTTTGCAAAACTGGAAAACAACAATCGCCAATTGACATAGAAGTTCCTTCTCCTTCTCTTGTCAAAAAATTCTTCCAACCCATGAAAACCATAATTAAACACTTGGTTACAGGGACCACAAATTTGCTTCTTAGTTTGACAAATTCCAACATAGCACCAAATGAAGACATCGAAGCGACTTCAAATAAGTATTTTTATCTAAATGATATTTATGAACGTAGAGATAATCATACATTTTATGCACAAAATAATGGTCATTCAGGTTTGTCAACTTATAATCATAACGAAGAACTTTTCAATAATTTCATGCATTTTGAAATCTAGTGCAATTTGAATTCACGCCAAATATCTCAGCTCTTGAAAGTAATTTGACAATTTCTGGAGGAAAGTTACTGGACACATATGTATTCGCCCAAATGCATTTTCATTGGGGGAAACACGATAACAGCGGATCTGAACATACGATTGATAAGATAGGGTACAAAACTTGACGCTGAGATTTTTTCTTATCAACATACACAATTTTTTGTTATATGTGATATTCAGTTATCCAATGGAACTCCATATGGTCCACTACAGAAAGGGATATAAAAATTTAGCTGATGCACTTCTGCAGAATGATCGTGAAGCTGTGGCTGTCATGGCAGTCTTATTCGAAGTAAGTGATAATGTAGTAGTACATGAACTCAATTATGCTTGATCGGATAGGAAACCTATCGCATTAACGAACTAGAATAAGAAATAAAAAATTAATAGACTACCTATCTCATTTTCACTAATACTTTTGGAAGCGGGTAGGGTTTGTTTTCAATCGAAGCATGTCATTTTTTCTGCAAGTGTTATCATTGGGCGAGCACTATATAGCGCGCTATAGTTCTTTAATGGTTGCAGAACTTCTTGAAACCTAATAACCGCTTTGAATACTTGCAAATTAAAGTACAACCTTATTTGTACCAGTTAGGTTCATGGTAGCTTTATCATCCACTTGCATTTCTATTTACTAAATGTATGTGACCATTTTGTAATTTTTTAAAACTCAATTTTTTAAAACTCAATTATTTGCACTTTTCCAGATTGGAAAAGAAAACAATACTGGGATGATCCCTGTAGTAGAGGCTGTCACACATTTGTTAGAACCATTTGCCAACGCTACCAAATTCAATATGAGAATTCAAATTTCTGCATTATATCCAAAAGTAAAGGAAAATAAAGGAAGCATTGACATTGCAACATACTTGGGATCACTTACAACCCCCACATGTGATGAAAAAGTCATTTGGACAGTTTTCCTGCACCCGGTATTAATTTCTGAATATCAGGTAAAATAATAGAATACCAATCTTTATTACCGGAGGATGTACTACAAAATTTAACTAATTGATTCTGACTAACAGATGCTCCAATTCAGAAACCTCAGAAATGCTGAAGACGTTTCCGATTATAACAATCGTCCAACTCAGGATCTTAATGGAAGAGAGGTTGAGTTTTACATCGACGTCTAAATTGACAACATTGAATGCTATTGCTTAAATTAATACCAAATTATTATAAATGTATATTTTGCTATAGTGTGTAATATTAGACAGTAATCGATCACTAATAGTTTTAACTTATCCCCTAACATAATTTATGTTAGACTCAGTCACATTTTCTTAGAAATATAAGCCAAGTGTATAAATGATAGTAAAGAAATGTTAAGGTAGCTAAACAATGTAAGACTCAATGAGAGTTTCCGATGATATCTTATCATATACAAGCTATGGTTAAATAAACCGTTTGAAACGATTTGATATAAGAGATATTGTGACGAAGTCATAAACCCGGCACTTTCCTAGTACTCGGGAATTTTGAATTTGGGAATGCTTTATGGTAGAAGTTAAGGGTATCAGGAATTCCTCTGAGCCTGTTCATTTCTCCGTAAGGATGTATTAATAGACTCAGGCGAATTTAGTGGAGATAGGAAATGGGCACTCCTTTTGTGGTGGGAAGCGATACCATAAATAGTGGTACGGTCTTCACCTGGAGAGAGGGGCGGTCCCATTGAGGCTTTGTCTCTCAGTCGAAAAGGTTTATCATTAGGCGCTAAGCTTGGTAGAGAATTAAGCACCACCCAATGCACCGCTATTCACCAAAAAGGTAGGGACAATTGCTTATTAAAGTTAAATAATCAGGAACTAATGAGTGAAATTCGGAAATAAATAAGATCACCATCTGACCACGGAAAACAGTGGAGTGAATTTATTGTAATTAAGTGAAGTGACTTGGCTACTGTCGGAGCGGTACACTGGAAGGATAGAGAGTGGCGGACAGACCATCTCCCCAGAAAAGTAAGTGTTGTAAGTCACCGTTTCATCCTGGGTAGACCGTAGACGCGGTGAGGCTCCATCCTCACCTAGGGTAAAACGCCCCGCGTGGCTCCCACCATCTTTTTAGCGAGCAACGGATTTCTCGTCAATTGCAGCACTTCACTAGAATTACTTCGGTCTCACCGTTTACACCGGTGTCACCGGGTAGCTCTACAACGCTGCAGGATTCCGTGACCCTCGAGAGCCGGTGCCGGAGAACACATCGGTATTCCCCGTCCTTCTCTTCATAGAAGACACCGTTACCAAAAAACATGTCAGACTTGGTAGGTAAGACTATCGGTCACTAGTTAGAGCACTAGAGAAACGTTCGGAGTAGAGTAGTCACTATTGGAGAGTAAGCTCTTGTAGGAAGAGAAGAGTAGTCTCTGTTGGAGAGTAAGATCCTACATGGAAGATAATTACTACATGAACAGAACTCTTACTCCCAGACCAGGTTTTATAGTAAAGTAACATTCACTCCCTAAGTCAAGCATAGACTCGGCGAGTCATAACCAAAGAACCAAGAGCACGATTAACGGACTTATCCCGAAGATTGAAGAGACCTCTAAAAGTTAGGCACTAGTGTACAAGAGTCTCTAGGTAGACGAGTATCCCGCCCTGTAAGAGCGGTAGAGTCAGGAGAAACCGGCCTATATGCAGAAGGAGAGGACCAGGCTCCGGAAATGCCAGTTCTTATGGTAGCCTGTAAGTATAGAAAGCATCAGACAGTAACAGAGTTGGATTACCGTCCTATAGAAATAACCCAGTACTGTAGGTACTCCCAGTGCATCCAAGTTCAAGTCACTATCACCTTCGTCATCATCATTCTTTGATCCGCTCTCATTCATCAGAACCAATCCCTTTAATGATTACACTTTTCGTTTTCATAAATTAATACATTAAATCAATGCAACGGCCCGCCTAGTCACAATATTTTAGCGTACAAAATCTTTTTTATCAGCTTCCTGGTACTAAATATCTTTTTTCATACATCATTTATTTTGGTAGAGTTCATTAACAGAAGATTTCAAATAACTATTCCAATTTTTATTTTAGAAATTTTATGGTACTAAAACAGAACAAAAAATGATCAAATTTATTTTTAGTTCCCATTAGCTTTCATCATTCAGTACTCTTTATTTTTACAACTTCTGTTGATAAGTTCATTCTCGCTTCCACTTAGCGTGTTCCCAATTGATAGAATTCCAGAGTCCATACTTGATACACTGGGATTGAGAATGCTGCTGAGATTATTTGAACTTGCATAGGTCGATATTGGAAGATGGAATTTTGGTATAAATGATGCTTGGATAGCATTAGGCTTCTCATCGTCTTTACAAGAACAACCAGCGGCTGATTCAGAACTGAAAAAAGACTTCATATTCTCATTCAGTTTTACTCGACTCGTTCCTCCTGTTGTTCTGGATGTACTTGGCTAAAACCCAAAACATCAAAATCAAGCTGGTTTTCATCTCATTAATCATGGAATAAACTTACACCCGATGTTGTCTGTGTGTTTGCAACTGAGGCTAAGAGCCAAGCTGGATAGTTTATGTTTCGTCTCTCAGCAGCCATTCGAACTTTTTCATTGAGAAGACAATGGTAGATGAAAAGTAGAAACCCCTTCAAATTAAAATCGACAAGTATCAAAGATAGCCATCGAGCTCACTTAGTTGTAGAAACCAAAACTCGGCATATGGGAATTTCATCACTCCGCTGCGCTCAGTTTACCCAACGTTAGCCAAATCACCAGAAAAGTAAATTGGAACTTGAAAGTTTGAAATAAACTTAACTGTACTAGTAAGATCAAAACAACTTTAGTTGACTTAATGAGCATAAGTTAATGAACTTGGTAAATATAAACATTCATGATAATATATTACCATGAATGATTGAGTGAAGTTGGTTGTGCCGAAAGGGCGTGAGCATAATGAAAATGTTGTTATTAAAAATCCAATATGGAATATAAGTATTAGTAAATATTAAACATACACTAGTAATCAAATAGTTTTTACTAAAACAACTTTTAATCAGATTTTTCTGATTCAAACCTCAACCACTTTCTATAGCAGCAAAGCTACAACTCCTGTCACTTGAAACTTATAATTGTTCTCAACATGTTGGAACTCCGTCTCTTCAGTTTTTAATCCTAACTACACATGTTTAATGAATTTTTTTCTCACTTTCATCGGCAGTGAATTTTGGCACATCGAGGAAAGCAACCTGAAACAGATTCGTGGTTTAGACCTCTATTTTACCAAGCTATAATAAAATACGCTAATAATAAAATTTATTAGTTAAAGCTATTTCAAGTCCTATTGTACGTTTCGATTTATAATACCTAAATTCTATATTTAATTTTTACTGATAATAACATCTTCATTATGCACACGCGCTTTTCAGCATTAACAACTTAACTAAATTATTTCTGGTAATATATTGTCATAATTCTAATGTTTACCAAATTGCTCATTAAGTTAAATACATTTATTTTGTGTATATTAACAACAGTTAATTTTAATTCAATATTTCAAGCTCCAATTCACTTTTGAGGTGATTGGCAAGTAAGATGAACTTAACCGCAGCTGAGCAGTCTATAAAGTTTTGTTTACTATCACTACGTGGTCTCGTTGGTTATTTCCCATACGGGTCGACTTTATATAATTTGACAAAACGTTTTACTCTTTTACATAACAAACCTGTGAGGCATTGAGAATAGTAAAAATATAAGCAGCAACTTCAGATGCAACATTGCCAACTAGCTGTATGTATCCAACGATCCACGTAACACCTAGTAAAATTGTAATGGAGAAACAACCACGTACCCACGTCCTAAACATAAAACAAAATTTGCATTGCTATATTTGTTGCTAGCTACATGGTATTTGTTACAAGTCTTCCCTATTAGCTTACTTGTAAGACCTAGTTCGCTCTTGTGCTTGGTTTGGAGAGGATTGAACTTTGAATGCCGTTCGCAGTGTAATAAACATTACAATTATATTTCCCTAAAACATTACATTCATTTCCTTGAATACAAATCAAGAATTATAGTTACCACTTAATCTTACGCAAACGACTAAGGAGACAGGAACCAAGAAGGCTAAAATGTAGTTCCCATTGAGCCAGCAACTAAACGATGAAAATTATTCTAAAACTTTAAAACATACAAGACAAAAGCAATAATAAAGATGGCTAGGCTACAATTCATCCCCTCCGTAAGCGTGTTCATTTCGCAATGCTCCTATGCCTCCGGTTGCAATTATGACAATCAAGGGGAGACCGTAAGCAACAATTCGGATGATCGTCAGATGACTGTTGCCGGAGTCGAATACGTGGACCATCATCTTGTAGAGGTGATATCCCTCAATAGCCATCCACATGAACGCTGTTAGGAATACGTAGTGGGTCACTATGGCTACCCCAGTGCATACACTCTGTTTAAAAAACAGCGAGTGAAAAGCTAAAAACTAAAATTGAAAATGGCATATTTGTTTACTTCGCTCATGTTGAAATAATGCCGATCTGTCACAAGGAGAACCAAGGTGTTACCAACTAGCAAACAGAAAGCAAGATTTTTGGTAATCGTCGTCCTTGGACTATGTGTTGCTCTGACTGTAGAAAAAATAACAATAGTAGCAAAGAGACTGATGATAGATAAGGAACAAAGCACCAATGTTAAAACTTGCAGTCCAAGGGATTTCCCCTGAAATATATTAGAAATTTTAATATTGCTATGTCAAGACAGAACAGATTGACATTTTCCAACTTTATGTAATACCACATAATTGTATGTATCCATCAAAACTGCAAATGAAGTAAGATGCGAGCATTCGCAAGANTAGAAATTTTAATATTGCTATGTCAAGACAGAACAGGTTGACATTTTCCGACTTTATGTAATACCACATAATTGTATGTATCCATCAAAACTGCAAATGAAGTAAGATGCGAGCATTCGCAAGAAGTTGAGCTGGTTTGAGAACTAACCAATTTACATCCATCTTGAGACCAGATTCTGTAGAAATACAATGGCTTCTGAGATCCCACTTGTGCATTATTGTTGTAAAACTTACCCGTTTAAAATATCCCAATACACACAAACCGCTGTTCCCAAAATTGCTTTTGGTTTTTCTCCAATATGTAGTTTTCTCCTGATTTCTGTTCTCTTACCATTCCCCCAGGCGTAGACATCATGTTTGATTCTAATACGCACACCAATCCCTAAATTCCAAATCCGAACCAAGTTAAAAACTAGTATGTTGGTATATTACTCTACAATTTTTTTAACCAGAAACATAAAACCGTTGTAAACGGCGCAATCGTATGTCCAACGTGCACGTTCCAGTTGAGTTAAACGGAATCATATATAATTCACATATAAATTAACAAATCTAATAAGTAAATGTTCAGTACTCACTTATAATAATGCTCATTAAGCATATCAACGTAAAATGTGTACTGCGGATGGAAACGTTCACGTCGCAAGTTATAAATTGCACTGCGCATGCAAACGTTCACTAAAAATAACTACTATTTGTAATGCGCATATTAGCACCCATTGCACATGAAACCGAGCAGTATGAACGAACGAGTACTGGGCATTTAAACTTCCAATACGCACGCACAATGCAAAATGCGCATTTATGCGTCAACTACAAAACCTTAAAACATAGAGTATTGTCGATTGAAAATAGCATTCTGATCCATTCATTACTTCTAGTAACTGTCTACTTATGACTTGCAGTGTCCAATGTCTCATTATGATGAAGTTTCGCGAAAAACATTAGTGATTCTGTATCGATAATTTTATAGTCTGCCAAATATCTTCCCTATGTATCGGGCAATGAGGTTCAGGGTGAGATCTATCCCGCAGATTCCGGTCCAAAACTAAAAATACTCTGTGGAAAAGCTTCGGATGCGGTTTTCAACAAATTTTTTTAAATTTTTTTGCCATTTTAGCAAATACTGGGCCATAGATAATTTCAGAGTTGAAACAATTAACCGATGATGGAAACAATAAAATACCACAAAATTAGGCGGTTGCGCCAAAACGATATGGGTTGTGGAGAAGTGTTTATAATAAGACGGTAGATTCGGTAAAGTGTAAACTCACACAAAGAAAAATCATAGTTTCGAGAAAACACCAACTACTTTAATCACAGGTTAAGGGAATGACTCATCTCGAATGCCACCTTTCTTATGTGAGATCTACCGACTCGTGAAAACCCCATCTCAATCATTCCTATTTGTTTACCGTGTAGCGCCAGACGGACTGGTAAAGCATCCCTATATTGCGTTTGCAACAGCAAATAATCTTTTCATATTAGATTTTGAGATGCGTCTTGGATTTCGTGTAGATTGACGAGTTGCCTTTTGAAACCGTCATCAAGCAAATGCTTTTGCATTGAGAATCAATAAACGATAATTCTAAAATCCTGAATTCGGCAGTAAGTAGGGGAGACCGGGTATACTTGGTGCATTTGTCAGACAATGATTTTTTCTGAAGACAGATTTGACTTATTCTAAAAACTGTTCACAACGGAAATTTAACTTTCTAATAAGTCAAAGATGCATTTTACTTGTAATGCTCAATTAAATCAGAAAAGATAAATTTAATTAATTAACTGAAAATTTTATACACCAACTCTCCCCATATCGGGTATAGTTGATTAATAGCTTGGGGTGAGTTGGTGCGTTTTGAGGATACGGATAAATTCATATTGAATTGNTTGGGGTGAGTTGGTGCGTTTTGGGGATACGGATAAATTCATATTGAATTGGTTTGAAACTATTTTTTTATAACATTATTGAAATGAACAAGTATTGTTTAACGTTATGGTTAAATCGCAAATTTACCAACTTNGAAAATTTTATACACCAACTCTCCCCATATCGGGTATAGTTGATTAATAGCTTGGGGTGAGTTGGTGCGTTTTGAGGATACGGATAAATTCATATTGAATTGATTTGAAATTATTTTTTTATAACATTATTGAAATGAACAAGTATTGTTTAACGTTATGGTTAAATCGCAAATTTACCAACTTAAAATAATCACTGATACGTTAGCTCTTTCCTAGCTTTTCGAACTAATCGAGACGTTCTTCAATAGTTTGCTTAAAACTCGAGGCTCAGTTTTTGAAATTGATTGCAATTCTTTAGGTTTGGGTTGAATTGGGACGGTCTTAATGGATTCAACTTCTCCTGGACCGCTTTCATTTGGATTTTGGAACTGGGTGTTGCGCAAGGCTTGATTCTTTGATATTTGTGAATCGTTCTGCATAGGGCGATGATTGACATTAAATGGAAACAACTCAGAATCATCAAATATTTTGTTTTCTGTGAGAAAATTTCTTTCCAGGAAAACCCTGAGCAAATGTTATTTGTAGTAGTGCTTTTCCTAAAGTCGATTTAACAATTCCTGGAATGTCATAAATCGACATAGTCTTTCCAGGGTAAGGTTTCATCCAGGAGTCGAAAGCAGTGTATATATATATATATTGATCAAATACTCCTCTGTCTAGTGGTTGGGGTCTGTGTGGAGGTATATGAGTAGGAATGTTCCTCTAGGTGCACCAAATCTATCTGGCAAACATGCGCCAACTCTACCCGCTAACCTTGAACCAATTCTACCTATACTGAAATATTTTGGGAAAAAATTTATTTAGCCAAAGCTAGGTGACATTCGCAAAAGTTTGAAACACTTGTGGGTACATGATGATGACTTACTGAAAAGAAAAACACTTTGTAATTTTATTTTAGGATTGTGTCGTCCGCTACCAACAAGGACAGGGTTACAAAAAAAGCAATGTTTTTAGGCCTCAAAATTTTCGATGAGCCTAATTATTGAGAAACAATTTCTTCAACAATTTTTTCTTCAGGAAACTTGTCACATAACTGAATCTTACCTCTACTAAAAGTTTCAGAATTTTTGGCACTTTGTGCTTTGTACAGGATGCAATGCACCAACCTACCCCCGCACCAACTATACCCGGTCTCTCCTACTTATCGCATC
Organism: Holacanthella duospinosa; assembly: GCA_002738285.1. NCBI lineage: Eukaryota > Metazoa > Arthropoda > Collembola > Poduromorpha > Neanuridae > Holacanthella > Holacanthella duospinosa. The sequence goes on along the minus strand of NIPM01000145.1, from coordinate 144,085 downwards.
TAAAAATTGTTTGAGGACGAACATACACACTTGACAATCGAATTAACTTCTCCAGGTACACCAATCATGAGTAATAATCAGTAAGAACAAACCTACTGAAAGCAATGGTTNAGGTACACCAATCATGAGTAATAATCAGTAAGAACAAACCTACTGAAAGCACTGGTTCTATTACGTAGCACATTGTACATAAGCATCAACTCAAAAATGGTTTTGTTTGATGTAAAATTAGGAGACGCGCTTGTAGATACGTCACTGAAGTTTAGTGAATAACATATAGAAGGAATCACTGAGTCATAACTTTAAAAAATTCTTCGATGTATACGATACTAAAAAATTGTTTTAACCAAAAGATCTTANAATTAGGAGACGCGCTTGTAGATACGTCACTGAAGTTTAGTGAATAACATATAGAAGGAATCACTGAGTCATAACTTTAAAAAATTCTTCGATGTATACGATACTAAAAATTTTTTTTAACCAAAAGATCTTATTCCTTACCAAAAAGCACGTTACGTATTCCATAACTTTTGGATCACAAATAATGTAACTTGGTTTAAACGTGGTTGGGCAAGGTAAGAATTATCAACTGATTGCGCTTAATGTAATTACACTTTAAACGTAGACATGGTAAATACAACATCAACCCATTTTCAAATTTTGTCATGTGAGCCCACTTGAATATATTTCAAATACGCACTTTTAATCGTTAACTACTTTAACCTCATCAAGCTTCTCCTTATACAATCGAATTTCATCAGTTATCAAAAAGTTCAAGTAAACTTGTAAATAAATTTAAGTAGTGCATTGCNAATACAACATCAACCCATTTTCAAATTTTGTCATGTGAGCCCACTTGAATATATTTCAAATACGCACTTTTAATTGTTAACTACTTTTACCTCATCAAGCTTCTTCTTATACAATCGAATTTCATCAGTTATCAAAAAGTTCAAGTAAACTTGTAAATAAATTTAAGTAGTGCATTGCTNCTTATACAATCGAATTTCATCAGTTATCAAAAAGTTCAAGTAAACTTGTAAATAAATTTAAGTAGTGCATTGCTTCAACTCTCCTTTTAGCTTACGTGATGTGAACCTAATATCTCTAACCAAACCCAACAACGATTAATACCAGACAAAACTTAAAAATTTACATAAAAATTGTCTCAAAATCAACGGTTTTTAACATTAATACTACTAAATTCAAAGTATATCGGCTATTTTATGATTTGTTCAGATTTCTCAATGAAATTGTTGAAAATAATACAAAAATTTAAATACTAGTGTAACTTAAACAAATTTATTGGGCATGTGTAGATGTAAACCTTTCTTCAAATATACCTTGTAATATTAAAAGACTTACATCCTTACTTTCGAACCGCATATTTTCAATTACATATAGGCAAAGTTATATAGCAAGTCTACGGGATTTTCAGATAAAGTCCCTACCATCTTGATTCGTTGAAAGCCAATAAGTCAAATAAACTTCCAAAAAAAAANGGGATTTTCAGATAAAGTCCCTACCATCTTGATTCGTTGAAAGCCAATAAGTCAAATAAACTTCCAAAAAAAAAATATTCTGCATATTATAGTCTGCCTTTACGTATCATATTCTTTTATATATTTATATTCTGCTTTTATCTGTGCTCTGTCTGAAAAACTGATACCAATCAACTGCGCTCTAACTTAAAAAATCAAACAGCGCATATCAATAAATGTAAATTGATTTGTCTAAAATCTATTCTGAAATCTTATAGAAACGACAAATTCAGTAATTTTTGCTGAATCAATCTATGAAAATAAAAAATTTTACATCACAAAATACAAATATTTTTAGTTATTTCCATCTGCTCAGTTGTCGATACTGATACCGATTGAGTATTAAGTCCCAAGCGTCTTTTCTGCGCAACGCGAGAAAGTTTGAAAAAATTAAGATCTTGGATTTTGAGTTGGACTAAAAACTAATATGAGCAACCATAATCTGATGCAAAGTTGGGCACATATATTAAGTAGTTGAATTTGAAANGATGGACTAAAAACTAATATGAGCAACCATAATCTGATGCAAAGTTGGGCACATATATTAAGTAGTTGAATTTTAAATTGTGAAATTGTACTTTTGAGAATTGCCATATTATCCAATTTTTCATCCTGATTCTGAATGTGATATTGGTTAACGAGGCTGAGACCCTTAAGGGTCCTTCACGGGTACAAAGTTCATTGAAACTTCCATTCCAACTCAGAATTAGAATTTAATTTGAATTCTCATGGAGGTCCCAAGTTAAAATGAACTCATCCGTGCGAGTCCAATAATTCAGTAATTTTTTTTAGATTTCTCCCTACCTAATAAAATAAAGGTGACTAGTTGTTCAATATGGACTATTGTATGCGCAGTGGGCGTATACATATGCGCAGTGGGCATATACATAAGCGCAGTGGGCATATACATATGCGCAGTGGGTATTTATTTATGTGCAATGTATTTTTGTATGCGCAGTGGGCATATACATATGCGCAGTGGGTATTTATTTATGTGCAATGTATTTTTGTATGCGCAATGGNGGCATATACATATGCGCAGTGGGTATTTATTTATGTGCAATGTATTTTTGTATGCGCAATGGGTATTTATATATTCTCTATGGGAATTTAAATATGTGCAGTGGAGAAATGTATGTGCGCAATGAACTTTTGCATGCGCAATGGACATCTATAAATGCGCAATGGACATTTGCATATGCGCAGTGAGCATTTATATATNTGCATGCGCAATGGACATCTATAAATGCGCAATGGACATTTGCATATGCGCAGTGAGCATTTATATATTCACAATGGACTTCTGCACGCGCAGTTGGTATTAACATATGCGCAGTGAGGATTTATATAAAGGCCCTATTCGCATGCGAAAGTCAATTGCGCATATGTAAATTTCCACTGTGCATGCGAATGTTCATTTTGCATATATAAATACCCATTGCGCATACAAAAGTACATTGCACATAAATAAATACCCACTGCGCACGCAATAGTCCATATTGAACAACTAGTCACCATTATTTTATTGGGTAGGGAGGAATCTAAAAAAAATTACTGAATTATTGGACTCGCAATGATGATTTCATTTTAACTTGGGACCTCCATGAGAATTCAAATTAAATTCTAATTCTGAGTTGGAATGGAAGTTTCAATGAACTTTGTACTCATGAATGACCCTTAAGGGTCTCAGCCTCGTTAACCAATATTACATTCAGAATCAGGATGAAAAATTGAATAACATGGCAATTCTCAAAAGTACAATTTCACAATTTCAAATTCAACTACTTAATATCTGTGCCCAACTTTGCATCAGATTATGGTTGTTCAAATTAGTTTTTAGTCCAACTCAAAATCCAAGATCTTAATTTTTCAAACTTTCTCGCGTTGCGCAGAAAAGACGCTTGGAACTTAATACTCAATCTAGTTAAATCAGAACTTNAGTACAATTTCACAATTTCAAATTCAACTACTTAATATATGTGCCCAACTTTGCATCAGATTATGGTTGCTCATGTTAGTTTTTAGTCCAACTCAAAATCCAACGTCTTAATTTTTTCAAACTTTCTCGCGTTGCGCAGAAAAGACGCTTGGAACTTAATACTCAATCTAGTTAAATCAGAACTTTAACGATATTCATTGTTATACACTATTAGTCATCCATTTTTTTAAATAGGAAATACTTCAATTTTTTAACGCTTTCACTAGGCATAAAAATAGACATTTTTCTNTCATTATCCACTATTAGTCATCCATTTTTTTAAATAGGAAATACTTCAATTTTTTAACGCTTTCACTATGCATAAAAATAGACATTTTTCTGTACACGTGCTGTTGCTTTGATGACATAATGAAGAATAACTCACTAACTCTGTTTCATGAAGTCGCCAATCTAACGACTTTTGAGTATTATTCATAAATCTGAAAAAAAAAATTCTAAGTTTCAGCCAGACCGTCTAATACCAAAAATTTATCTAATTCCAAATACTCAACAATAGCACACGTATACTAATTTGATATTGTCCATCTGTTCTCGCTTAAGTCTTGAGCACACATAAATGAAAAGTGTATCAAATTGTCAATGAACCTGAGAGTTGCACGGCAGTTCCGGGAGTTTGGTTTGGAGGTTTCGCCAAGGACATAGACATTATCTTCCCATTCAATGTTTTCTGATTAATTTTCAAAGTACTGAAACAATAAACAAGATTATGAGACTTGATTTGCATACTTATTAGAATTACCGTTTGAGTTTTGAATATATTTTATGAATTCTTATTGCCTAATATTATTTGGAAAAACGTTTGGGATTCCCTTTTCGCTTCCCATTGATAGACTAAATCCAATAAATTGCGATGTCCCAGTATTGGATGAAACACTTGCCCAACCCAGCGGTAGCTCAATATAGGATCCAGAATCCAAAAACACAATTGTACTATTTTCAATAGTACTTTTAGACACAACACCAGCCTCAACAACGACCTCTTCAGCAAGAATTCTGTGTTTATAAGGGAAATCACCACTTGTGTTGGCCCGTTTGGTCAACTCAAACCCGCTTTGTTCAAGCATTCGAAGTAGAGATGTTGCTGATTGGGATAAACTCATCTGAAACAAATGAAGTATTTAGGACTCAACTTTAAACCGTATCTATTGAAATATTTACGGATGATAGTTGTATCCATGTTTGAGGATTTGTAAGTACAAAACTACCAATCTGTGCAGCTATTGTAGCCAAACCTTCAAACTCGTCCAAAGGAACCATTTCTGTAAGGTTCTCGTGTTTTATGATACGCTCAACAATATTAAAAATTCCAATGATTTCATGGCCAAAGTATTGTGCTTCTTCATTCAAGATTTTTTTCGCCTCTTGGCATTTTGCCGAGATAGTGGTGAGGATTTTCCTAGCGGAATCTTGTCCATCAATACCATCCTGGAATGTCTCAGTTTGATACATTGATCAAATTGAAGTATAAAAGTTTTTTCCTTACTTCTAGTTTCAGCAATACATCTTTGATCCAGCCTGTTTCACACTTATGATAATTTGGAGTAGGACCTTCAAAGCTTCCACTTTGGAGACATTTCCAAGAAGCATACCCATTGGCTTTGAAAGGACAAACACCAATTTCAGTTTCATCGAAACAAGCTCTCCATGTTCCCTTGTACTGATCAATCCCTCTGCATTGTTTATTCTCTTCGCATAATCCTGGAGGGCGTGTTGGCAAAATGTCTTCGTTCTGAGTCGTTGGGATACCTACAGCGATATACGGATCAATTTATGAAATGAACGAAGTTAATGTTTTGGATTAAACTGAAGAAAATTAATAATTGAACCATTGCAGATTGAAGAAGAATCGATGATTTTGGTCGCAATCCTATGTTAATTAAAAAACAAGCATATATAGCATGCTCAATAATCTTTCTTATTTTTTTCATGCAACGTCTTAATAGTTGGAGTTTATAGAATCATGTTTATTACCGAACTATTTTAGTGGTAATATGGTATTGTTTTTATCGTGTCTGCATGTCTGTCCGTCTAACAGGCTTCACGCTACTATTCATGAAAATTTGGGTTTTTGTGACCGCAGTATCTGCATCCAACACTTCAAAGTTTGGATGTTAATCATGCCTTACCTATTACAATCTGGTACTATGTTAAGGAATCTGTTTTTATGGAAGTAGTGCGGTTTTTACGTATGTGGTAATAATGTATTATGCTAACTGATTCAATTATTGTCGATTACTAGTCTATTCGTCACTTGCATTTTCAATATGCACAGGTTTTTCTTTATTTTTTGTTTCATGTGTCACATGTTTCATAGTGTATTCTATACTTAAAAGCTCACCATAACTATGAATGGCACCTCAGTTACGTATCACACAGAGAAGAGCTTAGGGGCTTATGAATTGATTTTGATACGGAAAATGTTGGTTGGTTTTGTAGCAGACAGAAAAATTGTTACTTTTTTCTTAAATTTATTGCAATTATTTCAATCAGATGGTTTTTTATATGGTTTTTAGGGTTCCGAACTATTATATTTCATCCCTCGGCAACACAATTGGCAATTCCGTATATGAAATGAGCAAATATAAAGTGGATACCATGTTGGGGATACACCCTCTTTGAATTGGCTTTTCGTACTTTCAGAGTTGTTCTTACAGTAAACACCAAATTTGTATTCAACCTGCCCCGAACAAATCGAAAAGTTATATTAGGCGTGAATGTTTTTGGCAATGGAGTTGGCGGAAAGGTCATGTCCAATGTGTTTAGGTTAGATTGAGATGCATTTTTGAGAGCTGGTAGATATTGCACTGCTTAAAAAATTTTCTAATTGGGAGAATCTCAACCAATCACACCACTATTTTTAGTTTTATGGATATGCTTATTACCTATAGCTTCACAATATGATTATAATCTTCCTGTGATTGTCAGATTTCTGTTTTATATTTTATACGCATATTTTTCTTACTAATTTCAGGTACATCTTCCCCTGATGTTTCTGTTGATTGTCGTGTAGGCTCCTCTGTAGTGGATGTTGGAATTTTGTCAGGTGGGTCAACAATCGGTGGTAGTGTTGTATGTGGAGGTGGAATATAAGGAGCTCCATTCAAGTAAACGTTCACCATGTATTTGTTGTTACCGGATCCACAAGGCATCCCATCTGAACATAAGCTGTCACAGTACTTTGGCAGCACTTCTGTAAGATTTTCTAGTGAATCCGCACATCCGCAGGTTGGTACCAACATTGATTTATTCGCCCAACCAGCCAGAGCAAAAGGCATCCCATGTCGTAATTTAGAGATTTCATTTTCGAAATAACTGATGTTCCTTCGACAGAATTGATGACAAATATAAGGTGAATGTTGAGGTACATAGTCAAATCGCGGCGTTAGTACACCCCGACAGTAGGAGCAGTTCATGCAAGATGGGAATACTTGCATTCCTATTGTTGCAGAATTCCTAACCTCATTTCCCTTGTGCGGACTGAGCAGCTCGGAGTAGAGGTCAGTTTCATCAGGAGGATTGAAGTTGGTACATGATGAACTACTTTTAAGGCAATAGGCCGACGCTGCAAAGTTTCCACCGCAATTTAGTCTGCGATTGTCGGGACAGGAAAAGCTACAGTAGGAGTTATGAACACGCACGAGGTGAAAAGATTTTATAAATTCACATAAGCAAGAACTTCCACGGAGAGCAAAGATATATGGCCGCGGACCTCCTTGTGCAAATTCACTCTGGATAAAAATAAAAAATGAAGAATTAGGATATTGCGTAGCAAAACCTAAAGGTTTAGTGGCCACATCTGACCAAATTAATCGTCTAGTTTTAGAAACGAGGCAAAACATGTTGCACCGGTGGTCAAACTGACCAATTTCAATCATTGCACCGAAACGATTCAATTTCTAGTGTTGGCGCTAGGAGGCTTATGAGTTAGCATAGTTTACAAATTTGTCTAAGGTTACATAGAAATTGAGCAAAACAACAGTTATTACACAACAGTAACTAACTTCGGCCCATCTAGCGCTAAACGTGAGAATAAAAAAATTTCGTTGCAGTGATGAAAATTGAATTATTTCAATTCCTTAACACCACATATGTATTAGCTGAATGTTCTTTTAAACCAAGAAATAACTAGACTAACCCGTTTCTTCTCCACTAATTGACATAAGGCTTAGTCTTAAAGATACGATAACTTACGTGTATCCTGCAAGTCTCACCACAATGTCCCAAATTGTTGCCATTTAGTATGTCGTCACCAAGTAAATTTTTTCTATTTTCCCAAACATCGTAGCAACCAATGTAGCGTAGATCATTACTTCCTTCTAAAGCTCCCATTTCTTTATCCTCACTTTCACTGGATTTAGAAGAGAATTTATCTGATGACTGTTGTGATTCATCAGAATTTGCTTCATACTTTGTCCAATTATGCCATGACCCTGGAGTTTGGCCAAGAAAGAAGCTTTCTGGATTTGGAACACTCACTACTGGGACACCGCTCTCATCTTCCTCACTATCACTACTACTGTGTAAGGTTGCAAACGCAAATGAAACATTGAGAAGGATTATCAAAATCTTAAATTGTAACATAATCAATTAATCTAGGCTTTTTACTAACTTTAGAGCTTGGATAAAATCAAACTATACAAATTGCGTTGCTTCAAAATCGGAATTTCTCATTAATCAACTATAACTAGTGGAACCCGTGCATGAAGCCAAGAGAAAGGTAAATGTATACTAACGATATTGCGGAAAAAACAAAAATCTAAATCAAATTAAGAGACACGAGTATTGTATACCTAATCCACCCTTATTTACATTGCAAATTGACCAGGTTTGAGGAATTATCAGAAAGTCAAGTACATGTATTTATGACTAATCGCTTATCTTAATCTCCTCGGAAATGAATTTTGGGAAGAGGAAGAGATAGGATGAAAAAACAATCTAGCATATCTTTTAAGCAATTAATGCAAAGACATGCTGAGACTTCATTCGTAGTAAAAGTATCATGAAATCACTGTAGCTTATTGAGCAAGGTAAAACTCTTAAATCATCAACAGCATGACCCTTCTGAAATTTCAATTTACTAAATATTTTAATGTGGGATTTAAAAAAATTTCATTCCTTGAGTCCATTAATACAATGGTAATTAATGGTACATTATATAATTTAATGGAATCTAAAATTATCTCTCACTGAAAATAAAATCTATTTATTATTCCTACTGTTTTATAATTTCATTGTATGGATGCTACTCTTGATTTGATTTGAATTCACCTTCGCGTATTTTACTCAGTTTGAGTCAAGAAATTAAGGGTTATGCTTCGAAAACTGTGCGTACCACCGAATTCTAAAAGTAGTTGATCCTTCTCAAATATTTTGTATAGGACCTTTGAACATTCACCACGACCGTAGCCATAAAGCGATACAGACTTCTGTGTATGCTTATTAAGAAGTGGCTTCACCAACTGGAAAACACTACAAAAGAAAATAGGACTTTGTGTATTTCATAAGAATACAAAACTAAAAATGGTTTTTATATAATTACTTATCAAATATTCGTTGAGCTGGAAAAAAAACTACAATTAGAAAAACTTTTACATAATTTTTCAACTCAGATATGCAATAGTATGCAACTGTCACTAACACAAAATGATTGTAATATAAATATTTCATTAGGGTTACGGATTACTAGTATAATTTTAAAACTATACTTAACGCAATTAAGAAACTTCGGCTTACAGTGAATAGTTTATCTTAGATTTTTCTTAATTTTGAGAGCCATAAAATTTTCAATAATTCAATAATCTCATTTAAGACATATTTTTCAGTTTTATGTATAAAAAAAACACGGCTTATTATTGTAGTAAGAATGATGTACTCGACATTTCAGGAAACAAACTGTGCAATTAGCTAAGACACATGTGAATTTCAATATGTAATGAAATTTTCTACTTTCTAAACTACAATATATTGGAAGTACACTTTCAGTACTAATTCTATTTCAACTTCTTATTTTGGTAAAAAATTTAAACTAATTACCTGGTTGACGTTTTGTTAACCAATGAACAAGCAAACAAAATGGTTTCACAATTATTCTGGGCACAGCATGAACCACACTGCCAATACTTCCTGCAATTTACAATGGACCTCGCCTATAACGTTATTTTAGGGACCAGGAAATTCGGTTCATAACACCCGATGTTTATTATAGCCGAATAATGAACAAATATTAAATTTAAAGTTATGTTCATGACATCCGATGTTTTGACTTTTCTTAGTTCAATTAGTTTCTTCTTCTAGATACTGCAGCCTTACAATCCAAATAAACCAAGAACTTACTTGAACAGAAAAAAATGTTGATAAACTGTGTGGAATATCTTCAGAATTCTGCAATGGTTTACTCACGATTTAGAGATGCTGTAACAGTGAATAAAAAATAGTAGATAATTAAAATTCTTATTTTGTCCACTGCGCCACGGAATAATAGGAAAAACGTTGGTGCAGTGATTCAAACTTCAATTCTTCATTCATTCAGAACGCATTTTATTAAATTGGCATAACTTTTTCAACATAATAGGGTCTGGTTCATCGCTCACGATGGTGAAATGAAGGGCTAGACCGCAAGATATGGTCCATTACACCCGAGTGTTCATTTTAACCGAGTTCATTATGATCGAGGTTTTTAATATTAATTTCGCTATCTCTAGGCAGGGGCCGGCGGTTCAGGTTCATTATAACCATGGTCAATACATCCGGGGTCAACAAGGCGAGGTCCACTGTACATCCTAAGTACTGTAGAAGCAATAACAAAATGAATGATATTGAACCAAAGAATGGTTAATCCAGTAAATCTATATTCATTTATTACAGCGAAAAGTTACCCAATAACTATTGGTAATTCATCAAGATTCAAAAACTAAAAATTTTTGAAAATTTCAAAACTTATTTGAAAATACAATTGTATGGAAGTGGTAGTGTACATTTATGTATGATGCTATGAAAACAAAGAATTTTTGTGGATTAATTTGGCAGCGATTTTTTTTTCAAAAAATCAAAATAATAGTTCCAAAATAAACTAAAATCACTTACGTAGTTTCAATTAGTACACAAAATAATAATAAGGAAATGCCATATTAATTAAGTGTTAAATTCTCCCGCCAACTTTCTTATTGGAAAATGTTGAAAATTTTTTCAAAATCAATTCATCTCACTTAAATAGATCATCATGTGCATATTCAAATCAAGGAGAAGGGGAAATTTAGTTGCGGATTAATTTTACCATGCAATTGTTTTTTTTTTAGAAAATAGAAAAATAAATAAAAAATATGAAATCTTATTAATTGGCCCCAGAAGTTTTTCTTTGGAAAATTACAAAAATATTTGCAAAATAAATTCATCTCATTTAGCCAGTTTCATGCACATGTTTGATTCCATGAGAATTATGCAGGAGAACATTTGGTTTTGCTAGGTGAATTTCAACTGCTAATATGTTATACTCTTTTTCATTTGGTAGATAGTTGCACGTAGTTAATTAAACTGGCACATACAATGCTTAGCGGCTTAATGAATGAGACGTTGAAATCTTAGGCCATAAATTCGAGCGAAGTGGTTCAATTTGGAGGATGAGACATTATTTTTCAAATGTAATACGATGATGCTTGATTTGGCAAATTAAAGTTAAATAAAGCCAAAATAAATACAATTCTAGAACAAATAATATAAATATTTTTTATGAGTTATAATTGAACTTACCCATATATCAGCTGTATTATTACACTACTAATTGTCAGCTATGCAGTCGCACTAAATCTTACGCAGTAAATGCACATAAAATTTTTCTTAGAATCTGTTTATATATTTGCTAGCACAGTTATTGTCAAAACGGTAGTCAATTGAACATTGTAAAATGCAATAAAATCTAAAATTGTCTGACTCAAACTAAGATTTATCTATTATTCCTACTGTATTACGATTTCATTAAATCGGTACTAATCTGGATTAGGTTTGGATTCACCTTAGCTTATAGTTAGTTTTTTTTTCGTGAGTAAAACAATTGAGGGCTATGTTTCGAAAAATGTTCAGAACCACCGAATTCGGGAAGTAGTTGATCCTTCTCAAACAGTTTGTGTAGGACCTTTGACCATTCGTTCCAATCATAGCCATATATCGATATAGTTTTCTGCGTATGTTTGGAAAGAAGCGGCTTCATCAACTGAAAGACACTGGAAAAGGAAAGAGGGAATCAGGAACTTTATAAAAATACATAAGTAAAAATTCTTTTTATATAATTATTTCTCAAATATCCGAGGAGCTGCAAAACAAAATTACGATTAGATACAAGTTTCGACAAAAATTCAACTCAGGTCTTATTCTGCAATTGTCACTAACGCAAAATGATTATAATATAATCTTTCATTAGTGCTGCTGATATCAATAGAAATTCTACATCAAATTTAAAAAAATAAGAAACGTCCGCGTTCAATCAAACGGGATTTCCTTAGATTTTTATTAATTACTAAGGGAAATAGATATTTTCACTAACTCGATAGTGTCATAAGAAAAAAACATTTTTTAGTTTTATACATCAAAAGAAACTATGCATTAATATTTGCGGCAAAAGTGGGTACAACGTTGGTGAACTCTGCATCTCAAGAAACGAACTTCCAAAACAACTAAGACATACCATATATCAGGAAAAATTTTAAACGAATTACGAATTTGTCATTTTGTTCAGCAATAAATACGACAAACAAGATGTTTCCTCATGTATGGTAGCTATTGCAAAACCGCACTGCCCACAGAGGAGGCAGTATCGCAAAACCACACATTTTGCATCAAAATTAAGAATTAAAAACATTATTGCTTGATAACTAACAGTAGATTACACTCATTTTCAATTTCTAATTTTTTTAAATGTAACCAGTCGTTTTAAAAACGGAAAAAGAAAGTTAGCAGGCAACAACAAATTTTTGTGAAAATACAAAAATTGCTTAAACGGTATATTTTTGAATTTATTTTACAGCTTTTAAAGGTTATTACCTGAATTTGAAATAGTTTAAAAGCAAATAGTTTAAAAGTAATCACTCTTAATTGCAAATTGCACTTGAGTTTCTGTTTAGTCGTTCTTGTAACAAATGTCAAAATGTCAAAAAATCGAATTAGTTCATGTGGTACGACACTATATCAGCAATTAGAGGCAAATTACGACTCTGACATGCATTATTGNGGCCCAATCGAATTAGTTCATGTGGTACGACACTATATCAGCAATTAGAGGCAAATTACGACTCTGACATGCATTATTGACGTTAAAGATAAATTTTGCAAAAGAAATTTGGCAAATCTATAGAATTGTTTTTGGAGAATTTGACTAGGCCGCCACAAATGGTTGCCAGATTCGTATTAGACGTGAATTTTCTGATCGATTGAAATACTTCTAGTCAAATTTCAGTGGCTTATTTCGACATTTGTTGTAAAAAAAAATCCAGTGAAATTCGCAAACTTTTTGAAAAACTCGTGTTGTGAACTAATAATAGATGTTATATCCTTAATCTAGAAAATTTTTTCGATCGATTGACATATCTTTGATTTAATTTTGTGATGAGAAACTTTGCTACAATTTGCCAAAAGTGGGATNATAAATCCAGTGAAATTCGCAAACTTTTTGAAAAACTCGTGTTGTGAACTAATAATAGATGTTATATCCTTAATCTAGAAAAAATTTTCGATCGATTGACATATCTTTGATTTAATTTTGTGATGAGAAACTTTGCTACAATTTGCCAAAAGTGGGATGGTAAAGTTATCTGAGTGTCCCCATCTAAGTTTAGCATACTCGCGGTTGGGTTACGTCCGCGACTGCTGGTGAGTCTTTAAGAAAATAAGCTTTCACGATCGAGGATATTGTATTCAGGTAAGAGACCGTATGGTAAATACAACAAATAGGTTAATGAAACCGTTCCAACAAGCGTCACTGATTGCCCACACTATTTAAACAAACATGAGTTTATATTTTGCCCTTCAGAACCAAAAGTTTCCGTTGAAGTGTATTATCTGCCATAAGGTGACAAGAGGCGGTGTGACAATAGGCGAGTATTTACTGCATGAGAGCATGGGCTTTAGCCGGGGGAAAGCCAACCGGTTGACATAAAGCGAAGTGTAACATTAAGGGGTAGTGACATTAAACGAAAACCACTGTATTTTTAATTTAAGAATTATTATTAACCTCACTATACCAATTTTGGAAACGTTGCCATCAGACGGTATGATTAAAATGGCAGAATAAAACGAAAAATTGTAGATGTTTGCATTTGCTTTGAAATTCTTTTTCCCACGTTGAATTCTATACTTATAATATTTTTATATCTTCAAAATTTAAGATTCAAGGCTAATATTTATAGATGCGCGGTGTTATGTACATCGGGAACAACAAAACAGACGATTGAAGTATACAAGGTAAAAAAAATTAGTCGTCGGAATCAACCTATCTCACTCCAGTTTAACTCATATCCTTTTCACTTCCTTATAAGTGCTTATTTCTACCGGACAGGGTATACTATGACGCTTGGTTCTCATATATGCGCCTGATGTCCTCAATTTTGATCATTTGTCGAGCGACTTAGTTGTTGATCCAATCATCTTCTATAATAGATGGTTAAGNCAAGGTAAAAAAAATTAGTCGTCGGAATCAACCTATCTCACTCCAGTTTAACTCATATCCTTTTCACTTCCTTAATAAGTGCTTATTTCTACCGGACAGGGTATACTATGACGCTTGGTTCTCATATATGCGCCTAATGTCCTCAATTTTGATCATTTGTCGAGCGACTTAGTTGTTGATCCAATCATCTTCTATAATAGATGGTTAAGNAATGTCCTCAATTTTGATCATTTGTCGAGCGACTTAGTTGTTGATCCAATCATCTTCTATAATAGATGGTTAAGGAATGCTCATCAGGATGTCAAAATTTTGATGGAAGCTATTTTTACTTGAATAATGTTAAACAGCTTACTTTGAAGTAAGTTTTATTTAAATGGAAGATAAGAATCTGCGTAACAAGAAAAAGGATTTCTTAAATTGCTTTTATTTGTTTGTATCAGTGTTGATTATGCCACTGACTTTACGTTGATTAGTATTACTTCTGGGCTCTCCCGCATACGTTTCTCGACCCAGCCGTTACTTCTAAGCACAGTAATTATTCAACATAAAATACCTACCCCACTTACAATTGTGGTGTAGAGGAAGGGATGAGGTTTAATTTGGGGTGGCTAAAAATAGTCCTTATTCAATGTGTGCTTATTTATGATAAAAAATTGGCAACTATGGCACCGACTGTTCCTAGTTAAATTATTTGCATTTTGTAGTTGAATTATCAACCACTGAAGGATAGGGACCATATTTTCCTTGCTGTAGAATTATTCATTATTATCTGAAGTGTAAACCGTCTATACACAAGGTAGCACACTGTGCATTATGAATAGTCCCAAAAACTAGAGGCAGTATCTAGTAACAATAGTGTAAACAAAATACTACGTAGTGTTTATCGCCATGAAGTCGATCATTTGTAGAAAGTTATTTGTATGAACCGAAGTGCTGATATACTTTTCCATACAATGAAATACTTATAGCAAAAATCGAGGTAACTGAATGTACCTGGTAAATGGATTGTGTAAACCGAATTAAAGAAGTTACATCCAGCATAATAACCTGATATGTTACCTAACTGCTGTCTGTAATAACTGCAAACTAATTGCTTTTCTCTAACTACAATATGCCGCTGTCTACCAAACCTGAATGCTACGTCATGCATTCGTTATAAAGAAATAGAACTCTTGTACCAGTTGCAGAAAAACTGTCCCGAGTTAGCACGGACACACCTTCACATTTAAAAATAAAAATACTAAACTGAATAAAATTTGGAGACAAAGGCGCCAGAGACGGAAAAGACTAACAGACAGATTTAGAATTTCTGAGAAACATTACATCTTTTAACCAGCATTATGTTGGAATTATGATCCTTAGATCCCAGCCAAGTGACTCATTTTTGAACTGTAGTCATTGACTATCAACAGTGCATCAGAATGATGCATGATTTGCAAAATTAATTGTTTTTTTATGTTTGTTTCTTATCGTTTCCTATCTTGCTTTCAGTCTCATTTTTGAATTTTGATTTGGTTTCATTTTTGGTTGAAAACTTTGCTTTCATTTGTTTTGGTTTCCACTAACGCCCGTTGTATACTTTGTTTACTCTGTTCGTTGTCTGGAGAAAATGCAGTATTAATCGTGAATTTACTAACCATTTCAATATTGTTGCTAATAGGAGAAATTAGATTTGTTGACATGAAATTCACTAANTTACTAACCATTTCAATATTGTTGCTAATAGGAGAAATTAGATTTGTTGACATGAAATTCACTAATAATACTGCTCTTTTCCCAGACAACGGACGGAGAAAGCAAAGTATACAACGGGCGTAAGACTACAAAGTATTCNATAATACTGCTCTTTTCCCAGACAACGGACGGAGAAAGCAAAGTATACAACGGGCGTAAGACTACAAAGTATTCATCAATAATTATAATATTTTGAGATATAATTACCATGACAATTGTCAAAAGCCAAGTTTATGAAATTCGCTATATATTATTAAGGTTAGTTTGCAAAGTATTGTTACATTTTTGGTTACTTACTATTGACTGCAATTATTTTGTGAGCAAGTTGAGGGTAATATCTTTCATAATTTATTGGGACGTCAATCCAAGCAGCAATACTTGAAAATATGATCAACCATTTAATTTATGTGTTAATTCAACTTCAATTGGAACAGGACAAAGACAAACGAAGG
This sequence comes from Holacanthella duospinosa, assembly GCA_002738285.1. Classification (NCBI taxonomy): domain Eukaryota; kingdom Metazoa; phylum Arthropoda; class Collembola; order Poduromorpha; family Neanuridae; genus Holacanthella; species Holacanthella duospinosa. Next base: position 127,705 of record NIPM01000145.1, on the reverse strand, counting down.
TGACCCAAAATGCATAATGATCTATCAACTAATATACGACTTTGTATTGAGGGCGTTCTCGTTGTTTCTAGTAAAATTTATATACATTTTAGAATGCATGTCTCAAACAGTTGAAATTGGGAAAGGGAATCAACGAAAAATCTAGTTGTGGTTTATTAAATGAATCACACTGCAATAGGCATTGAAAAATGAGTTTCAAGTAACAACTCATGTTCCTGGTCGTCCATTTTTTCTCATATATATTGAGAATGGATGAACCAATCATGAAAATCACTTCGCTAAAAAATTCTAGAAAAGCAAAAATTTACATATTCCTGCTTAGCTTTTTGTTAAGTGTGTACATATGATTATGTCCAGTGATTGAATTCATATGTAGTCATTAATGAGAGAAAAGTAAATTTTGGATTGGTAATTTTGCATCCTACGGCAGCATAAATGAATTTTTTTAGACATTTACAGAATCAAAATTATATTAAATTTCACTTATGGTGTTTGAAAAGCAACTGGTTATCTAGATCTGGTAAAAAGTGTGACAACGAGTTTTTAATCAACACAATCCCAAAGGTTTGACTTGAATAAGACTTATTCTACACAATCCAAAGGATTGGGTTGAATGAGAATANAGCTTTTTGTTAAGTGTGTACATATGATTATGTCCAGTGATTGAATTCATATGTAGTCATTAATGAGAGAAAAGAAAATTTTGGATTGGTAATTTTGCATCCTACGGCAGCATAAATGAATTTTTTTTAGACATTTACAGAATCAAAATTATATTAAATTTCACTTATGGTGTTTGAAAAGCAACTGATTATCTAGATCTGGTAAAAAGTGTGACAACGAGTTTTTAATCAATCTTTAACATTTAATGTTGATTTAATTTATCATGATTTAATTTAACACAATCCCAAAGGTTTGACTTGAATAAGACTTATTCTACACAATCCAAAGGATTGGGTTGAATGAGAATAAGAACATTTGAATCCGATGTAAATATCGAATATGNAAGAACATTTGAATCCGATGTAAATATCGAATATGTAATCCAATATCCCATAATGACTATTTACTTATACACTTGTATTTTTAGCTCGAAATCTTTCGAAACTTTCGATTATTTCAAATCGAAGTCAAAATCAAATTAAATTTTAAATTAGTTGATTAGTTATTAAATTGAGAATTTATTTGAGAAAAAATACTAACTTTTAGGTCTCTGATTATCAAATCGAGTGTACAGTATAAAATATTGTATCACCACAAAATTTCCACAAAAAGGACAAGGAAAGAACTCTTTCGTCTAGGTAGTCGGTTGACCCCGCAGTTTACTTTAAGGAGGTGGACGAAGTCTCCTACTGCCCGACTGTTTGTTAGACCTTCAGAAAGAGGGGTGGTTAGGAGGGAAAAGCAAGGTGTGAAGCGACCTTTCGGAATCAAGAGTTAACAATATGAAAATTTGTGAACTCTTAACTATGTAATATTAGCCTAATCTAATTAATTCCGTTACATTGTTGTATTCGATTGATTCCGATAATTCCGAACCCTATCTGATCTACGTAATGGTGTTTGTTGATGAATTGGTTGACGGTTCTCTGTCGGAGGAGTGTGAGGTGCTGACCGACCTTGTGGCGTAAGTTGAGGGGGTTGCTTTTTCTCAATATTTCCCTGGTCTTCTTCATTTCTTGACTGAGGTGACACCACCCTTGGTGTATCCACACGGGTGTCTACTGCCCTTGGCGAATCCATCTCGGTGTTTCCCATAGATGTTGGAAAAGGTACAATTCCTGCATCTAAAATGTGATCTATGTGACGTCGTAACCTGTTGCCTTCAACTAAGCAAACAAATGTTAGTGGACCTGGTTGCGAGTCTACGACTCCTATTGACCATTTTGGATTATTTCTCTGAAATGTTTGTACCCACACCTGTTGACCAATTACAAATTCCCTGGACTTACTCTTCTTATTAAACTGAGTCTCTTGTTCGAGTTGCTTCCTTCCAACTGTAGTAGAGGCATCCGGTCGAATGAGATCGAATAAGGACCTTAACTTCCTGCCTTGAAGCATTTGACATGGAGGGACCCCAGTTGTGACATGAGGAGTAATCCTGTACATGAAAAGGAATTCACAGAGATTCAAGTCTATTGAATCTTTCCTAGAAAGTGACTTTTTGAAAGTTTTGACAAAATTCTCCGCTTCTCCATTTGACCTTGGATGGTACACGGACGAAGTAGTGTGCAAAATTCCATTTGACCTGCAAAACTGATTAAATTCATTAGACACAAATTGTGGACCATTATCTGTTACAATTTGTTCTGGTATGCCAAATCGTACAAAAGTTTCTCTGAATTTTTTTAATAAATGCGCAGATGTAGTGTCGTTACCCATATCGAACACTTNAAATCGTACAAAAGTTTCTCTGAATTTTTTTAATAAATGCGCAGATGTAGTGTCGTTACCCATATCGAACACTTCTGGCAATTTTGCACGAGCGTCTATAATTATTAACCACATCTTACCTAAATGAGGACCTGCCAAATCCGCATGTAAGCGTTGCCATGGTTTTTCTGGGTACTCCCATGGGTGAAGTGGAGCTTGAGCAGGGTTTGNAAATCGTACAAAAGTTTCTCTGAATTTTTTTAATAAATGCGCAGATGTAGTGTCGTTACCCATATCGAACACTTATGGCAATTTTGCACGAGCGTCTATAATTATTAACCACATCTTACCTAAATGAGGACCTGCGAAATCCGCATGTAAGCGTTGCCATGGTTTTTCTGGGTACTCCCATGGGTGAAGTGGAGCTTGAGCAGGGTTTGGAGCAGACTGTCTACAATGAAGACATGTTTGAGCGGTTGCTAGAATGTCAGCGTCTAGTCTCGGCCACCAAAAGTACTCCCTAGCTATTGACTTCATCTTTACAATCCCCATGTGACCGACATGAAGTTCCCGAAGCAGGTGGCTTCGTAGTTTTATAACTACTCTTATGCCCCAGAGTATCGTGCCCTGTACCAGACTAAGTTCCTCACGTCTGACGTAGTATTGGTAAATGAGACTTTCTTTTGGTATATGCTTAGGCCACTTGTCTTGTGTATACCTGTAAACTTCAGACAAAACTTTATCTTTTACAGTTAATTTACATAAGGATTTGTTAGAGAGAGAAAATGACTCTGTAATTTGGTTTACAACCTCTCCTAGTTCAATCTCTTCCTCTTTAAATAGATCTTTGTCTCGTGTCATTGGTAACCGAGAGAAAGCATCTGCGTTCCCATGATTTGCGGTTTTACGGTATACTATCTCAAAATCGAATCCGCTTAGGAACAAGCTCCACCTGTGAATTCTCATTGCAGCATAAGTAGGAAGGCTTTTTTGTTGCGCAAAAATTGAGATTAAAGGTTTATGATCTGTTTCTAGTGTAAACTTACGACCCACTAGGTACCTGTAAAAATTTTTACACCCGTAGACAATTGCTAACCCTTCTCGTTCAATTTGAGAGTATCGCGACTCGGTTGGCGTGAGCTTTTTCGATGCCTAATATATTGGACGTTCCGATCCGTCTGGCATCAGATGGAATAGTACACATTCAAGTCCAATATTTGAAGCGTCACACGATAGTCCCAGTTGTAGCTTCGAATCAAATAGCATGAGGACTTCTGAGGATATGAGTGTCCATTTGATCTCATCAAATGACTCCTGATGAAGTTTCGTCCATTCCCATTCCTTTTCTTTACACAAAAGATCATACAGTGGTGAACTGATTCCTGCAAATCTAGGAACAAAATTTCTATAGAAATTAACAAAGCCTAGAAATGATTGCAATTTTTTGTGTTTATCGGATGCTGAATGGCGACTATGCTCTCGATTTTGCCTGGATCTACCCCTAAACCCATACTTGTAAAGGTGTAACCCAAAAATTCTACACGCGGTTGTAGAAACTTACANCGTTTGATCTCATCAAATGATTCCTGATGAAGTTTCGTCCATTCCCATTCCTTTTCTTTACACAAAAGATCATACAGTGGTGAACTGATTCCTGCAAATCTAGGAACAAAACTTCTATAGAAATTAACAAAGCCTAGAAATGATTGCAATTTTTTGTGTTTATCGGATGCTGAATGGCGACTATGCTCTCGATTTTTCCTGGATCTACCCCTAAACCCATACTTGTAAAGGTGTAACCCAAAAATTCTACACGCGGTTGTAGAAACTTACATTTCTCTTTGTTTAGCCGAAAATTACGCTCGCGCATTCGCTCAAATATCTTGCGTAAATTTTTTATATGAGTTGAGTCATTTGAACCTGTACATATGACGTCATCCATATAACCTCCAGTACTATCGATTCCACTTAATAGTCCGTCGATGAACTGCTGGAAAATAGCTGGTGAGGAAGCGATACCTTGCGGTAGTACATTGTATTGAAATAGACCTATTTGTGTGTTGATCACCAGGTATTTCTTACATCCTCCATCAATTTGTATCTGATGGAAGGCATCTGGCCCGTCTAGCTTTGAGAATTTTTCTCCACCTGAAAGAGAACTAAAAAGATCCTCTGTGCGCGCTAGAGGATATTGCGTAATGTTTAATTGAGAATTTACTGTGTGCTTAAAATCTCCAGTGATTCTAATTTTTCCATTAGCTTTGGGGACCACAACCAGTGGTGACGCCCAATCGGAATGGTCAACTTTAGTAATGACTCCCTGCTCAACCATGTTTCTCAATTTGGATTCAACCTGAGCGCGAAGTGCGAAAGGAATCGGATGTGACTTAAAAAACCTTGGTTGGGAATCATCTTTAAGAATGATTTTAGCGCTAAACCCAGTTACGCACCCTGTTGGAGGTTCAAATATGTCTGAAAATTCTAACAATAGTTGTTCTAAGTTATTACATTCGACCTTACGACAATTTTGTAGAGTTCTGTCGATCCCTGACCAGTCTAGTTGTAGTATCCTCATGAGATCCCTACCCAATAGTGAACTGCCTGAAGTGATTGGAAAACAGTGAGTGACTTTTTGACCTTTGTACTCCAGTTCTGTAATCCATTCTCCTTTCGGACTGAATTCCACATCTGGATATCCTCTGAATTTGAGATTAGATTTCTTGAGTTGAGGTGACCCTAGACTTTTCCACAAGTCATTGGACATTAAACTCCGCTCACAACCTGTATCTAATTCAAAAGAACAACTTTTTTGATTAATTACTAAATTAATAGAAATTTCTTCTTGTTTCTTGACACCAATGTGATTTATTGGTTGAATGTTGCTGATTTTCACTTCACGTGTAGTGTGGTGGGTATGTTTTGTCGGTATTTTCTTTTTGTCCGAACTACGACAAAATTTACGAAAATGACCTTTTTTCCCACACCCGAAACATTCGATGTCTTTCTTGTCGCAATCCTTCGATGTACTGTGCTTTTGTGAGCCACAGTTTGGACAAGATCTTGACTGCTCCTTTTGTTTTGGCTTTTCTGATTTCGCCCTAGGAGTGACATAGTTGACTTCTGGTGCAGAACCTCCTACCTCTCTGAAAAGCTGTTGACTTTTAACGGCTAGTTCTTGAACTGTAGTTTAGTGCGAGAACTTCTGCAAGTGTTATGTTGTCATCCTTTGTGAAGATCACGTTCTGAGCGGATGTATTCTGTAATCCCTGTATGAACTGATCTCTCAATCTTGTATCGAGACAACATGTGAACTTACAAGTAATTGCAAGTTTTCTCAATGCAGCCAAAAATTCTGATACTGATTCGCCCGGTTGTTGAGTTCGTTTCCCGAACTTAAATCGTTCTAATATGACCTTAGGCTGTGGCTTGAAGTGAGCCAGCAGCACCTTGTTAAGATGATCTAGAGATTTCAACTCCGGTGTATCAGGTGAGAGTAAGTTTGACAATAGGTTGTACGTTGGTAGTCCTATAATACTCAAAAAAATTGCTCGGCAGATGAGGTTTTAGCATCGATTCCATTGGCTACTAGATACTTTAAAAATACTGAGTACCATCGATCGTAATCCTCTGATGCGTTGTATTGCGTCAGAAAACCAATTTGACCTGAGCTTGACATCCTGTTTCTAATGCACAATTTTTCTACCGTATGACAGACTTCTGATGTTTTGTCAGCTTTGAAAGTTAATCAGCTTCGTTTTTGTCTGTTGTCAGCCGTGTTGTTCGTCAGCCTGTTTTTTGTCTTTGTCAGCCGCGCCAGTTTGTTGTGTTTCCTATCCTGGTACACTAATATGCTTACAGAGTAGTAACTGTTTATTCTATAGTGTTGGATTAGTATACAGGATTAATTAGACACTCTAATTAATCTTAAAACTCTTCGATAATTGTGATTAGTTTCAATTACTCTCCGCTTGGTTCTCCTCAAAACTCGTGTATTTTTGTCTCCAAAAATACCCGTGTTTCTTTGTGGTATTGGTAGCGCTACCAGCTGGCGCTAATACACTACACTAAGGTTTCGAGGTAAGCTCATTCTTATAAATACCCTTCAATAATAAGTAATAATAAGTACCCTTCAGAGTTGGTCATACATGTTTCTCTTAGTCAATTCGGGTTTAACTTGGGTCACAATATAAATTTTTCCTTGCAATTCTTTTACTGTTGTTGGATGTGTGGGCGATTTGCCCAAATGTGCAGTGTGGGACTCTGCGTTAAGGGAGTAGGAAGGGTACCACTGTTACATCCCTATTGGTTCTCTCTGTATATCAGATCTTCTGATCTTATCCCAGACATTAGCTTACCAGACAATATTTGTGAAGCTTTTGAAGAAATTGATATTGACTATTGCCAAAAGGTTTGTCGTTCCGTTGGACGCCGCTTACAGGCATGCATAGATGTAACGGCACACAAGTGTCAATCAAACAAAGAAAGTTGATCAGCCAACATTAGACAAGAATTATTATTATTATTATTATTATTGCCAAATTTTTTATTATTGAATGTAATTTGTTAGATGTTCCGTCATAATTAATTGCTTTCTTGGCAATACCTACTACCCTGAGTTATGAAACGCTAACATTATTTGGAAATTATTATGAAATTATAGTTTACTTCTAGACACAATAATTTGAAAAAATAGTGTATGCCAACTTACACAACATGTGTGTGTCTGCTGCCCTATGCCATTTTTGGTGAAAGGCAGAGAAAATTAGTATCCGTTTTTTGTAAACATGCTGTATAAGAGGGGTAGTAACGTTTCCGACCAAACTGTTCCCTCTGTATTGCAGTAAAATTGAAAGAACTTCTAACTGAAACTTCACTTTATTTATTATTTACACAATGCAGCAACTGTATTGAATAAATATTAGTGTTGATTGATTTGACTTTGACACTTATTTTCCTTTGAGTAGAGGCAACTATGGTCCGAAAACTGGGCGGTGCCACCGAATTCTGGAAGTAGTTGATCCTTCTCGAAAAGTTTATAAAGAACCTTTGACCATTCGCCACGATCATAGCCATATATTGATACAGCATCCCTGGTGGGTTTGGTAATAAACGGTTTCATTAATTGAAAGACACTGAGAAAAAAGTAAGAATGAGTAACTTCAAAGAAGACAAATAGAAATAGATTTATATAATTACTTGTCAAATATCCGTGGAGCTGCAAAACAAAATAAACCGATTAGAAACAAGGTTTGGATTGCACCAAAGGGGACCCAATATTTTCCCAATAGATCCTCCCATTAGATCCTCCCAGCAAAAAAACTTGGAAAAATTTCTTAACCATATTGTATCCCTCTTAAGCGACCAAATGACCTCTACAAATATTGTCTAGAATCATTCAGTGACCAACTATTCCTAATGACATTTTTCTCTGTGATGACCTCCTGAGGTCAAGAATGATTGGATTTGACCTAAGGGGAGCCGTGAAAATTTCTAAGTTTTAAAATTAGATTCCCCATTTCGAAATTTTTCCAAGTACAAATTGATTTCATGCCCTATATGACCGATATAATGACCTCCACAAAAGTTGTTCAATCCAGTGACACGAGTAACTTTTACTTCCATACTTTTTCTCTGCGGTGACCTCAAGAACTCAGAGGTCAAGGTGACCACTTATATTCCCTCATAATCAGCAAAATACCTATAAAAAAGTTACTCAACTCAAATACGCGAGTAACTTTTACAAACTTTTTCTCTTATGAGCAAGTCACAGTGAAATTCTTCCATGCTACCCTCGTCAACCTCTTCAAATTCATTCCCACCATTTATGAAAGTGTATCAGTTTAAGCAGGTTTAATAACGAAAGTTAATTTAATCTGCTCGATGGATTTAGTATGCAAGTTCATATCTAACTCATTCTTTATTTCCATTGTCAGAATACTCGACTCCCACTGCTGGGAGTCGACTATGACCCCCGTTTACTTAAGCATCATCTTAATCATGTCGAGCACTAAATGAGAACATGCAAAAACCTTTCCCTTTATACCACTCCTGAATTTATAATTTTACTAAACTATAAATACCGACCGTGTTGGGTGTCTTGCAAATATAACTCAACCTTTGTCGAGGTGTAAAAATAAAATTTCTAGACGATACAAAGGTACCTCAAACATCCTTTATTGAAAACAGTCAAGACTTCGAAAAATGGCATCACACGTTTGTCCATTTTGTGCTTATTCCTTAGTGGACAACGGGAAGGTGTTGCGCTTCAACGGAGGTATATCTGATTGTGAGGGCCATTATGTACATCAGCCCTGCTGCGTCATGCCGGCACCAAATGACAGGCGTTTCGATGCGCTGTTTGCGACAAATGGCATCGGTAGTTTTCGTGGCAAGTTATGTTTCTGGTCAACTGGCTGACGAAGTTGCGGTGGGGTAAGCACCACTGCCAACTGTATTTGCCGAAGACACAGACCCTACCTTACAACAAAAAATTCCTCCTTCAGTACATTTTCCAGAAAAGGATCCCACAAGTGCTCTGCCTTCTACCACGTCAGAATTTAAATTCTCTCGTTCCGGCATTCCGTATCATCTTCGGTGTCCCGAATGCGGTATGCTCGGAGAGTCGTCCACGTCCCCCGCCTTTGCAGACGTCTCCGAAAAAGTATTTATGAAGTGTTATTAAAATTTCAGTTTGACCTGTTTATAGGTCACCGCAGAGAAAAAGTATGAAAGTAAAAGTTACTCGCATACATGAGTTGAGCAACTTTTGTAGAGGTCATTTTGCTGGTTATGGGAATATAAGTGATCACCTTGACCTCTGACTTCCTGAGGTCACCTCAGAGAAAAAGTTTGTAAGCAAAAGTTACTCGTGTCACTGGATTGAACAACGTTTGTGGAGGTCATTATATCGGTCATATAGGGCATGAAATCAATTTGTACTTTGAAAAATTTCGAAATGGGGAATCTAATGTTAAAAACTTAGAAATTTTCACGGCTTCCCTTAGGTCAAATCCAATCATTCTTGACCTCAGGAGGTCTTCACAAAGAAAAATGTCATTAGGAATATTCGGTCACTGAATGATTCTAGACAATATTTGTAGAGGTCATTTGGTCGCTTAAGAGGGATGCAATATGGTTGTGAAATTTTTCCAAGTTTTTTAAAATTTTCAAAAACTTGAACAAGTGATCGCAGAGAAAAAATTTATTAGAAGAAGTAGGTCACTGAACTATTCTAAGCAACATTTGTAGAGGTCATTTCATGGCTCAAAAGGGACACATAACATGGTTGTGAAATTTTTCAGTTTTTAAAATTTTCAAAATTTTCAAAAATTTGAACAAGTGATCACAGATAAAAATTTTATTAGGAAAAGTTAGTCACTGAACTATTCTAAGCAACATTTATAGAGGTCATTTCATCGCTCAAGAGGGATACATAACATGATTGTGAAATTTTTCTAAGTTTTTTTGCTGGGAGGATATAATGGGAGGATCTATTGGGAAAATATTGGGTCCCCTTTGGTGCAATCCAACCGAAACAAGTTATGATTAAAAATTTAACTCAGCTATTAGTATGAGATTGTCATCGTCCACATAGAAATAGCACTTGACATCATGTGTCACTGACCACCATTTATCGTCACATTCTTCCACTAGTAATACTTTGGTATACCAGATAATATTTTGACTCGCATAACCGAAGTATTGATACTTTCACCTATGAAGTGTACCGCATATGATATTGCAAGTGATATAATTGCAATTCATAATTGCAAAAAGACGTCGCATAAATACAGCAAACTAGTTATTTAATCACCATCCACATATTAATTTAATGAATTTCGCCCAACTATAAGTACAACTACCTGGATAATGTAACCGATTACTCCATTGAGTAATCGATTTCAACTAATTGTAATTGAACAATATTCAATTACTTTGTTTCAATTACAATAAACAGTTTTTCAGACGGTATATTTATAAATTTAATATAGCATTTCAATTTTATAACACTACATAGATTTTATAGGTCTGAATTATGCAACATCAAGGTATTCCAGAGTGATATATGTTAAGCCCAAGTATGCTTAGATTGCGAAAATCATTCCAAATTTTATGTGAATACTTATTCATTTACTAAGGGAAAAATAATGGGTGGTCATTCCCGAAAAAATCTAAATTAGGATTTTTCTGTGATTATTATTATTAATCGTATAATATATTAAAATTTAATGTCATTGGAGCAAACAGTCAATGGGACAAGTATTTATTTTGTAACTAGCGATAATTTTTTTACAATAATCTGGTTAATGTTAAAAGTATTTGAAATTCGTTCGTCCCAATGAGGTCATTGGCGGGTAGGCCTAAGGCGTTTTCACACTAGGAAGCAACACGCAACTTTTTCCACAACTCGCAGCTTTTCATCGTGTTGTGGTTTCACACTAGAGGCAACTCACTGTGACAACATGTTGTGGCAAGTTTTGGAAAGTTGCGAGCAGCTTTTGTTACCGCATCATAAGTTGCGCGAGTTTTCACACTACAATCAAATTGTTGCAGGCAAAAGAAAAAAGTGATGTGCATCACTTTCTTTTGTTGCTTGATCAGACTAAGCGGCATAAAAGTGTAATTTCATTCGTTTTTTTTTGCTGAAGCGATTATAAATTTTTCAAGAATTTAATTTTATTCTGGATTTTGATTTTGATTTTAATTTAATTTTGGATTTCAATTTCATTTGTCAGATGCTTCAAATGAATTTCGATTCAAATTTTTAAATCGTCTTGGAGCAGCAATTAATAGACACCTGGTTAACTGCACAACAAAAAATTAAAATCACATTTAAAGTACTATTTTTATTAAACAAAATTGTCGACTAAATGGGTCGACCCAGGTTATTGATAGATTTGGTACGCCGCAGTCAAGCATCTACATATCGCTTCTGCTGTACAAATCAAACAATGGTCGAATGAGTTAGCATTCAAAATTCACTGTAAATAAAATTTAGAATATTTACAAATGAATCACAAAGCATATAAAATATTATTAAAATAAAATATTGCGCCCTGTTATTAAATTTAAAATTAAATTAGGCGCCAAAGAATTTAAATTATGAGACTAGGACTCGACATAGTTGTTGCAAATATGTTCACACTAGCAACTCCACTCTCGCTGCAATATTTTTGTTGCGTTGCTTGTACAACTGTTCCTCCGAAATTTTTTTGGTGTGAACGCACAACTCATTATGTGTGAACACGCAACTTTTAAGTTGCCCGGTGCTGTTAGCAACACGCAGCAACAACAAAAGTTGCGTGTTGCTTCCTAGTGTGAAAACGCCTNGCAACACGCAGGAACAACAAAAGTTGCGTGTTTCTTCCTAGTGTGAAAACGCCTTAAAGGAAGGAAGAAGGGTTCGAGTGGCGTACTTTTCTCAGTTTTTTCTTATGACTTCAATAATTATGTCAAGTATGTGAAAGTGTTGTAAGTTATGAGAAAACAGACGAAGGAGTTTGTAATTTGTAAAATTGGTGCCACAATGTCTCACTCCACCAACCTCCAACTGTACACTTTTTGCAAATATGTGGAAAGAATGGTGTTTCACTCCGAAATCTGGAAAATATGTTTTCGGGTCTGGCCAAGAAATGGGACCTTTTCTGCCCACTTTTCGGCTCTGCCTCAATACAACAAACTTAACCAGAGCGAAATACACAAAATTCTCAGTTCAACTCTCTTACCTTGTGCCTTTGCAATGAATGATCAGGAATGGGAAAAACCTACTACTGGAATGCACAGACGAATTATGGATTAGTATTATGANCTTGCAATGAATGATCAGGAATGGGAAAAACCTACTACTGGAATGCACAGACGAATTATGGATTAGTATTATGATTAAAGAGAGAATTCTTCACAATGTCTATATAGCTCAAATGGTGAGAACGATCCTGAATACGGAGTGATGTGGGACCATACCCCACCACTGTCAAATATCCGTAAGATTAAATATAAGCCTTATATAGTTAGCTTAACAAACTCCCAGTTAGTAATAGTAAGCAGCGACTATTTTTGGACGCGGTGGCAGACTTTTCACCCATAATTTTGATGCGGAAAGTATATGTCCAAAAATCTGTGACAACTTCCTTATTAACGTGAATCGCCTGCGCGGAAATAGTAACTTATAAGTGAAACCAAAAACATGTGACTTTTCACTTATCAGTCAAGTTGATGAAAGCCCTTACTGCCAATGCTTTGCCCATCTGGATTATCGAAACACTCATTCATTTAGTAGCAATCTATACAGTCAAATCTTAGTATAAGAATTTTCGAGTCGTCGGATCTGGTTGTTATAACGGGCTGTGTCGTATCGCATATAATATCATTATGTTGCTAGAAGACTTATATAGGAAAAGTGTGTAAAGTATAGACAAAATAGTTGTTTGGCCTGGTGTTGTTAGATTCATAGATACCTTTTTACCAAAAATCCGAACCTCAATTCGTGATATGCATGACACTTTGATTAACGCAATGTTAGTTTTAGTAATTCAAAAAATTTAAAGAAATCTTAGATGCAAGCTAATGTATACCAAATCACCAAATTCTTGATGCTTGTTACTTGCGACAAAAATCTAGAATTTTATTTTGGGCGGTTGAATCTTAATTCTTTAACAAATTTTATTAATATATATAACTTGATTGCGTTATAAAGGGTGTCCGGGAAGTAGATGCACAACTTTGATAATGATATATGAATGTGGCCTGAAAGGAAATCTGTCTGCCAAAAATAAAAAAGACAAGCAGAATCGCATTTCGTACATGAAAGTGAAGTCTTTTTTGTGGTGACTTGGATCAATAAAAATGTCTAGAGAAAATGGTGAGAAATTTGTTGCGGATATTTTTCACGACTACAAAAATTTCGCAATCCATGACAAGAAAATCACCATTGAAAATTTTTTAGCAGAGCGTATGATCAGACTAATATTTTGTTATATTTTTTAGGCTTCTATTTAGACTAACTAATTTTAAACCTCTACCTGGTCATCGTCACGAGAAATTATCACCAGAAGAATTAAAGAAAGTGGAGGAAATGTTTCATCGTCAGTCCAACACACATGTCCGCACTGCAACTAAACGAGTAAAATTTTCGAGGTCTACCACGTCGGATATCAAAGTATACAAACTGGGGTTTACGGCTAAAACCATGATACAGTCTCAGAAATATGTCAAGGATAAGAAGAAGGGAGCGATGACCAGCCTTAGAAAAGTTTCAAAATTGCGTGAAAGAAATTCCTCACTACAGATGACAAAAATTACGCTACTTTTGACCATTTCGATTTGCCGGGCACAAAGTGTGTGAATGCCTTAGATCAATCTGCGTTGGATTATGATAACAAATTTACCTAAATCACAAATTTCAGCCGGAAATATCTTGTTTGGCAAAAGATTGACGACATTGAATGTTTCAGTCATTTGTTGCGGAAGGGGCCTGAACTAAAAATTCTACCTTTGAGAGTGTCTGAAGCAACGATTACTTCCATTCATACACTAGCATCACGAATTAGAAGACGTTTTATTTTGGCTTGAGCAGGCATGTTCAAAATTTGCCACTACCGACGAAGACATTCTAAGTCAGAAAATTGTCTATTTTGTACCAAAGTCCATAAGTCCTTTAAACATGACACAGGCAAAAGAAATTTGGGCTATTTGCAAAAACCAGTACTGTCAGATACCCACACAACCTAAAATCATTCAAGGTTTCAAGCTAATTTGAAACAAAATTTCCAAAAAGGCATCGAAAGGAGTAGGAAAAGAGGTGATGGGACATGTCTACTAGAACCTCCGAGGAATCGGATTTAAAAAAGTCAGGCGGGCGATGTATGACCTTTGGAATAACGGGATATATTAGTTAATATTTATGACAAATTTTCATTCCAGTATACTTATTGGTTGTTCTCCAGTACATATTGTGCATAATTATCAATTGTGTTTAAATCTGTCAAGAAAATAATTTTATTGAAAATTCGCTCTTTGCCGTCATTTGGTTCCGGACACTACGAATTCTCATATATTCCCTGCGACGGACCTCGAATTTAGCTACTCTAATTCAATGAAATGCTTTGATCATGCATGAGTCATAACACCAAGCTACATAAGACAGTTTAAGNTTAGCTACTCTAATTCAATGAAATGCTTTGATCATGCATGAGTCATAACACCAAGCTACATAAGACAGTTTAAGCCACCTCCATTGGTAATATATTATGTGGTAAGAAAAGAAACAATTCATATGAAGTTTAATTTTGGAAAAAAAAACTTTTTTTTTATCGTCTTCAATTCGTCTCCTTTCCGTTTTCCTTCCCTCTCTTTTCGTTTTTGGGTTTAACCTTTGTTCTATTTTTGGTTTCAAGTTGATGCTTTCCTTTCCTTTTCGTTTCCGTTAAAAATGAATAAGAAAAAATAATGTTAAGCATTATTCGTAATATTTCGTTAATTTAGGCAACTGGCAACATGACAGAAGCCAAACTCACAAAGTTCTTACTGTATGGTTGAATTTAGTTTTAAAAATTGGCAAACCATACATAATGATTTGTATTCTGTTGAGAAATTGGTTTACATGTTAGGTTGCTTACTGTTAACTGCAATAATCCTGTGGGCAACTCGAGGGTAGTATTTTTCATAAGCGATTGCAACCTCAAAATATGCAGCCATACCTAGAAATATGAATAAATATTACCTTTATGTATTGATAAATAATATACACAAGGAAAACTAGTGAGCTAACCTACACAAGGAACACTCAACCAATAAAATCTTAAAATTATATTAAGTGTTCCCGTTGTTTATGAGCAAATTTGTTTATATTTTAGAATTCTTGATTCAGGAAACACCTTTAGTTAAGAAACGGGAACGAATAAATTTTTTAGGCATTCGAAAAGTATCACACGGCAAGAGACATTTATTTATACCTATTGCTTCTGAGAACAACGGATGAAGCAGTAATCAATCAAGAGGCTCCGAAACCCCATTATTAAAGGGTATTTTAAAATCACAAGTTTATAACATTTCACTATTTTTATACAGTAACATTAAGAGGCTTGCCTTAAAATCTTATAGGCGCAACAAGAATTTTTATTTTAATATTTAGTAATAATACCAATCAACCTCTACAAAATGCTGTCAAAAGGATTTAAAATTGAATATCCGCTTTACTCACAAGCTAAGCAGGCGTGATTTCGGACGTTGTAGCCAGCCATGTCTCCAATCAAATACATTTCTATGTACTCCTTTCCTGTTTCGTTGGATACCTTGTGGAGCAGATTAATCCCATAGTCAAACAAGAAGCGTACGTAATCCCTTAGTTCTTCGAGCTTGCCGCTGAGAACGAGTTTTCGGGGATTTATGTATCGAACTGCTGAAGATGCAGCTATAAATTATTTGCAAAACTTTCAAAAACGATTAATCCAGAATGCCATGAATAGGAGCAATGGCAGTGGGTTATAAATAAATATTGTTTTTTTTTAAGTGTTGTTTTAGTTTGTTGACAACGTCGCCTTACTTGTTTTAGTCCAGTTTATCAAATCAACGGAATTTTGAATTGAAAATTTGCAAATGATTATGAAAAATTTAAACTACTGCCTCTTATAAATATGATGTGATAATATCACTGATAGTGATGAAATGCTTTCCTTTAAAAACGAAAACGAAAACAAAAATCCGTTTCCTTTCCTTTTAGTTTTAGGAATTTTGAAAACGAATACATTCGTTTCCTTCCTTTTCTTTTCGTTTTCAGTTTCCAAGGAAACTAAAAGAAAAGAAAAGGAAACAGAAAAAGGATTTTCCTAAATAATGCGCACGAGTAGCTAGTTTTGAGTTTACCCACAAAAAGTTAAATGCGATGAATGAGGTGGTTGTTGAGTGTAGAAATTCAAAAATTTAAATAAGTGAATCTTTTTGTTACGAATTGTTCAGTGAACAAGATTTTTGTTAAGTGTTTTTAATAAGTTAAGGTAGGTTTGCGGAAAGTTATGAGAGGGATGCAAGAAGCTATGGGAGGAATGCGGGGAGACAAGGGAGGGATGCGGGAACACTAGGGAGAGATGCGGAAAGATATAAGAGGGATGCGGGACAAGAGGAGAGATGCGGAAAGATATAAGAGGGATGCGGGACAAGAGGAGAGATGCGGAAAGATATAGAAGGGGTGCGGAAACACAAGGGAAGAATGCGGGAAGACATGGGAGGGATGTGGGAAAACATGGGAGGGATGCGGCAAGAACTAAATGTATGTGGGTAGAATTAGGAGGAATGCGGGGAGGCAATGGGGGATTCGAGAAGACAATGGAAGAATGCGGGAAGACAAGCAGGCGCGTGGGAAGAAATGAGACGGATGCCGGCATGGAGTTAATGATGTTAGTAGAGATCGGAGAAATGCGGGAAAACAAGAAGACAAAGACAACAATGTGAGCCTGGTTAGGAATGAATTCTATCGCTCGGATCACGGGTCAGCTCGAAATGGCTGTTTGATCCAAATCTGTTGGAACTATTGTTTATACAATCTTATATAATTTTTCTGTATTCCTACTCCTTTAAACTCTAAGGAGTCTAAGTCTCCTTTCCCACGGTGAGTGGGGTCAGTGGTTCAAGTCCATTAACTTTTACTGCTACTGTTCCCAAATCTTTAGCAGATGTTTTTCGTTTTGACTCCTATTTATGCTTAGGTTAATGGGTTTGAGTCCCACACTAAATCTATATATTCAAGAACTCTACATTGAATAAAAGTCAGTCTATTTTAAAGTCGATTCACGTAAATATCTCAAAATCCTAATCCAAAAAACTCCAGGCAATGCCGAGTTAACCAAATTGTTGAGTAATGCTCTTTTATATTTGTTATTATGAGGATGTTACTTTAGAAAAAAAATTCGTTAGCTTTACTGAATTTGATAAAAAAAAACATTTTGTAAAAAATACCGTTTTCGTTTCCTTTTCTTCCCTTTCCGTTTGCTTTCCTTTCCTTTTCGCTTTAGGATTTTGATTTCGTTTTCGTTTTCGTTTTCAACATGATGCTTTCCTTTCCTTTTCGTTTCCGACAAAAAACGAAAGGAAAGAAAAGCTTTCATCACTAATCACTGAATTCAAATTTCGTCAAGAAATTGCTGAGTGATATATGGAATCGTAACATCTAGGCTATAGGCATTTGTGAAATTTTTAGATGATGTTAAGGATTTTTACCTGGACGACCATATTTGTCGAAAGAGAATAAAATAGGGTAGTGATGTAGAAAATACGATAAATCTCGTGAAAGGTAACTGTCAATGTGGTTTTCTTTTCTCCAATTGAAAGCCTAGATTAAAATGTATAATATAATTTAATGGAGGATTATTTAATTAATTTTTGAAAACAATTTTGACTTACCTCTTGTATCTTGCTCTCTGCAGATTGTAAGTTGTGGTTACTGGCTAAGAGAAAAATACAAAAATTTAGGAATAAATAGAACTAAAAATGGGTAGAAACCCGTTAACTCTTTTACAATATGTGCAGATGAGTAAATCAGAATTTTTTCCTTATTATTTCTTATTTTTTTCCACGATTAATACGTGTTTAGAAACTATACGAATAAAGATCCAAACTTTTCTGTTGCTCATACAATTAGCTAAATTTTTCCAAGCATTTGTTTTGTGAAGGTAGTGCTAAAATTGTTTTTTAATAACTTTGTAGAATAGAAAGTAATTGTAATAAATTTTTTTTGGAAATCTTGGAATTTGAAACTATAGAAATTTATGACATCAAATTATAGCAAGTCAGATTTAAAATTTTAAATGTTTCATCAAATCAAGTGGAAAACTATACAACTC
The DNA here is from genome assembly GCA_002738285.1 of Holacanthella duospinosa. Classification (NCBI taxonomy): domain Eukaryota; kingdom Metazoa; phylum Arthropoda; class Collembola; order Poduromorpha; family Neanuridae; genus Holacanthella; species Holacanthella duospinosa. Next base: position 109,496 of record NIPM01000145.1, on the reverse strand, counting down.
TATTTTGTTTAATAACTTTATTAGTATTTTATTATGTAGATACGTTGCACAAAAATGAAATAAAACCTTTCTTTTTAATTTAAGGTTGTTTGCACGATTTTGTGAGAATAAACCGTAATTTGGTTTGTCTAATTTGCTGAACCTATGAATGCAAATTGACAATTTTTTCTGAGTATTTGGCAAACTACAATGATAAATTACACAATTCAAATTTTTTGTTACACTAACAGGTAATGCAAATTGAACAATGGTTATCCATGCTCTTTTGTTCTTTGTACTCGCATGATTTTCACAATCTACGCGATTTCCAACTAAAGATTTCTTATTTCTGAATTAGCTAAAAAATATTTACTTGGCTTTCAAGACTGAATCGGTTTGTTAACTAATCTCTGAAACGTTCAAATCGTTTGTATTAATGTCAAAGGGCTACAACAATAGACAAAAAACTTGGATTTGCCCTGTTACCTAACTTTAAAACAAAGGTTTATTACTACAAAACATTTTCAAAGATTATTGAATGGAGATTAAAGAAACGTCAAAATGAAATAGTAATTGTTCGGTTTTTCAGAAGCATTTCACAGAATTTTATTTGTCGTTGACAGCAATAACATAATTTCATGTTATTGATGAATCATTTAATACAAAACCGTGCATATCTGCGGTATGATTTATTTCGTGTAAACAAAAGTTTCTCATTTTCTTTTTGATAACATTTTGCCGGGACTACTGTGTACAGAAGAGTAATACTTGCAGAAACATGTACAAATCAATTGTCAAAATTATTGCAGACAGTATTTCCGTGGTTATTAAACGTTGGAAACTATCTTGTCATGTGACAATGTGCTTCCAAGGCAATTCTATCAACAAGATTTTACAGATACGCAATAGGTTAGTTTGAATTTAATTACCTCTTAGAAACCGTACCAGATACTTATTTTCCTTCATATATTCTTGAGTAGCACCAGCTTTCACCATCTCTCGAAACTGGAAAATTATATTAACAAACAGTGCGTGAAGGATTTGTCGCCAGGTGGGTAGAAATGAAGAAACTCTCAGTTAGCCAAGCGAGGCTTTGATTTTCAAAGACAATGACAAGTATGAGTTAAAATTTATGGTATGAGATAAGATTTGATGACCTTTACAAGTCAAATAAACCGTAGCAACGTTAGAATCACCCATTTAAAATATCCATACCATGAAGTTTAGGTTGTATAAATATGCATGAATCTTAATACTGAGGTTCTACATATACACAAGTAGATTTTTTTGGCAAAAGAGAGAACTGCAAAAGGTTGTTGAATTGTAGAACCGATAAAAACGTGTTCCTTATTTTGGAATTATACGTCGATATCTAAATATCAAACATTTGTATTTAATATGACTAGCTGCACACTTGCTTATTCTGTAACAATAATCTCGGCAACCAAATGCTACATAGTGATTTTGTGATCAAAGAATCAAGCCACATTGCCATTTGTAGACAGTCGTGTGTATGATGAGTACTAACTATTTATGTATGCTCTATTTTATTTTGAGTACGGTTTTATATAAACGGCTTTAAGCAAGTTGAATCATAAACCATAGGTTGCTTCATGTATAGAAAACAATTTGATAATTGAATTATACAATCAAATGTTCGTAATCTTAGAAATAAAATGTATAGGATATTACTTACAAAAATATCTTTAATGCAGATAGTTTAAAATCCTCAATTATATCAAAAATACCTATAAATACAACCACGGGAAATTTTTTGACACCCTGACCTAAGCAAGATTGCAAAATGTTCTTAATTATATAGGTAGGTATAACTGGACTGGGCATGTTTCTATTCTATCTATACAGATATCAGTTCGTTACTGATATTGCTCGTTTATTATTGTTTCTCCCACTATATCATTGTTACTGTTTTTCAAGCTAAAAATTTTCTTTAGATTTTACTAAATCGGATAAAATAGGATTAAGTAGTTAGTCTAGTCTACTCCTAAAAACCTAAAAAGTAATATATCAGCTTCATAATTTCTAAAACCGCAAGACAGAATTCGGTTTCTAATGGGTCTGCCTGTCGCAGTTACATAAAAGTTTCACTTGTATTCAAAATTTATCCAACAGTACGTAAGCTTTTCAAAATTTAACATACTCACTCGTGGTAGTATTTCAAGTTCTTGCTCTGTATAAGTGTCTTGTGATATTCCTGTATTTATTTGTGAAAAAAAATAGAATACAACAATAACGAATTCATGCCAGTTGAAAATAGAATTAGGCTTCATTTTAACAGATGATTACCAAACAAAGGATATGTGATTACTAACTCCACCATTTTACGGAATATATTACATAACTTTCATTTTATGTATGATTATCTAAACTAGTTTTCAACTCCAAAACAAGTTTTTTTTAACTCTGAATTTTTCTTTTCCAGCTTATTTAATACAATATTCGAGCAATCGATTTGTAATTGCAACCTGGTCATCCCTACAACTCACTCTTATCCTTGTCAATAAAATCCACAAAATAAATATAATTTTTTTACGTTTAACAATTATAATTCTACAGATTAATATTTTTCTAACAATTGGATTGGACTACCTTAATTTGAGTTTCAAAACTTGATTTCTCGAAAGTACAGATTTTCTGGCGTATACAGTGCGTCCAAATAAGAAGGCTTTAGATTTTTTAGAAATGATTTTGCGGAAAATGAAATTTTGATTATATGTCACACTTTTTCACACATTATGAATTGCTCAAATTAATAAAAACTTTTGCATCAAAAGGTTAGTTAAATTTTCTTAGGTTAAAGTGTCGGAATTGTTTAATTCCTGAGAGTTTTAAAAGTCTAGTACCGGATTTTCGCCTTCTTATTTGAACACACTGTAGAATGGTAAGATTAAGAATTATAAGAAAACAAGCATTGACGTCAACTTCCACTGTTGACCAAATTACGGCTTACGTCATCAATTTTTTTTTGTTGGCGGATTGGCGCACCCACTAAAATGTTGGAAAACTATATCATATTTGTAAACATGAAAGATTTTTTGTTTATGATGTCAGTAGATGTTCATTATTCACAAAATATCCGTCACATTTATGGGTTATAAATTCTCTATTGTTTTCCTCGAGGTTATTATTTTTTTTTTCAAATATTACGGGTCATTTTTACAACAAGCCAACTAGCAATCATTTGACGACGAAGTTGAATTCGCTTAAGCGTTAATTGTGTTAACTCTCAAATTATTTTTGCCTCAGTTTACTTTAAAATAGCTAAGAAATTTGTGATTTCTTCAATGCCTTATGATCAATGCGTTTCCAGGAAGATTCCCTAGTTATGGGCCAGCGTGCGTGGGTCAGGTCACAGTCAGGTCATGAGTTTTGCTAAAGTGTCCAGCAACGTCAACTGCATCTTAAACCTGCGGGAAAAAGTTTGCTTAGCGTTCATGTTCACAAAAATTCAAAAAGACTTTAAAAAAACGCGGTATTTGTAACGTTGAGAATTTGAGGAAGTATATTTCACGTCAGGCGGAAATAGCCGAACGTATAAGTGTACTTCCGACTATCATATGAAGGGGTCGGAAGGAAATTCTAAGGGAAAATATTAAATGAAAGTTAATGTTGCAAGTTTTGAAGCTTACTTATGTTCAAAATCTGACCACAGACTTCCGTAAGCATTATGAATGCAATGTAAGGGATAAAAAGGCGGGATTACTTGGTTACACTTGTTGTGCTGGTCGATGATTCTAACTGATTTTGCAAAATTGATCATCAACAGTTCTAAAAATCAGAGCCTAAATTCATCTGTCAAAAATTCAAACAGTTTTCAGTTATATTTGTGGTATCTTGGGTGTTATATATGGGTTGAGTGTAGTCATTGATCCTAGTAACACCAGATGTCAAGATAAAGCAGGAGGGGTTAATTCTAGACGTTTTTAAATCTATACTGAAAGCAAAAGTCACAAAACGTTGTTCTGGATACCTTCACATGCTGTCTGTTCTTCAAAATGCCGACTCACTGCAAACGTTAAGGGAAAAAAACTAATAATGCCGAAGATTTAAAAATATTACTTGGATGACCATCATTGCTAAGGTTTAGATCCCTGTTNTTAGCTACTCTAATTCAATGAAATGCTTTGATCATGCATGAGTCATAACACCAAGCTACATAAGACAGTTTAAGGGAAAAAACTAATAATGCCGAAGATTTAAAAATATTACTTGGATGACCATCATTGCTAAGGTTTAGATCCCTGTTAGAACATCTGAAATGAATCCGATAGTCATTTTCGTGTTCTATAAGTTAAAATAATAGCTGACTTTGACAGAATCAACTATTTTGTATAGAGTTTGGAAAGTCTGAAAAGCGAAGTGGGACAAACTTTAGTTTGAAATAATGCAATAAGTGTGTAACTTCATTAAATGAGGTTTTAGCATGGAGGACATATTGAGCAGACTAGAAAAATTTGTAGGGGAAATTGAGATTTTTTCCCTAAGACGGTGGATTCTATAGATATACAATAACTTCTGCTCTAAGTATCATACGATGATTGATCGCTCAAGTAGAAGCTTGAAAAAGTAAAAAAACCTGTGATATTTTGTTATTTTGTTAGATAAATATTACTAATTTCAAATTAGGATTGAAGATTGAGTCAAGATATTTAGCATTATATTGGCATGGTGGAATTCCAGTCAACAATAATTCATTTAACTCAATGGCGTCCTAGTTACTGGAATTTTAAAAATCATTTGGCCAACGCACACTTATCTTAATTGAAGTAAAAATGGCGTGAATTTTAAGAGAAATGAGAAATTTTTGTCAGAAAACGCAAAATGATGAATTCTGCGTTCCCAATAATTAAATTTTTTACTTTACAGTATCACATCGCAGACAGCTCTAAAGCTAATGTTATTTACTTCATCGTCACCGGCAGTGGTTGAGCATTTTACCTTCACTCATTTCAGTTATGAATCTCAAAATGGCATATAATCATTAAGCAAATTCAAACCTTTTTTCTCTATCCAAAATCACTATGGCAATGAGAAAATGCGACTTTCTTTCTTTTATATACTATAGACAGTGATTATTGTCTTTTTTATCGTAATCTTGAAAGTATTACACTAATTGCTGGTCATGCTATATGTTATTAAAACCAAATTCTGTCAATACTTTTAATGATAGCTGAAATCAGAAATATAAAAATTTTTACATGCATTTTTTGAATTTACTAATAGTAACCATCGAAGAGAAAGTGTAGAGATGATATAGGTCTACCTATTTTCGACCACCATTAAGTAATATGTATTTGATTGAATAGGGGGTTGAATTCTTGAGGACAACTGTTGAATTCAATTACAGACAGGAGCGGTATAACAGCAAAACACAAAGCAGTTGGATTGATAATTTTGTTTTGTTTTTGATTCAACTATTCCAATGAAGTAGAAAAGAGTATTTACTTGTTTGAATACTCCTTTACCTAATTGGTTGTTAGATTCCTTTTCTTTACTATTGCAAAGGGGAATCTGTGGGAATAATAGTTCGTCTGCTCTGTGCTATTTTCGTTGAATCCACTATTCTCTAGTATGACCTACTTGTCATAATTTTGTGGTTATCAGATGAATTTGTATGTAAATAAACTTTCAACTTCGTTACCCCAAAATATTAGAAATAATTACTTTTACTATTGGGATAGTTTATTGTTGGAACCACATAGTTTCACTAACTATTCATACAATTCTAGTAGCAGCGTTTTGGTATCTCTTTTTATTAAACTAAGACCACGAGCTCCTGGTTTTAATCCCGTTGGCTCATGGCCAACCAGAAGTCACTTTTATCCCATTATTAATGACTTACGTCACCCATAAGGAAATGCACTTGAATTCCTATACAATTGTTCAATAGTAAATAATAATGTTGCTTAACCTAACAGGGTTGTGCGCAAACACCTTTTCTAATTTCATAGAACGAAATAGAAGTATCTCTAACAATATTTCTTATCTAATCTGAAACTATGAATAAATCATGGAACATATAGAATCTCAAGGAAATTAATTAAAAAATTTTTTCCACGTGAGAAATATACATTGTGCATGTACTATGGATTTGTTTCAAGGCCAAGGGTGCAATGATGCTTCCCTTCGGATTGATACTTGTTATTGCCAACTGAAGCTGGATTAGTAGTGAAACCTTATACTATTCTTGGAACTAAAACTGGTTTTTGAGGTCAATATGCGTAAAATACGATGTCCTTGCCACTTGAGTTAGCAAAAAAATTTTAGAATTTATAATTTACTAATACTGAATAAAATATGATAAGCTGTAAAATTATTCCTACAAATGACATTTTACACGATTGAGACAAATGACTTCCTCCTGAAAAACTTTCTTTGTGATGATCTTCAGTGACCACAAATTTGTAGTATATATTATAAGATATTACGTTTACTATGAAATTATATGTTCTAATAAGCAAAGTGTTAGTCTCATAAACCTATTTCAATTTCATAAAAATTTCTCAAATGTAATTTAAATTTATTAGCTTGTAAGATTCCAGTGCTAGTTCAGATTGAGAAATAAATTCAAAATGTTAAATTCCACCGCAGACGTAGAAGTAATGCTTTGCAAATTTTTTAAATTTCAGCCTGGTAGCATACCTGTTAATTGCTGACTTTTTAGTCACCTATTTACTGATTATATTCTTCCAAGTTGTTCCTTTTTTTTCACTCATAATTCTCTAGATTAACTTTTTTTTCTACACATTCTTAGTCTACTTAGAATATTTACAATTTTATGGTAAAATTTGATTACATGCGATAATAAATTCGTGCGTATTTTCGAAATATGCTGCATATTGTTGACAAAATTAAGCGTCATGCGCACCCAAATTTTTAATTCCAAAATTTAACGAAGTTTTGTAATGCATTATGCTCATACATCAAATAGAAAAGCAAAATCCTATTTTCAATATCATTCAATACGTACAAAGGAACTTTTGCATTGAATTCAATAATTTGAAGCCATTAACATTTGAATTAGTCTGTAGCGATTAACGAACTCGAAAATAATGATCTTGCATGTCAGAATTAAGTAATAATCAAACAAGGGATTGTTGTAGCAGAGGATTTTGTGTATTTGATTTATTCTAAAACATGCGACAACTGTACAAAACCAAACTGTAGTAGATATAAGTTAATCGTTTACAGCTACATTATCAGTGAGCGGACACTTATTTATCTACCTTTTTTATAGTAGTTGCACCTAAGACTTGTAAAACTTCTTAACTTTACAATTCATGAAATTTGCAACACAATGAAATGGTCTTATAAAATAGTGTTTTATTTAATTTTGGATTTTAGTAATCGAAAGGTACTTGCAGAAGCTTTTTTGTTGAAATTTGAATAATTAGAAATTAATTTTGTATTTTTTTGTTGTATCGTAACAAACTCAATTAACATTAAGTTTGGTATAAAATTAATAAATATAAATTATGCCACTTAGAGTAAGTATTCTGATGCTCATCGGCGGGATGTTTGAAGTGCAATTAAATCTAGCAGTTCATCTAATTTATGTGTTTTGACTTTTTGTATAAATCGAACTGCAATAGTGCGTGTAATTCAAAATGTCAAACAAAAACTGTATTGAAAACCTTTACTCACTGATTGACTAAACAAGGTACCTAAAAAGAAACATTTTCGATTTGTTTAAGGACTGTATAGAACTAAACACATTATAAAAAACGAAACTGCAAATAGGGCGTACTCAAAATTTGATAGATACAACCTTGTGTAAATCCCTAAGGTTACAAACGGTAACATGATTTCATGCAACACACTAACACTAAGCCACAGTTGAGCAGCGCAGAGGGGTTTGGCTCATAGTACGAGAGACAGACTTTGCTAACAATTGAGGAAGCTGAATCAACCAAAAATGTTTCCTATGTTCAACTTACAACCTCGTCAAGTTATTGCACGATGGGTTACATTGTGACTACAGTTGAATATTTCCTTAAAACCTATGAAGTGTGAAAATTGTAGATACATTTGAGTCTGGAAGCTGAAAATGTGTCGCTACTACTCAGAATTATTTAAGGATATGGAGGTAATTCGTGACCAACGTACATTGCAACAAATCTTTCGTGTTTGGACGTAAGACTAAGGAAATCCAGAAGAGATCACTTCCAATATAGTAATTGCTAGCCAAATCTAAATATCGAGTGGCAAAAGGATATGCTTCGTCTGTAATTTTTGAGAAACCACAAAAACCATTGAAGATAGGTGTAAACCGGACGTAAATTACTTGAATTAAAAGATGTTTGATGGCTAACGAATTGAGCTTCGAAGAGTTAAAAAAATATGAACCAGCCTGGAGTTCGATGTTCATCACCTGTTTACTTTGCTATATTGGGTGCCGGAAAAAAATCGCAGAATTCACAAAGCTCTCTTATCTGACCGGGAACGGTTAGTAACAGTGGAAAGTCCGAAGATGAAAGTTGAATGCCACTTCGAGTTGAATGAGTTTGAAAAAATTTTTAACTGCTTGAAATTTTTTATCTACTTCACAAAATTAAATTAAGAAAGCATTAATAATAATTTCAAACCTATTTATCAGCATTTATTCCAAATTTGGTGAGTATTTTAGTAATTATTTACCGGTTTATATAAAGTATATATTCCTTTCCGCATTATTATGAACGTTTATTTTCATAAAAAACTACTATTTCCGATTATACTTTGAGTAAATTCTGATTGTGATCTGCTCATTGTGTGCTCCAATTTTCTCCCCAACAATTTTCAAACGCAATTTATGAGTTATACACTTTCTACATTTTAAAAATGGGAAGGTACTTCTAGTTGTGAAACTTTCCAAAATCCATAAAAATTAGTTTATTGTATGAAAATAAGACGGCGTTTTAAATAACCACAGTCGACAGAATCATTAGAACTAGTATCAAGGCTTTTAGCAGTGATTCTGTGTCTCAATGATTGATGATACAAGTTCAGTTTTTTTAAAATTGCTAAGTAGTTTTTTTTGATGGATGCAATGAAGAGACATTATCGTCAACGAACATCTTGTCAAACGCTCCAGCATAAAGTAGTATTAATGTTTACTTCCAGTGAGCGCTTCAAAATGTACAGGATATACCTCTACCAGTTATGTTGACATTTCGTTGTACTCGGATAAAAATCACTACAACGTTCCAATCACCTTAAACATGTTCGAACAAATTTTTCCTAAGACGAATCCAAGATCGTTTTTTCATAGGAAAGCTGGAACAACATTGCAATTATCGACAGACACAAGTGTTTTATCAATTGGCACAATGNAGATAGGTGTAAACCGGACGTAAATTACTTGAATTAAAAGATGTTTGATGGCTAACGAATTGAGCTTCGAAGAGGTAAAAAAATATGAACCAGCCTGGAGTTCGATGTTCATCACANAAAAAAATATGAACCAGCCTGGAGTTCGATGTTCATCACCTGTTTACTTTGCTATATTGGGTGCCGGAAAAAAATCGCAGAATTCACAAAGCTCTCTTATCTGACCGGGAACGGTTAGTAACAGTGGAAAGTCCGAAGATGAATGTTGAATGCCACTTCGAGTTGAATGAGTTTGAAAAAAATTTTAACTGCTTGAAATTTTTTATCTACTTCACAAAATTAAATTAAGAAAGCATTAATAATAATTTCAAACCTATTTATCAGCATTTATTCCAAATTTGGTGAGTATTTTAGTAATTATTTACCGGTTTATAGAAAGTATATATTCCTTTCCGCATTATTATGAACGTTTATTTTCATAAAAAACTACTATTTCCGATTATACTTTGAGTAAATTCTGATTGTGATCTGCTCATTGTGTGCTCCAATTTTCTCCCCAACAATTTTCAAACGCAATTTATAAGAGTTATACACTTTCTACATTTTAAAAATGGGAAGGTACTTCTAGTTGTGAAACTTTCCAAAATCCATAAAAATTAGTTTATTGTATGAAAATAAGGCGGCGTTTTAAATAACCACAGTCGACAGAATCATTAGAACTAGTATCAAGGCTTTTAGCAGTGATTCTGTGTCTCAATGATTGATGATACAAGTTCAGTTTTTTTTAAATTCCTAAGTAGTTTTTTTTGATGGATGCAATGAGGAGACATTATCGTCAACGAACATCTTGTCAAACGCTCCAGCATAAAGTAGTGTTAATGTTTACTTCCAGTGAGCGCTTCAAAATGTACAGGATATACCTCTACCAGTTATGTTGACATTTCGTTGTACTCGGATAAAAATCACTACAACGTTCCAATCACCTTAAACATGTTCGGACAAATTTTTCCTAAGACGAATCCAAGATCTTGTTTTTTCATAGGAAAGCTGGAACAACATTGCAATTATCGACAGACACAAGTGTTTTATCAATTGGCACAATGCNGTTTTTTCATAGGAAAGCTGGAACAACATTGCAATTATCGACAGACACAAGTGTTTTATCAATTGGCACAATGCATTCGGACTTTTGATCCACTATATGACGTTCAGGGCTTTTGGTGTGTCGATTCTGAAAATGAGAAAACAGCCTTTTTTATAACATTTTTAACAACACTTCAGAGCCTAAATTAGTCGGGGCATAATGATCGGTTGGGGGAGTTAAGTCTGACTAGGAGAATTCTTACTTGTCAAATTGTTAACTTGAAGTTTTTGGAGGTAACGTGTGTAGCTAAAACTTTTTTGGAGATAAAAGGTCATTCAATTTTTGATTGCGATGATTTTCAATGACGTTGATTATTTTGGACATTGCACATAGACTAACACTGTGAATCGATAATTCTGGTTTCAATCATTCAAAACGAAANTTGATTATTTTGGACATTGCACATAGACTAACACTGTGAATCGATAATTCTGGTTTCAATCATTCAAAACGAAAAGCTTTATCTGAGAAACTCTAGTATGAGGATGTAGACAACAGTTTTAAAATTTTTTATGCTTTATATTTTTTNAAAGCTTTATCTGAGAAACTCTAGTATGAGGATGTAGACAACAGTTTTAAAATTTTTTATGCTTTATATTTTTTTAATTTTTTTTACTGATATGTACTTTATCTGAAATACTAAGTTAAATATGAAGGAATATTAAACAGACTTGACTTACTACGACTTCCTTTGCTTGAATCCATAGTGAATATAATTTTCACTAATGAAATAATTAGTGAGCTAATAGAAAGTTAAATTTAAACTGAAAGCTCAACCCATGCAATAATTTAAATAATTTATTTATTTTCAGTAAATGAAATTGCTAATCAAAGTCAATAAAGGTTATCAGAAATTAGCTGACACAACAATAGAGGAATAGTTTCATCCCGTCACTATTTTTCCCCAGACGTAAAGCAAATTTGACAGTGTTTATTGTGTAAAATCTTAGGAAGTCGTTTTATTGGTGAGATCCGTCAAAAATATTAATTTTTTTCTTGTTTTTGGAACTCAAAAAAAATTTAAACTCTTGATTGACTTCTTTCAGCTCAAAATTTGAAAATATTTTGTTATAAAAAACTTATTTTTATTTTTAATTTCAGAGTTTGAACACCAATTTGGGGAAAGCTTAGAAACTAGACTTAGTATTTGTAAACTGAGAGCGTGGAGGTATCGAAATCATTAACATTCGTTAGATATTTTCATTTGACAAAGCTATATACAGTAAAGTCCGGCTATAGTGACTCCGGCTATAACAGAACTCCGGCTATAANAGAAACTAGACTTAGTATTTGTAAACTGAGAGCGTGGAGGTATCGAAATCATTAACATTCGTTAGATATTTTCATTTGACAAAGCTATATACAGTAAAGTCCGGCTTAAGTGACCCCGGCTATAATAGAACTCCGGCTATAGCAAACCACACTGCCCGGTCCCTGCCAAGCAAATGGGAGATTATGTGTTAAGTAGTCCGGCTATAATGAAATCGGCTATACTGAACTTCCGGCCTTAGTGAACCAAACCTACCGGTCCCGAGAGTCATTTTGTCCGGTTATAGTGAAATATGTCTGAATTACGTAATGAGACCATTTGCTACTACTGTTCTTTATACTTTTATGCCTGCCCTTCTATGCAACGGACTTGCATGTTGACCTATGAGTGAGTTTTAGTTTATTAAGTAAATTACTAATTCAAAATGTCAAAATCAGGCTAAAAGGCGCACTGCTTTGTCCTTAAACGATAAATTCGATATCATTGCTGCATTTGTCTTCCAACACACCTCGCCAAACGATATATGAGAAATATAAGATTGGAAACTCTACAATTTCTCTTATTTTGAAATCAAAATCTAAAATTGAAGGAGACTTCCAAAGATTTTGTGGTGTAAGTTAATAATAAAAGTGTTGAAATATGATTAGGTTACATTTAAGCAATTAGCTAAAATTCAAATATCAAATTCTTAGGATGTAAAACGCCAACGCCGATGTAGCTATCCAAAGTTGGATTCTGCGCTCATCAAATGGTCTCAAGCAAATCCCCATTACCCAGTGCTTCTCTAAATCGGCTTAGCTGCATTTATAGTGAAATATTTGGATATAATGAACAATTATTAAATTGAATTGTCCGTTCACTATACGGATATAATGAACTCCTGCTATGCTGAACCAATTTTGCCGGTCCCTACAGATTCACTATAACCGAACTTTACTGTATATCTATATGGTTTTCTTTTTAGTTCACATCAATACGATCTGTGAATATCGCTGGCTACAATTTCCACTTTACCATGGCAGACCTTTCAAATGTAAGGAGGACTTTCTAGAGCTTTCACTTTATTTAAATTGAATTGTTTCTTACAAATTAGATAAAACATTTCATTTGATCTGCAATACTTGTGGAATCAAAGAGTAATCTAAGCGTCTGTATTTAATACACATGTCCAAATGTCGTGGACTAGTTGCACAAAAATAATTCACACTCAAAACTGTTGCGCTCAGATACATCGTGTTGATTTATAATTCCATGATCATATAACGCGGCAATTACATTTAATGAGATTGCATCCACACTTAGCCCACCGATAAATTTCAAATCTCATTNTCTGCAATACTTGTGGAATCAAAGAGTAATCTAAGCGTCTGTATTTAATACACATGTCCAAATGTCGTGGACTAAGTTGCACAAAAATAATTCACACTCAAAACTGTTGCGCTCAGATACATCGTGTTGAAGTTAGAATTCCATGGTCATATAACGCGGCAATTACATTTAATGAGATTGCATCCACACTTAGCCCACCGATAAATTTCAAATCTCATTAGTACTATTGTAAATTCTCATCAAAGCGGGTTTAGAGTTTGGCTATAAAAGATGTGTGGCTTTTAACATATCTCCGTTGCAGCAAATAAGAGCTTTCAAAAATTTGTTCGAACATACAGACATAGATGTACCAAGCGAATTACCGGTTTAGACATATTTTTGAGAATTGCAGTCCAGAATCAGAAATGTTGTTCGTGAGTGCCTCGATGACAAAATTTTTGAAATCATCGCTTGGGAAGATAAGATGATTTCAAACTTTGGCTTTTAAAACTTTTAAGTTTAGAAATTTTAGTTTAAACTAAGTTGAAGTGTTAAACGGTTATACAGTAAAACCGTTAATGACTGAGTATTCTCCACGGTAATTTTTCAGTCATATGTGTAAACTATATAGTTAACCACATCATTAGGTCCATCATCATACTCTCGACCCTTCTACACAATCCATGAATAGTCCAGACTTGCAGAAATTATTACTTATTATGACTATTAATTTACATCTTAACTAACTTTTCGTTACGTGATTGATTATTATACGCTATCATGAGAAACTTGGGTGTCTATTTTTACGCTTTCTCACTGTTTCCATCTGTCATTCAATCCATACTTGAATTAGTTTATTCACTTCTCTTATTAACTCTAATTTCAATAACATTGTAATCAGCACACATGCATTTGCATAATAACGATGGCGAATGCTCATGTACATTCGTGACAGTGGTTGAAAGTAGTAAATTCATGGTTATCACATATTATATTTGATAATTTGTTAAAATTCACTCGTTACAAAGTGCTGAAAATATTTTGTTAGTTGGCACAATTTAGCTGAACCTATTGTATTCCGAAGCTCCATCTCCAGTATCCAATTGTCCATAAAAACTTTATAAGTAATGATAGCTCGGATAATGACTAAAGCAAAACGAGACATTTATATAGAAAAATAATTTAAGAAACAAATAAATGAACATAAAATTTGCAAATTCATTTATAGTTGTTCGTAGTTGGAGATTAATTTATAGCAATTTGTGCTTTATAATACATCAACTTAAGCTTTATAAAAAATTTCTAGAAAGAATTAAAGAATAAATGTAAAATGTTGTGATATACAATAAACCTCGGATAATGCGAACCCCGAGGGACCGGAGTATTTGATTCGTGGTGGCCGAGTTAAAAAGCAGGTGATATGTATACAGGGACTGTATAAAAGACTTCGACTTAACCGAGGTTCGGCTTAAGTCGCATGTAGAACTTTTTGGGATCTAAAAACTGCCTTCAAGGTTACCGAACATGCAGGCTGAGAAGAGTTAACCGAGTAAGACTTAGGCTAAGTTTGTTGTACAACGGAAATATTGACGACAGGAATTAGCTTAAATCCATAACCGCTAAACAACACTCACTTACACGGAAACATTCGAGTCTCTTATATCGTATATCTCTTATATCTTATATCGTAATAAAACAAGTTTTTTATTTTTAAAGAATATGAGTCGATCAAAATCTAAATTTGAAATCCAAGGTTCACCTTAGGAAGGCTAATTGTATCTTGTCATTTTACAGCATATACCGTTGGAATGCAGGTTGCCAGACCGAGCTGTGAAACTTTTGAAATAAAAATATCTTTATTACGTTAAATATCGTATGAATTGTNAATAACATTGTAATCAGCACACATGCATTTGCATAATAACGATGGCGAATGCTCATGTACATTCGTGACAGTGGCAGAAAGTAGTAAATTCATGGTTATGACATATTATGATATTTGATAATTTGTTAAAATTCACTCGTTACAAAGTGCTGAAAATATTTTGTTAGTTGGCACAATTTAGCTGAACCTATTGTATTCCGAAGCTCCATCTCCAGTATCCAATTGTCCATAAAAACTTTATAAGCAATGATAGCTCGGATAATGACTAAAGCAAAACGAGACATTTATATAGAAAAATAATTTAAGAAACAAATAAATGAACATAAAATTTGCAAATTCATTTATAGTTGTTCGTACTTGGAGATTAATTTATAGCAATTTGTGCTTTATAATACATCAACTTAAGCTTTATAAAAAATTTCTAGAAAGAATTAAAGAATAAATGTAAAATGTTGTGATATGCAATAAACCTCGGATAATGCGAACCCCGAGGGACCGGAGTATTTGATTCGTGGTGGCCGAGTTAAAAAGCAGGTGATATGTATACAGGGACTGTATAAAAGACTTCGACTTAACCGAGGTTCGGCTTAAGTCGCATGTAGAACTTTTTGGGATCTAAAAACTGCCTTCAAGGTTACCGAACATGCAGGCTGAGAAGAGTTAACCGAGTAAGACTTAGGCTAAGTTTGTTGTACAACGGAAATATTGACGACAGGAATTAGCTTAAATCCATAACCGCTAAACAACACTCACTTACACGGAAACATTCGAGTCTCTTATATCGTATATCTCTTATATCTTATATCGTAATAAAACAAGTTTTTTATTTTTAAAGAAGATGAGTCGATCAAAATCTAAATTTGAAATCCAAGGTTCACCTTAGGAACGCTAATTGTATCTTGTCATTTTACAGCATATACCGTTGGAATACAGGTTGCCAGACCGAGCTGTGAAACTTTTGAAATAAAAATATCTTTATTACGTTAAATATCGTATGAATTGTNACAGGTTGCCAGACCGAGCTGTGAAACTTTTGAAATAAAAATATCTTTATTACGTTAAATATCGTATGAATTGTATCATCTTAAAGCCTTTTCGATATGCTAAAAAGTTGTTTGTGATAATTAATCATGAACTGTGAAGCAGGAGTTAATATAATTGTTGTGTGCGACTGTTAGTCTTAGTGTTTGCTTTCAATAGTTGTGGCAATTTTCATTATCGCCGTCCCTTGCACCTTCCTTGCATATTTAAGACAGCAGACTACAGACGCATAAATGACTAACGCATTTAAGTGTAGAGATCAAACTCAACATTTACTTCAATGCAGTAGGATAAACAATCTCGAATTATTTGTACAAAAATGTCTGATTATTTCTATTATTGCGATGAATTGGTATCTCTTAATGAATCAGTTCAAGACATTTGCTCAAGTTACTTCGGCACAGGCTTCGAAAACTTCGCGGTCCCGCCGAATTCTGGAAGTAATTGATTCTTTTCAAAGAGTTTGAAAAGGAACTTTGACCATTCGTCCCGATTGTATCCATATATTACTATAGCCTCTCGTGTATGTTTGGTAATAAGTGGCTTCAAAATCTGGAAGACACTGCGAGAACAAAATATACATTAGCAAGTGTGTCAAATAACACCACTAAAATAGTTGTATAATTACTTGTCGAATATTTTTGGAGCTGCAAAACAAANCAAGTGTGTCAAATAACACCACTAAAATAGTTGTATAATTACTTGTCGAATATTTTTGGAGCTGCAAAACAAAAACACAATTAGACATAAGTATAATATTAAATATTCAAAACACGAAATTTATTGATGCTGATAATGCATAGAAATAAAATATGAGCATAATAAATGGCAAAAATTTTTTAAAATAGTCAACAAATTAGTCCTCTTGTTAGGAAAACATATCATTACTGTTTTTAGAAATAGAAGCTGCAAGCCTATTTCAAAGGTGAACTATGCAGAGTGGGTAGTGAGACTGCCTGCTCCTATGAAAATCTTAACTTCTCTTGTGAAAAAGTCATCATTCTGTGGTATGTTCTTGATGTGCTCGTGCACTGATTAAATAATGTATAGCATCGCCTAATCNAAACACAATTAGACATAAGTATAATATTAAATATTCAAAACACGAAATTTATTGATGCTGATAATGCATAGAAAAAAAATATGAGCATAATAAATGGCAAAAAAATTTTAAAATAGTCAACAAATTTGTTAGGAAAACATATCATTACTGTTTTTAGAAATAGAAGCTGCAAGCCTATTTCAAAGGTGAACTATGCAGNTTTGTTAGGAAAACATATCATTACTGTTTTTAGAAATAGAAGCTGCAAGCCTATTTCAAAGGTGAACTATGCAGGGTGTGTAGTGAGACTGCCTGCTCCTATCAAAATCTTAACTTCTCTTGTGCAAAAGTCATCATTCTGTGGTATGTTCTTGATGTGCTCGTGCACTGATTAAATAATGTATAGCATCGCCTAATCANAAAAGTCATCATTCTGTGGTATGTTCTTGATGTGCTCGTGCACTGATTAAATAATGTATAGCATCGCCTAATCAATACATTTTTTGCTACGACATGGGACCTAATATGTAGGCTAATCCGTCGTAAAAACGTGGCATAAAATGGGTGTAGGGGATGCGGCAGGCATATCCGTAGGTGGCTCAGCTTCACGCTAATTTTTATATAATATTGAAGAAGTGTGGGAATTTGAGCATCAAACTCAATCCCCTCTACTGTACTCATAAATGATTAGGAAGGTAGAGATACCCTGTGCTAATGGAAAGCACAGGGTGTACTGAGATTGAGGACATGATTCCACAAATTGGTTCTGTAGCACAAATGGTAGTGCGTTGGGTCCGGAATACCGAAGACATGGGATCATACCCCACCTGATACCAAATTTTTGTGGCAATCCGTTTCTCAATCTCAAAGTGGCGAGTCAGCACCGCCACAAAAGCCAATTAATCAATATTTGCCTTTGAAAGTTCAAAGAGGCGTTGATAACATGGTTAACCCTGACTATACAGCCTAAATAGTTATAGGAAGGTTCCAAGACACAACTTTTAGTATTGTATAACTGAATCTATTTGTACTTACTGTTGACAACAATGATTTTGTAAGCAAGTTGAGGGTAATGTCTTTCGTATCCCTGTGCTATCTCAATCCATCCAGTTATACCTAAAAATATTAAAAATCATTATCATCAAATGTGAATCTATATCTAATCTTGACAGAAAAGTCAACGGATTTAGCACAAAGTAACTTCCTTGATTGAACTCTACCTAATTTCATTATTGCCAAGGCCAATAAAACGAAATGGAGTGAGGAGTTAGTTGCAAAAGGAGTACAACAAACAAACACAAATTAATTTTTTTATTTAATTATTTTAATGATATTTACTTAAAACTTATTACACACAATCAGACCAGCGTTGGATGCTGTTTGTTAATTATCGGTAAAAAANATGATATTTACTTAAAACTTATTACACACAATCAGACCAGCGTTGGATGCTGTTTGTTAATTATCGGTAAAAAAGTTATTTTGATAACTGTAAAATGGATGTCTTTTTACCTATTTTGAAACTTTGCCCAACTAAAAAAAGACCAAATGTAATAAACAAAGATTCAAGTGGTAAATGGTTAAAATAGTCGANTAATAAACAAAGATTCAAGTGGTAAATGGTTAAAATAGTCGAATCAATTAATGCAAACGAGTGATACTTTAAAGTAATTACGATACATGCGTTCAACAATCATTGTAACTAATTTAGATTAAATTACATAGAAATCAGTCAATATTTGTTCCGCCGTTTTTCTTGCTATAACTTTGAATTACAACGAGCTTAATGTTTACTTTCCAACTNCAATATTTGTTCCGCCGTTTTTCTTGCTATAACTTTGAATTACAACGAGCTTAATGTTTACTTTCCAACTAGATGCAAAGGAGTCTTAGAATTATAATGATACACTTATAAAAATGTAGTTTTGGCAATAAGGTGACAGCTCAAACCACAGTTGACTACTCTCAAAGGAAAAAAGGTNACTTATAAAAATGTAGTTTTGGCAATAAGGTGACAGCTCAAACCACAGTTGACTACTCTCAAAGGAAAAAAGGTCGCGGTGTTGGAGTGAAAGGACTTTCCCACTGGTTTCACAAAAACACGCTATGTTTCTGAGGTGGAAACCAATTCAGAATCGAGGCGGGCATTCTTAGCAAAATTCGTACCATACTAGAATTAATGACTTTATTTTATTAGTTTAACAAGTTGTTGCAGTAATAATTCGATTACGTTGCTTTTTTCGATAATNCAAAATTCGTACCATACTAGAATTAATGACTTTATTTTATTAGTTTAACAAGTTGTTGCAGTAATAATTCGATTACGTTGCTTTTTTCGATAATGGGACCAAACAAAAAAGAATTTACCAGACGTGAGGTCAACATGGTTTGCCAAGTGAACACATTTCTAAAGTCATTATTTCACAAATTAAAATCGTTAATTGACATTGATAAATTAAAAAAAATTGGGCATTTCCATACGCATAGTCTCACAACAAAAATGTGTGGTGTTAGTCTTACCAGTGTTTCANTGGGACCAAACAAAAAAGAATTTACCAGACGTGAGGTCAACATGGTTTGCCAAGTGAACACATTTCTAAAGTCACTATTTCACAAATTAAAATCGTTAATTGACATTGATAAATTAAAAAAAAATTGGGCATTTCCATACGCATAGTCTCACAACAAAAATGTGTGGTGTTAGTCTTACCAGTGTTTCAAAGTGCCTCGCAGAAAACAATCAACGTACTTCTCAGGATTCAGAAAATTGTAATGATCAGAAAAAATCAGGTCGACCGAAATTTATTTGTGATTCTTTCACGGTTGGTGTGATCCATCGGGTTTGTTACNATCAGAAAAAATCAGGTCGACCGAAATTTATTTGTGATTCTTTCACGGTTGGTGTGATCCATCGGGTTTGTTACACGGGTTTTATGAAAAACAGAAGTACCCCACCTTACAAAAAATGTGGCAGATGTGCCAAGAAGACCCCAATTTACCAAAAATCTGTTTGAAAACATTTCGTGAATGGTTTTAAAAAAATTTTAATTCAGGTAAAGGTTGCAGTATAAATTGAATTATTTTAATTTGTGATTTTAGTTCGACTTGTGAATTTCAAAATTTCAAAATTTGTGTTTCTAAAATATGACTTTTATACCTTACTCAATAATTATTATTNACTTGTGAATTTCAAAATTTCAAAATTTGTGTTTCTAAAATATGACTTTTATACCTTACTCAATAATTATTATTGTTAATAATTATTGTTGTTTAATAATAACAATGATTATAACATCATTTGTCACATCACAGTTGTCACTTGGCATCTTCACACTGGGGGGTAAATTTACTGTTGCATTTATGCAACCGAGGAAAGTCCTTTTTTCCTTTGAGAGTGNTTTATGCAACCGAGGAAAGTCCTTTTTTCCTTTGAGAGTGTGCATGTAGTTTATTTTATGCAAGCTAAATTATACTAAATATGTTCCAAAAAATGAAATCTTGCTAAGGAAATACCAAGAACCATAAACATAAAAATCCGGATAAAAAATATTTGTGTTATAGTTTTAACACTTTTTATAGCTGCAACTGCCAATGCGTTTTCATTTGGGCGAAAATGGTAATACAGTGCACGACAGTTATAAGATCTTCCTTCCGTCGCCTGGAAATGCTGCTCTTATAACCGTTTGTTCTTACAACTCTTATAAGAGCAGGATGTTCTTATAAAAATTATATGGCAAAAAAAAATTTTTTTCAAAATTTATAAAAAAATCTATACTATAGTATAGATCTTAAATAAAGTTATCAACTGTAACTATCGTCGACAATTTCGTCAAAAATTGCAATTGTTTAATTCTTATTTAAAGTTTTGTAAAGATTTTACAAGGACGACATTTCAACTGAAATGATTTCAAGTGGTACTTTTAGAAATTGACGATGTAAAAAGATTATTTTTGTTTGAGATTTGACTTTTGCTCTTATATCCAACTCCGGCTTCAAAAATTACCCAGCAAAAGGTAGTTCTTATAACCGTTTTGCTCTTATATACGTTGTTCTTATAACCGTTTTGCTCTTATATACGTTGTTCTTATAACGCGTTAATGTCTCATGCCAAATGCATTAGAGCAAACCAAACCCCCAAAACTCTGCTCTTATAACCCGAATTTTCTTATAAAGGGGCTCTTATAAACGTCGTGCACTGTCATAAAACTAGAAAACTGTCTTATTGAAGGTTTTATGCATTTATGATATNTGCTCTTATAAACGTCGTGCACTGTCATAAAACTAGAAAACTGTCTTATTGAAGGTTTTATGCATTTATGATATTAAGTGGTCGTCAGGTAATGGGAACCGTATACAATAAGCGTGGGTCCTCACACTTACACTATTATCCTTAGATCTTATTGCTATGAATGAGGTACAGAACTTTATCGGCGCGTTCAGCGTTAATACGTTTATTACATTTTAGGATTTCTGTACTAGGTCGATCAAATAATTTCGTACCAACTGGATTGTTTCAACTCACATGGTAAGCAGGCGTGTGTCCTGACATTATAACCAGCCATATCTGCCACCAAGTAAATTTCAATGAACTCCTTTCCTGTTTCATTAGACACTTTATGGAGGAAGTTTACTCCCTTTTCGTATAAGTATAAGAAGTAATCCCNCTCCTTTCCTGTTTCATTAGACACTTTATGGAGGAAGTTTACTCCCTTTTCGTATAAGTATAAGAAGTAATCCCGTAGCTCATCGTGTTTCCCATTGAGTAAAAGTTTGCGAGGGTTTATGTGTCCAATTGCTGAAGATGAGGCTGTAGATAAATTTTACTTGAAAAAATATTATCATAGTAATTTGTGGGCGATAATGAGTGACTTAAAGAAGCTATTACCGTAATAATGCGACGTATTGATTGGAGAACCCTACTTAAAGAGGACTGCACAACTTGAACCAACCTGAGGCACTCGTAGTTTCCGAGAATATACTATATTTTAGTAGTCGTTAATATGACTAAAAGTATGCCTATGGAGTAGTTCTCTGAAAATTAATCCTTGACATCGAGAGGTCAACAAAATTAACATGGGGTTAACATAAGCAAATGTTTCATTTACTTGCAACTAGACAAAATAGTATATCTTGACCTACTGAGCAATGTTTGGCTCCAGCTTCTAAGATTTGAACCTTGCCCTAAGT
The DNA here is from genome assembly GCA_002738285.1 of Holacanthella duospinosa. Lineage (NCBI taxonomy): Eukaryota > Metazoa > Arthropoda > Collembola > Poduromorpha > Neanuridae > Holacanthella > Holacanthella duospinosa. Next base: position 87,310 of record NIPM01000145.1, on the reverse strand, counting down.
AAATCATAATACAAACCTCGTTATAACAAGTTCTGGATATAGCAACAAACCAATTATTACAAAACAAAAATTGGCTCTTGTTCTAATAAAGCTTTTACTGATGAAGAACATTAAAAAGTAGGGAAACATCAGTAAAAATTGAGGTTTCTAAAATAAAAGGTTCAAAATTAATAATTTATTGGATCGAAAAAATTTCTAACTTTTCTGAGACGCCTATCCCTAACTGTTCGGAATTATGTTCAAAGACACTTGATTTTCAATAAATCATAACTTTGACCATTTGATCTTCGAGAACTGATCTTAGAGAAGCCGTGTATGCCTACTTTTGTATGTTCTTTTATAAAGCATCACTTGATACAAAAAATTTACTTAACGTCGTAAGTTGGAAATAATAAAAAAATAGTTAATAGTAACTCAGCGAAAGATCACGGGACAAAAGTATATTTTCCAGCATCGTAAGAACAATCGCAAGGAATTTAATTATTCAAGAGACTTTTTCTCCTTTCTCTTTTGATTTTCCATCTAAATATGTACATAAGTACAACTTATTATTAAACATTGCTTCGGATATCACGATTTATGATTCTGTTGAATTTGAAGTAAATGGAACTACAGTAAAACCTGTGTTTGTGCAACCCATTTGTTAGAAAGGTAAGTGGACTCTCCCACTTCCTTTAAAACTTTTACCCTTCCTCCCCTTCTTCTAATATACACAAAAATTAGACTCGTCGTCCCAAGCGTCCTTTTTTCTCCTAAGACGACGAGTCTCATTAGGAAACAGAAAAAAGAAGAGTCAGTCTAATTCCGGCTCTCTCAGACTCAACTCCTCTACCCCAGCCATCTTGGATTTTCGGTTTATTCTTTGGTTTTGGAATTGGTTTTCACCAATTCCTGGATTTTAGGTGAAGGGTATTTCGACCCTTCACCCTTAGGAAGTTATCCCTTGACCTCTGACCTCCCTTTCCTTACCGATTCCCCCTTATTTAATTGGTTTTTTCCATTTATCCCCAAACCCATCCAATTTCCAACCCAAACCCTGTCACTTCCCCGACCCTATCCCAATATCCCCAAAATACCAATCCCATTCCCAAATCAATCATAACCTCCCAAATTATCCCCAATTCCCCCGTAAGACACCCCCCACTCTTACATAAGATGGCGAGCAACTATCTCGCTACCTCTCACATTTCCCATATGATGGTAAACCGTAAAACTCAAATAATTGGACGGCACTTTTTCAACTTTGGTTAAAAGTTTTAATTCTTCAAAGTAAAGTTAAGTGAAGTAAAGGTTTTTTTTTCATTACCATTGCTAGAATCGTGGGCAGTAGTTAAATTAATAAATTAACGACTATAGTTAATTGTTTCGCTAAGATTGAAAAAATAGAATAAAACTTAGATTTGAATACAACGGAACATTTAACTGCATCTTTACGGTAATGGGAGTGTCTTTCATTATACCTAACGAATCAGAGTTGGTTGCACAAACACTGGTTTTACTGTAGTGGGTCTTATTCAACACATGTTAAATTTGGTGACCTCTAGATTTTGCAGGATGAATTTTCACCCATGTACTCCAACAAATTTGGTCTTATGAACTTATGAACAACCACGTCACCATGGAACATGTCATTCGCAGAAACAACATGCGCCTGAGTTTGGTCCTTTTAGTCAAATTGTTCAAGTGAATGCAAAATTCAAATCAAATTATGTTAATTGCACATAATTTGAAAGCACCGTTTATAAGTAAAACGACGCTTTTGTTGACTTGAAATTTCTTCTAAAATGTATACGATAGGTANCTAATACCGTTTATAAGTAAAACGACGCTTTTGTTGACTTGAAATTTCTTCTAAAATGTATACGATAGGTATGTAACATAGGCGCCATGGTATCCTACCTTTGGGATTTTTGTGAATATTATGAATTCTTACCTGGACGTCCACGTCTGTCGTAGGAGTATAATATAGGGTAACGATTTTCATAATAAGAGAAATCTCTTGTTAAGAAGTTGTCAATGTCGTTATCCTTTCTCCATTTGAAGTTCTTAAATAAAATGTATAGTTTCACCAGTATAGTATTCCTAAACCAATGGAAACATTGTTTAGCTTACCTCTTTTATCAATTTCTCTGCCGTATGCAAGTTATGGTCACCGGCTGAGAAAAATAAAGAGTATTTAGTTTAATTATTATACTCACAAATGAATCAATTCTTAGGTTCGAAAATATGAAATAAATCTGAGAAATTCAATAATGACTGCTTAAACTTATTTTTTAAATTTAAATTTTCTTAAGCTAACATATGAAGTAATTCTGTACTCCTATTTCATACAGTTCATCTTTTTCATACTTAAAACTTGCATCAAGATATTGTTTTTGATAAAATTTAAAAAATCTCACAAATATTTGTTATACTTGGTCGNATGTATGAAGTAATTCTGTACTCCTATTTCATACAGTTCATCTTTTTCAACTTAAAACTTGCATCAAGATATTGTTTTTGATAAAATTTAAAAAATCTCACAAATATTTGTTATACTTGGTCGACAAACATTAATTTTACAATAATATTTATGAAACTTTACGAACTCAGAATTGTAGAAATTCTTGAGTTCGATTCACGCCTGGATTTTGCTCAAAAAACAATTTTACATTGTCAGTGTGATTTTAATGCTCGTGTATTTGTAGACATTTGATATCTTATTTCTAAAAAAATTATTAAACTAAAATTTTCAAATTTAATAATACTTAAAAACAAATAATTCACTTTTGTCCCAATCGTTTTTGTAAATTAATCTTTAATTTGACAAATAGCTACACCAACATAGCACGACGTAAAAATATCTTAAGTTAAGTTTAATATATTACCTCTTAGAAAGCGTACAAGATACTTATTTTCTATCATATATGCTTGAGTAGCACCACTTTTTACCATTCCACGAAACTGAAAAGGAAAATAAACGAACACATCATATTTATTAATTAATTAACCATGAATTAAAAAAATTTTAAGCAATCCTAGAAAAATAGTAATAATAAATATTTCTGCACAAAACATGATCTAATATTTAGTACGAAGCAGAAATTAAAGCAGACAGAGCGGTGCACCTCTCCTTGTCCAAATGGTGAGCTCTTGTTTTACATTTGTCCCAAGGGGATAGTTCATTCAAAGTTATATCGAGATCAAAGTAATTAGCTACAATTTGGGTGGGATAACAGAGTGTCTTCCTGAAGTAGTAAGCAGGCTGCGCACCTACTCAAAAGTTTTATACAAAATTTGGCACACAATGCTCTAGAACCTGACGGAGAACAAATTGTCAACCAAGGTTTGAAACAGCGATTAACCCAAAAATTTTGGCTCAGGCGGGGCACGAGCCTGCGTCTTTGACTTAACCGGACATAATGCACTATCAATTATACTACATAGCCGATTGGAAAAATGCTGTTTCAAATTAAAAATCAAAAGTATGTCTATGTATTATGGCGGATGATAAATATATAAATAATAAAAACATTCAGCCTTTCTTTTTAATTTTCTATCGCTACAACAATGTCACATTATCGGATGCAAAAAATTTCAAACTGACTAAGTAGGTATGGCGATTGCTTTGGTAACTGTCTACCAATACGTTATTGTTAAATTTAAAGAAGCAAAAATACATTGTTCTAGAGTTTACAAATTTGATATTGCGGATGTGTTTTTAACAATTAATACATAGTAAATGTTAACATTCGTATCTGCTGACAGGTATATACTATATTCGGATATATCCATTTATCCATTAATCTTCACATTTAGTAAAGGTATAATGAAACCGGAATATTAAATGGTAGATTTCAAAGTTTCGTTTCTACAAACTGTAATGCAATGTAAATGTAGTGGGTATAAACTAAATGAATCTCAAATTTGATTACATTTAGCTACCAATATTATCGCCATATAGAAATTTCTAATTTCGGAGTTTTGAGTTTTTACTTAAGGTAACATGAAACTCATCTTGTGGAGTTAAAAAAGATGACTATCTCAATTATTGGCTCCTATACCAATGCATGTCATGTTAAATTTCTCAGCCTATGAGTATNTTGCGGATGTGTTTTTAACAATTAATACATAGTAAATGTTAACATTCGTATCTGCTGACAGGTATATACTATATACGGATATATCCATTTATCCATTAATCTTCACATTTAGTAAAGGTATAATGAAACCGGAATATTAAATGGTAGAAAAAGATGACTATCTCAATTATTGGCTCCTATACCAATGCATGTCATGTTAAATTTCTCAGCCTATGAGTATNGAAAAAGATGACTATCTCAATTATTGGCTCCTATACCAATGCATGTCATGTTAAATTTCTCAGCCTATGAGTATCGAGTTTCTACTTCTGGTTACTTCATACTGATTTCGCGGTACCAAATTTAAGGACAGATTTTGATTTCTTCGGAATATGTGAAAATGTTTCCAGCATTCCAACTTTGTTAATTTAAGCGTTTTGAATATCCACCTTCTGTGATTCGATATCGATGAAACGATAATATATTTCGATATACCTTTAAATTATTACACAGATGTAACAGACCAATGTATACACAATATTATATTTTAAATATTTAATATTTGAGTTTCTGATCGCCATAAATTGATATTTGTGTAGCGGTAACATTTTTTGTAACTGCTTTCAAATTTCTTAGCAGCTATCTACATATGCCGAATTTATCAATTTAGAAATTTTAAATTTTTGATCTCCCTAATTCAATATTTAAGTAGGGGTAACACAATTTTGAACTCCTGGACAATTTCACAGTATACCACCAACGNCTCCCTAATTCAATATTTAAGTAGGGGTAACACAATTTTGAACTCCTGGACAATTTCACAGTATACCACCAACGCAGAATTTGTCAATGTCGAGAATGGAGTCATACCCAATCATTTCATTTTGATTAAACGGTAGTAAATTAGAACAATATCGTCATGTGTTGGCACGTAAGTTATAGTCCACACACTGTATTGAATTTATTTCTTTTGAATTTATATATAATATATGAATGCAAAGCAATCAATCCACTTTTNACACACACTGTATTGAATTTATTTCTTTTGAATTTATATATAATATATGAATGCAAAGCAATCAATCCACTTTTATTTGTAGATGAAGATGCACATGTGAGTGAGTAATGACGGGATATGACTAACCCGCCAAGGCTTGAAACAGCGATTAACCCAAAAATATGGTCTCTGGTGGGGTATGATCCCACGTCTTGGGTATTCCGGACCCAACGTACTACCATTTGTGCTACAGAGCCGATTGGGAAAATTCTGTTTCAAACCTTGACTATATGATGATGATCCACCAGTTATCACCAGCAAAGTCTTTTTTGCTGGTGGGGGATCCATCATCTGTGCTTCTCCTCATCTCTTGGCAAAGACGGGGAAGACTTTAATCGTGTATAGGAGTCTATGCTCACTATCCCNCTGTGCTTCTCCTCATCTCTTGGCAAAGACGGGGAAGACTTTAATCGTGTATAGGAGTCTATGCTCACTATCCCGTATGTATAGGATCTATGCTTCACTATCCCACAGTAGACAATGTGGAGGAGAGTGCAGAAATAAATATGTGAGTTTCACGCCCACCGCAATCTCAACCACCGACGAAGATCGGTTGAATATTGGTGAACTATTCACTTTTATTCTAATTTTTGGTAAGTGTTTTGATACAAAAAAAAATTTAATAAAGTAATAAATTTGTAAGTATTTTTGTGAAACGTGATATTTGGGGGTACCAACCTTAAACACAATAAATTGTTTTTGGATAAAACGGAATAAAATGAATTCTCTTGAACAAATATTGATTGGAAATGAAATTTAAGGTTAAACTGCACCAATTAAGTCGCCCTCTCATTGCAAATATACAAGGTTGTACCAGTTTTTTATTTTTTTTAAATAGACCATTTTTTCTTTTTTTTACGCGGTTGGTCTCTAGATTACGTCAGCAATCGGGTGGGTGGGTGATAGGTTGAGGCTCACCTAGNTTTTTTTTTACGCGGTTGGTCTCTAGATTACGTCAGCAATCGGGTGGGTGGGTGATAGGTTGAGGCTCACCTAGTATATTATTGAATGTCGTTATCACAGTTACAACTAAAAGCAATCGGGTGGGTGGGTGATAGGTTGAGGCTCACCTAATATATTATTGAATGTCGTTATCACAGTTACAACTAAAAAAATTCAAATCCCGATGAAGATTCATTCCCCGTGCCAAAAAGATATCGATATCGATCCAAAAGAAATTACATGGTCACATCAATAATTTTCTTATAGCTGAGACTGATTGTTTAAAGTGTGAATACTAAAGGATTTTATGGTTGTAAATAGTTCTTGGTTAAAGANTTATAGCTGAGACTGATTGTTTAAAGTGTGAATACTAAAGGATTTTATGGTTGTAAATAGTTCTTGGTTAAAGATTTTTTTAGCGCTCTGGCATGATATAGAAGCATTGTTTCAGGAGGCCACTAATGTTTTTCCGCTATGCATCCCCTTGACTTTAATGAATTAGAAAAACTAGAAATATTTTAATTTAATATATTTCAGTTTTTGCGTCTCATGTAATGCCGCACAAATACAACGTTATGTCACTGCGAATTTTTTTTGGAGGAGTGGAGGGGTCAATTTAGCTTGAAGGGGTCAATTTAGCTTGGAGGGGTGGAGGGGTGGAAGAGTCTTTGCTGACTGGAGGGCAGAGGGGTGGAGGGCCCATCCCGTGCCTATCTGTGGGTTAACTACATTTGTTANTTATAGCTGAGACTGATTGTTTAAAGTGTGAATACTAAAGGATTTTATGGTTGTAAATAGTTCTTGGTTAAAGAACTTTTTAGCGCTCTGGCATGATATAGAAGCATTGTTTCAGGAGGCCACTAATGTTCTTTCGCTATGCATCACCCTTGACTTTAATGAATTAGAAAAACTAGAAATATTTTAATTCAATATATTTCAGTTTTTCCGTCTCATGTAATGCCGCACAAATACAACGTTATGTCACTGCGAATCTTTTTTGGAGGAGTGGAGGGGTCAATTTAGCTTGGAGGGGTGGAGGGATGGAAGGGTCTTTGCTGACTGGAGGGCAGAGGGGTGGAGGGCCCATCCCGTGCCTATCTGTGGGTTAACTACATTTGTTAANGTCTTTGCTGACTGGAGGGCAGAGGGGTGGAGGGCCCATCCCGTGCCTATCTGTGGGTTAACTACATTTGTTAACTACCACTGTTCACGTAATTTANAGGGCCCATCCCGTGCCTATCTGTGGGTTAACTACATTTGTTAACTACCACTGTTCACGTAATTTATGGAAAAGCCAAAATTATTTTTTAAGTGGTTGACATTGGGAAGGAAAAAGTAGAATTTTTGGTTCGAAGGAAAAGTAGAGTTAGAACTAACAGAGTATACTTCCCCGTTTTCAAAAAGGAGCCAATTATACTTTCACATTATAACATAAAAATTTGTTGGACCATTAAAAAATACAGTGATGAAGCAATAATTATATTCCAATAATAAATTTCCAATATTTATGGAACGAATTATTTTGTGTTACATACATATCCATTCTTTTTAATTTATTTATTTTCCAAATTTAATTCTAATTTTAGTGTGCAGCCAAGGGAGCTATATGACAGCAACTTTTTACGATTTGGAATTGTAGGTAAGTTTCTAATAAATATTTGGGCTATTAGGCAATCCATTTGCCTTAAATGCTCAACTCTAACTCGCGTGTTATATTGAACAAAAATTGTTAAATTAGTAGTTGGTGTTAGGCAATATACTATGTGACATTGTATAAACTGAGCGACTAGGCAAAGCTGTGAAGCTCGAATGGTTATTAGTATCACAGATTAGTTAATATCTATGATAATTTTTTTCAAAACAAAATGAAAAATTCAATGAGCAAATGTGCAATTTATCTACTTTTAGATTTTTTTTTCAATCTAATCTTGTATCAAAACCTGACGACTTAGAGTTTCACATCTTAAAGGGAGGTATCTAAAACGCTTCAAACTTATACACATACACTTTGAGTATTAGTTTTATTTAGATANTAGGCAAAGCTGTGAAGCTCGAATGGTTGTTAGTATCACAGATTAGTTAATATCTATGATAATTTTTTTCAAAACAAAATGAAAAATTCAATGACCAAATGTGCAATTTATCTACTTTTAGATTTTTTTTTCAATCTAATCTTGCATCAAAACCTGACGACTTAGAGTTTCACGTCTTAAAGGGAGGTATCTAAAACGCTTCAAACTTATACACATACACTTTGAGTATTAGTTTTATTTAGATATACTTTTCTATCTTTGTTCAAAAAAATTTTTCAACAATAAATTATTTTGGTAAAAATAAAAAATTAGGTCGCTGGGGCGTTATATTTGATCTAACTAAACTTTGCACAATTTGTTTACTCACCAACGGTAGTAGTTCTAGTTCTTGAGGAGTATAGCTGTCTTGTGGTTTTCCCAACTTTATTAGCAAAAACAGAAACAATACTGTACTAGTTTGTTTATTCCAGATGAACATTGAACGAGTGTACATTCTGACAGAAGTTTAGCCGACCAAACACAAATACTTACTGATTTTACGGATGTACATTACATAAGTTTCTGTTTTATAACTAATTAGAAAACTTGTTTTATGGGAAATAGTTGATAATGATCATACTGTAATAGCATTGAAAATTTAAGGTTTTATTCATAGTTTAATTAGATTGTATTTCACTATGACCTTAGTAAGATGTCCGCCATCGATGAGTTTATTATCTCTATCTATTGTTTCTGACGTAGTTTGGGAAGGTCATTTTTTACTTAATCTTGAAAAATTTTATTCAATTTTGCTACAAATAGACCCACACAAACTTAATTCCATCTGTGAATCAAATGTGGTATGATGTAGGTAAACGAACATTGTGTCTTGAGACCTATAATGTATTAAACAATAGTGTGCGAAGGAATTCAATGTAACCATAAGTTTATANACCTTAGTAAGATGTCCGCCATCGATGAGTTTATTATCTCTATCTATTGTTTCTGACGTAGTTTGGGAAGGTCATTTTTTACTTAATCTTGAAAAATTTTATTCAATTTTGCTACAAATAGACCCACACAAACTTAATTCCATCTGTGAATCAAATGTGGTATGATGTAGGTAAACGAACATTGTGTCTTGAGACCTATAATGTATTAAACAATAGTGTACGAAGGAATTCAATGTAACCATAAGTTTATAATCACTTGAAATAGATACGCCACCATATATAGCCTATAGGCTCAAAGCCAATGCCTTGAAAGTAATGATAATTTCTGATTCAACTAATGCTAGTTACCTACAACAAATTATGGTTTTGCAACTTTATTAAAAAAATTCTATTTATTGCATTGTTTTAATAGCAGAATCTAATTGAATGTGTTTGAGACAGCAAGTTTGCAGATTGATGGTACCGGTTGTGATTTAATTCATGGACTAGTTTACTGAGCAACTCAAAAAAATATAGCAAAAANTGAGACAACAAGTTTGCAGATTGATGGTACCGGTTGTGATTTAATTCATGGACTAGTTTACTGCGCAACTCAAAAAAATATAGCAAAACTAAATTCTGACTTTACAACTGAAATCTAGACTAAACTAAAAGACAACTAAAACTTCCTTATAGGTTTCCACAAAATCAGACGCATATATGGGCATACACAAATATTAAATTAGACTCATAAGTCTATTTTAATTGTACCGGGTAAGGCTGACTAATGACTCCCATTTTCTGCTGTGACTCAGATGCTAAAGGTGAGAACTGTTTCAGAAAATTTTTAAGGATATGAAATGGTTTCAAGAAAGAAGTCTAGATAGGTGAATGACTTCAAATAATTATTTTAAAAACTTGCCAACATTTGACCCTTATTGTTTATTGAGGTTGGATCTCAGCAAAAGGTGCATAAGACATTTCGTTTTGTTAACATTGAATCTCACATCTTAAAATTTTTGTATTTTTTAGTAGTTTCCGTTCTCTCATAGGTCGCAAAATGACCTTTGCGCATCTTGCTGTTAATTGCAAAAGAAAAGATTGGGAGACGAAATTAATTAACTCTTTTTAATTTTACTGTTTAAAGGTTGTAGCTGATTTAAAAAAACTTTTTTGAATGTGAGTCACTGAGTCACCTGGCTCGCAGAAGAAAATGTGAGTCATTAGTCAGCCTTACTTGGTACAATTAAAATGGACTTATGAGCTAATTTAATATTCGTGTATGCTCATCTATGCGTCTGACTTTGTTGAAAAGTATACGGAAGTTTTAGTTGTCTTTTAGTTTAGTCTAGATTTCAGTTGTGAAGTCAAAATTTACAGTTTTGCTATATTTTTCTGAGTTGCGCAGTAAACTAGTCCATGAATTAAATCACAACCGGTATCATTTGTCATTGTATAACACTATTTTAAAATTATATATGCAAGGGCATGAAATGGTTCATTATAAACAAGTACAAGTCTATCACAAATTTATCAATGAAGCAGAGTATGTCGAAAAATCAAATTGGAAACAATAAATATCGAGTCTTCAGTAGTAGTTAAACTTAACCATAATATTTGCAACCTTGACCAAAATGGTGCAGTAATACTGCAAGTAATTTAGATTGAATTTTGTGGCATTCATCAACGTGATTATCGAATTTAAGTAAAATATGATTTGTATAGGATCAGTAAAGGTACAAATTGTAATTTAGACCGAAGAATAGGAATTAGGAAAGGAATGGGATATAAAACGGTAAAGACTTATAATTAATATGGTACGTTGTTGTTCAATGTAGTGATAAGCAATGGCATTTGTGTGGCGATTGAGATTGTCAAATTTATTTGATGCATGAAAACTGTTAATTTATTTGCACTGCTTGTAGAAAAAGAAGCAAAGAAAGAAAAGAAAACTTGACTGTAAATATAGTAAAAAGACGATTAACAAAATCTATACCATTTTGTCAGCTAACGAAGATGTTGGCCTGTCCTAGCTGGTCATATGACAAAGGGCTGTTGCTTATTTTTAGAGACTTCGAGGAATCAATACGACTACGTTTGATGTTTGCGTCAAATGAAGAAAAGAATTTGTGAATCAGATATTTTATAGATGAAAATGTGACACAGATAATTGTAGAGAGGTGTCGAGCGCACATGGAAAAATTGGTAGGTCGTCAACTGATTTTAGTTTCCAAGTTAATGACACTTTCATCATCTTCTTCATCGAAATAAAATGAGGGGTTGCTTACTTGGGGCCGGAATAGGTATAAAAATGCCTCAAATAATTTTTTATATACCTAAAACCCAATGAGCAATCGAAATAATAATTGTCTATTGAATAAAGGTAGAATAGCAGTACTTTGTTATTTTATTTTACTTTGACAGACCAACTAGGTCTCTTGAATACAATCGGGTAACTAATTTCTCCAAATATGGTTGTAATAACATGTTTTGTATTTCCAACCTCAACAAAGAGTGCAAACAAATAAAAGTGTTTGTCTTACTAGTAACTGGAAGGTATGATGGACAACCATAATTTAAGCTCCAAGTAGGGATATTGTTGAGTTTGTAAAGATTGTTTAATTGTGCGAAGAAAAGAATAGTAAATGAAGACAAATCTAGACCAAAATTGGAATACTTTGTATTATCAATGCTTTAATTAATATAACAAAATTTACCATGGACAGCTGGCATCTGGTTTGGACCAAATGATTTTGGGTGGAAGGCCACTTGACGAGTTATACTTTTGGGAGGAACATAATCTGGGTATATAGAATCCTGAAATCTATCTGAAATCAATCAATGGAATTTAGTTATTGAAGTTTTAGCTCGACTAAACATGTTATTGTTAAAACGTTATAACGAATGGCGGAAGTGTATTCGTATATAAATGTGTGCATTGTTTTCTGCTTGTGATTGTGTCAATTACAATTCAATGGGGTCATAATATTGAAAATGTCCTTGCTTGAAACTTGAAAGTTATAATTTTTCTAAGTATGTGTGAAAATGGTAGAGCTGTACAGGAAAATTTAAACAACTTGTCACAGAAAGAGCCTGTCGTAGAATTTATTTTTGAAATTTACAATATTAAAGTTTACCATGGAGCAATGATTTGGCTAAAAATTACGAAGCGAGTTTGGGTAGTGTTTAAACTGTTCGCTTCCATAACCACAACTATTGGATACATTTAAGATTTTACATATCTTGCATACATAATAAATTTATCGACAGATGCTTTTATAGTTCCTTGAGTATCCAGCTTGATTACTAAGGATGCACTCAAGAACAATATATTTATGTTATTTAACTCCCACCCTATCTTAAAGTAAATACAACATAGGAGGAAGTGAAAACGTGGAGAAGTTGATTGACCAGGGCGGAAATTAAAAATGCTTGTTCATTAATTCTGACTTTGGAAACACTAATTATGAAAAAGAATAGTTTCGTAGTGCACAACGTCGACTTTTTGACTGACTGTTTGCAGGTAAAGAGCCAAACACCAAATAGATGAATTGCAAACGTATATTTAAAAACTGCATTGAATTACGTAAAAAGAAATCATGTCGTCAATCTAATACTATTATATATTCCTTATCATAAAGAAACTGCTAGTGTGGCTTTGATTTATTTAACATATTCAACATAAATCTTTATTTTATAGCAAATAATTTTCATAATTTTATTTCATAAATTGCAGCAATGAATCATGCAAGCAACAATGAAACTGCTTGCGTTCTCCTGAATAGGTCAAATTCCTGCCATGTGAAAAACTTGAAATTTTGAATACGGTATTCATGATTCAATCTAGTACATAATCTACTAAGCTTTATTAGACTAGCAACAAGTTACTTTTGACATATGGTATTTACAAAAAACTCCCCCTGTAATACTTTTCTCCATTTATTTCATAATACAAATTTTTTTTGGAAAATTGTTGTTGTTTTAAAAAAAAAAGAACGTTAAAAAGGAAAAAAAAATTTAAAAATACTGAAAAATAATAATTTAAAACACTATATCAAAAGGTCAAATCTTACTGTTTATTGAAAAGAAATTTATTTTGGAACATAATTCTGAAACTGTGGATGCTCAGTTTCGTGGTGGGAAAGATCGTAGGTCCAAAGTTATTTCCGTACGTCTAATGTTGTGTTTCGAAATTTTTTTTTGTTACACAAAACGAAACAATTAAGTTTAGTAGGAAATTCTCACAATTTTGACAGAAATTTTTTTTATATGTCAAAAATTCAAATTTTTGCACATATTTATGTACATAAATCGGCATTTTTATTTTTTACACACCTAAAATCTATAAAATCACATACTTATAAAAAACTAATTTGACTCACCTGCTTTTCGCATTTCAGTTTACCAATCCTGCTCTTATCACTACGTAGCAACATTTTCAACCAGGAAATTTTTTTCCTGGCAGCATTTTAATGCAGAAGTCCAAAAATATGCAACATACGTAATTAAAGCTTTGTAAACCTATTTAGAAATGAGGGGGAAGACTAATCCGTACTGCTTATTAAAAACTGAAAAGCTAAAGTGTTTATTTGGTTTAGTGTAGCATTGTATCTTAAACTAAATTCTTCAATTGTAGTATACCTACTCATCATATTTATTTAGTTTGTAAGATTTAATCTTATTTTCAGTGCGTCGCAATGTTTCGATAAAATTAAAGTAAGTTATTAGATTCCAATTAACATAATTAAATTACCATAAACAATTAACATTATTAAATAGGTAAACTAAGGATATTTCATTATCACTTAGAATAATGCAATGAAGCAACATCTGAAATATTTTGAAAAAAAAATTTTTTTTTAATAATAATCTGGTTCAAGTTATTTATTTTTAGTAGTAAGATTAAGTGCGTTTTGATTTTTTGTATGATTTAGGCACATTTTTGCTCCATTTTGTATGAAATAGAAGTATAACTTTTTTGATGATTAAGTAGTTAAAGTACAGAATTGTCAAAATGAGGAAAAGTATAGTTCCCCAGACGTCAAATAACCTCCGTTGAAACCAATTGAGTTGATTGGATAACGGTTTGAGAACATTTGTATCACTATGACGAAGGACATATTCTGTCCAATAAACTGCTGCATCCAATGGCTTTTGTGGACGATCTTTAAAAAGTACCGACGCCTTCATCACATTCTCCTTGTATCTATGTTTAATAAAATTGGATATATTATATGTTAAATTTGGCAAATTGCTAAATTCTTCACTGGTATATTACTTGGGATTATGCAGTAAATCTGAAATTGCATTTTTCAATTCATCAGTTGTCACTGTACTGACTTCCAGATTAATTCCCCGACCAGTGCGTTCTAGCCGGAAGCCATTTAAATCTTGCTCCGCAAATATTGGAAATGATATCATTGGAACTCCATATGTTATAGCCTCTTGCATACTCATCAAACCACCATGTGTTATAAATCCTTTGCAATTCTTGGAAGCTGAAAAATACTGATTAATTATTTATTGCGTTATACATTTTAATATGGAGGTTGCTCACACATGTTCCGCAATATTTAAATATTTCAAACTCGAACGTCGAGGTTAAATGCAAAACTGAACAAATGAAATCGAGTAATTTTAATTCTAGTGGAAAACTGAATTACATACATTGAATAGAATCTACNAAAACTGAACAAATGAAATCGAGTAATTTTAATTCTAGTGGAAAACTGAATTACATACATTGAATAGAATCTACAGTTTATAAAAGATAACGATTATTAAGCCTGACTAAATTTTCTGTTTCAACCAAGTGTTAAGTGAGCAGGAATTNAAAACTGAACAAATGAAATCGAGTAATTTTAATTCTAGTGGAAAACTGAATTACATACATTGAATAGAATCTACTTCGTTTATAAAAGATAACGATTATTAAGCCTGACTAAATTTTCTGTTTCAACCAAGTGTTAAGTGAGCAGGAATTTTTTGCTCACAAAAGTACAGCATTAACCACATTAACCCGTGCAGTAGAAAGTCGCTTCCACTCAAAAAAATTTGAGACAGTAAATGAATTGCGCGAAATACAAANCTCAAAAAAATTTGAGACAGTAAATGAATTGCGCGAAATACAAAAGTTGGAGGGAATGAAGTTAGCGTTTGTTTGAGAAAAATATGTTGCAAAAATTAATTATTTAACAAGAGCAGCAGAGTTGAGAGAATGAGTAGAATGGGGTATGGTTCCTTTGCATTTACTCCACCTCACTCAACAGAAAACCTGTTGACCCCTCTCTCTGCTTTTCTCCTTTCATCTTTTGCACTTCTTNCTACTCCACCTCACTCAACAGAAAACCTGTTGACCCCTCTCTCTGCTTTTCTCCTTTCATCTTTTGCACTTCTTTGCAATAACTTGTCTAATCAAAACTGATTTTGATTCTTTTTTTAAACAAACGCCATTCTGTAATGCTGAAAGATGGGTGATTGAGAGAAATGTCCAACTAGAGGAATGGGGTACGATCCCTTAGCATCTATTCCACCTCCACCTGACTCAACAGAGTACATGCCGACCCCTCTCTCTGTCTCTGCTTTGCTCCATTGCTTTGCACTAGTGTATCTAATCGGAACAGATACTTTATAGTGATATAATAAATTTAACTTCACTTCCATTATTTACTAATTGTGTACCGTGTGCCCGAAGCCGTTTTTGGTGAAAGGCGGAGAAAGAAGCCACGGCTTAATGTGGTTAATGCTGTATGTCCCACAACCGAAATCAACT